>OU342746.1:378301785-378839152 GCA_910589775.1 Avena eriantha | reverse complement strand
TACACAGGGTGTGGTTAATGAAAAGAACTGACATGCAATGACATCGGTGGATCCATGTGTGGTTCATGAAAAGAATAGACATGCAATGACACTGGTGGATCCTTATGTGGTTTTTGAGAAGAACAGACATGCAATGACACTGGTGGATCCTTATGTGGTTCATGAAAATAACTAACATGCAATGACACTGGGTGTGGGTCATGAAAAGAACTAACATTCAATGACACTGGGTGTGGTTCATGAAAAGAATAGACATACAATGACACCAGTGGATCCATATGTGGTTTATGGAAGTAACAGGCATGCAATGACTCTAGCTGTGGTTCATGAAAAGAACAGACATGCAATGACACTGGGTGTTGTTCATGCAAAGAACAGACATGCAATGACACTAGTGGCTCCTTATGTCGTTTGTTTAGAAGAACACACATACAATGGCACTAGGTGTGGTTCATGAAAAGAACAGACATGCAATGACACTGGTGGATCCTTATGTGGTTTGTTTAGAGGAACAGACATGCAGTGACACCGGTGGATCCATGTGTGGTTAATGAGAAGAACACACATCCAATGACACTGGTGGATCCTTCTGTGGTTCATGAAAGAACAGACATGCAATGACACCGGTGGATCCTTATGTGGTTTGTCTAGAGGAACACACATGCAATGACACTGGGTGTGGTTCATGAAAAGAACAGACAATGAATGACACTAGTGGATCCTTATGTGGTTTGTGAGAAGAAGAGACATGCAATGACACTGGTGGATCCTTATGTTGTCCATGAAAAGAACTGACATGCAATGACACTAGGTGTGGTTCATGAAAAGAACTGACATGCAATGACACTGGGTGTGGTTCTTGAAAATAACAAACATGCAATGACACCGGTGGATCCATGTGTGGTTTATGGAAGTAACAAACATGCAATGACTCTAGTTGTGGTTCATGAAAAGAACAGATATGCAATGACACTGGTGGGTCCTTATGTGGTTTGTTTAGAAGAACACACATGCAATGACACTAGGTGTGGTTAATGAAAAGAATAGACATGAAATGACAATGGTGGATCCTTATGTGGTTTGTTTAGAGGAACAAACATGCAATGACACCGGTGGATCCATGTGTGGTTCATGAGAAGAAACACATCCAATGAAACTGGTGGATCCATATGTAGTTCATGAAAAGAACAGACATGCAGTGACATCGGTGGATCCTTATGTGGTATGTCTAGAGTAACACACATGCAATGACATCGGGTGTAGTTCATGAAAAGAATAGACATGCAATGACTTATGTGGTTTTTTTAGAAGAACACACATGCAATGACACTGGGTGTGGTTCATGAAAAGAACACACATGCAGTGACACTGGTGGATCCTTATGTGGTTTGTTTAGAGGAACAGACATGCAATGACACCGGTGGATTCATGTGTGGTTCATGAGAAGAACACACATCCAATGACACCGGTGGATCCTTATGTGGTTCATGAAAAGAACAGACATGCAGTGACACCGGTGGAGCTTTACGTGGTATGTCTAGAGGAACACACATGCAATGACACCAGGTGTGGTTCATGAAAAGAACAGACATGCAATCACACTAGGTGGATCCATATGTGGTTTGTGAGAAGAACAGCATGCAATGACACTGGTGGATCCTTCTGTGGTTCATGAAAATAACTGACATGCAATGACACTGGTGTGGTTCATGAAAAGAACAGACATGCAATGACACTGGTGGATCCATGTGTGGTTCATGAAAAGAACAGACATGCAGTGACACTGGTGGATCCTTATGTGGTTTGTCTAGAGGAACACACATGCAATGACACTGGGTGTGGTTCATGAAAAGAATAGACATGCAATGACACTGGTGGATCCTTATGTGGTTTGGGAGAAGAACAGACATGCAATGACACTGGCGGATCCTTATGTGGTTCATGAAAAGAACTGACATGCAATGCCACTGGGTGTGGTTCATGAAAAGAACAGACATGCAATCACACTTGGTGGATCCATATGTGGTTTGGGAGAAGAACATACATGCAATGGCACTGGTGGATCCTTATGTGGTTTGTCTAGAGGAACACGCATGCAATGACACTGGTGTGGTTCATGAAAACAACAGACATGGAATGACACCGGTGGATCCATGTGTGGTTCATGAAAAGAACAGACATATAGTGACACCAGCGGATCCTCATGTGGTTTGTCTAGAGGAACACACATGCAATGACAGTGGGTGTGGTTCATGAAAAGAACAGACATGCAATGACACTGGTGGATCCTTATGTGGTCTGTGAGAAGAACAGACATGCAATGACACTAGTGGATCCTTATGTGGTTCATGAAAACAACTGACATGCAATGACACTGGGTGTGGTTCATGAAAAGAACAGACATGCAATGACACAGGTTGATCCATGTGTGGTTAATGAAAAGAACAGACATGTAGTGACACCGGTGGATCCTTATGTGGTTTGTTTAGAGGAACACGCATGCAATGACACTGGGTGTGGTTCATGAAAAGAACAGACATGCAATGACACTGGTGGATCCTTATGTGGTTTGTTTAGAAGAACACACATGCAATGACACTGGGTGTGGTTAATGAAAAGAACAAGCATGCAATGACACTGGTGGATCCTTATGTGGTTTGTTTAGAGGAACAAACATGCAATGACACCAGTGGATCCATGTGCGGTTCATGAGAAGAACACACATCCAAAGACACTGGTGGATCCTTATGTGGTTAATGAAAAGAATAGACATGTAGTGACACCGGTGGATCCTTATGTGGTCTATCTAGAGGAACACACATGCAATGACACCGGGTGTGGTTCATGAAAAGAACAGACATGCAATGACTTATGTGTTTTTTAGAAGAACACACATGCAATGACACTGGGTGTGGTTCATGAAAAGAACAGACATGCAGTGACACTGGTGGATCCTTATGTGGTTTGTTTAGAGGAACAAACATGCAATGACACCGGTGGATCCATGTGTGGTTCATGAGAAGAACACACATCCAATGACAACGGTGGATCCTTATGTGGTTCATGAAAAGAATAGACATGCAGTGACACCGGTGGATCCTTACGTGGTCTGTCTAGAGGAAAACACATGCAATGACACCGGGTATGGTTCATGAAAAGAACAGACATGTAATCACACTAGGTGGATCCATATGTGGTTTGTGAGAAGAACAAACATGCAATGACACTCGTGGATCATTATGTGGTTCATGAAAAGAACTGACATGCAATGACACTGGTGTGGTTCATGAAAAGAACAGACATGCAATGACACTGGTGGATCCATGTGTGGTTCATGAAAAGAACAGACATGAAGTGACACCGGTGGATCCTTATGTAGTTTGTCTAGAGGAACACACATGCAATGACACTGGGTGTGGTTCATGAAAAGAACAGACATGCAATGACACTGGTGGATCCTTATGTGGTTTGTGAGAAGAAAAGACATGCAATGACACTGGTGGATCCTTATGTGGTTCATGAAAAGAACATACATGCAATGACACTGGGTGTGGTTCATGAAAAGAACATACATGCAATGACACTGGTGGATCCTTATGTGGTTTGTTTAGAAGAACAGACATGCATTGACACTAGGTGTGGTTCAGGAAAAGAACAGACATGCAATGACACTGGTGGATCCTTATGTGGTTAGTTTAGAGGAACAAACATGCAATGACACTGGTGGATCCATGTGTGGTTCATGAGAAGAACACACATCCAATGAGACTGGTGGATCCTTATGTGGTTCATGTAAAGAACAGACATGCAGTGACACCGGTGGATCCTTATGTGGTCTGTCTAGAGGAACACACATGCAATGACACCGGGTGTGGTTCATGAAAAGAACAGACATGCAATGATGTTGGGGGGATACCCCCGGGTAGGGTCACGTGGAACTTAAGAGAGTCCTTCTTCCTCCTCTCCCCAATACAGCTCAAGGAGCACTTGTAATCTGAGAAGGTGAATCAAACACAAAGCTACCGTGTGTGGAATCACCACACTATCCCTCCCTGGATTCCCCTAGTGCATTTAGTCCCCACCTTTAGCCTTTCCATGGCATCTTTCGTGACACCACCACGACAGTTGGCGCCCACCGTGGGGCTAGCAGCGCTAGCAGGGGTGAAGATCCGGACAGGAAACTTCATCAGCACCGGCGAACGCATCGTCCCGGGCTCGTTCAGCGCTTTGGAGCGCTGGACTTCATCAGCGACAATGTTGGCTGCTTCGGCAAGTGTCCTCTCCCGCGCAATGGCCTCTTTGTTAAGCTTGACACACACAAGATCTACGTTGCTATCGATGTGTCGTGCGTTCATCCGTGGCACGTCGTCGAAGGAGGCAAGCCACCCCTTAGTGCGGCTCGCGGGGCGTGTATCACTCGCTCCCCGGACCACGCTGAGGTGATGATGACAGCGCCTGGCGCTGGCGCAAGCAAGGATCCGGCACCAGATCCGGAGGTAACACCTAAGGCACTAAGGAAAAGTAGAGGTCCTCCGCTAGAGAGGCCTGAGAATGTGCTGCAGCAGGCAATGGATAGCTTAGCAAACCCAGTAGCAGCAGCAGTAGCTCCGCCTCAGGCACATGCTGAGCTAGAGGAAACTAGGCAAAAAATACTAGAGGGTGCGAAAAAGATAGCCGCGGCTCAGCAGTCATTGAACATGACACTGCGTGAGTACGCTAAGGCAAATAAGGTGGATGCTGTAAAAGTGAAGGGGAGATATCTCATGAGTGAAATGAACAGAGAGGGTGATACTAGGGTTGAGGAATCAGAAAACTATTTGTCCGTGGGGCTGCCGAAGTATAGTACCCCGGCAAAGAACCTCAGAGCAGCAGATGCAGCTGCGTCCGAGTTAGAAGGACTGACGGGTGAAGCCCGTCAAAGACAGCGGGAAAGAGTCAATGAGCTGGTTCAGATTGCGAACTAGCAAAACGAGGAGTTACTCAGGGCTAACCCGGAGAGAGCTGGGGCCTCCAAGATCATTCATTCGGCGGTGGGTAACCCAGAGAAATCCGCTGGAGCCGCATCGTCTCCTCATGGTGGTCCTAGGAGAGAAGAGGTAGTAACTTCGGCCAGGAGGAATAAGCAGATAGTTCCATATGACCCGGCAAGGGCAGGGAAAGGAAAAGAAGTGCAAAGAAATGAGGATCGAAGGAGTGTGAGCCGAGGTGAAGCTGGCCGAGGTAACCGCGATCAAGGCAATGACGGTCAAGGGAATGTTGTAAACGGCAATGCCGGACATCGTAATTCGGTAGGTGCAGGTCAACCGCAGCAGCAGAATATACCACAGCAAGAGCGCAGTGCCGGCCAAGGTATGCAACAGAGAGCAGCTCCAAAGGAGTAAGATAGATACAATGATGGTGATTCGGAGATGGTGAACGCTGGCTATCCCAGACCAGACTATCACGTGATAGGGTCAAGATTGGGAAGCAGGAACTTGATGCCTGATGACGCCAGGTTAAAACTCGATCGGCTGTATAGGTCGAAGCAAATTGAGTGTCAAGGTCCTCCGGGTCCAGCTTGTTTTGGGCCCCGGATCATGAAGGAACCTCCGGTACCTAATTTCCAGTTACCTAGAGGCACAAAGACGTATGACGGCAGCACTAAGCCGGAGGATTGGTTGATTAACTATGCAACTGCTGTAAAAATAGCCACAGGCAACTTGAGATGGGCTGTGAGATATGTACCCCAGATGTTGGAGGGGCCAGCGAGGGTATGGCTAATCAATTTGCCACCCGGAAGTATTAACTGTTGGATCGATTTTGAGGAGATGTTTGTTAGCAATTTCTCAAGTATGTATCAAAGACCCAATAGGCCACAGACCCTAGCTATGTGTAGGCAGAGACCGAATGAGACAGACCAGGAGTTCTTAACTCGTTGGTGCACTGTGCGAAACTCGTGTGAGGGTGTGATTGAGTCACAGGCCATAGTTTGGTTTGCGCAAGGATGCAGATATGCAAGCATGCTATGGAAAAGGTTTCAAAGGGATATGCCAACCACCTTGGCAGAAACAATCCGGATTGCTGATTCATATGCCCTGGGTGATCCGACGCAACCTAGGCTCACCTCAAACGAGTCAAGTGAGGAGTATTGTCAGCGAGATGGGGCCTCATCCTGAAGAAATGATTACCGAGGTAAAAGAAGGGATGACAGACCGGATTACCGGTACAGTTCGCAACAAGTTGCAGCTGTGAATCAGGACCAACCCGGAGGAGGAAGCAGTCAACATCAGAAAACTGGAGGGCCGCAATGGACACCAAGGAATGATGGGAACAAAACTTGGACACCAGAGCAGAAAAAACAGTGGCAAGAAAAGAAGGACCGTCCGAGATACACCTATGAGGCAATCCGGGATCAGCCGTGTAAATTTCACACGCCTAATCTGAGTAACCCAGCGGGTCACACGACCAGGCAGTGTGAGTGGATGCGGAAAATAGAACAAAGTGGTTCGGGGAATGCTCAGGCACCTCGGAATGACCAACCTCGGCAGGAGTTACCCCGGCATCAATTGCTCTCCGGAGCGAACACACAACAGTTAATGTTGCCTCCCCCTCCGCCGACGTATGACAACTGTAACACCCCGTCCACTCCTGGGCCCGGGGGGTGTCACTCCTGGCAGCTTAATAGGATATCTAGACTGGCCCCACAGACCAACACTAGTCTTTTCTGCACACTTTGTCCTCACTCGTGCGCACCCGGTTACCCACTTCCCGGTCGGTCACCCATCCTAGAATTGCTCTAGGCCAAGCACGCTTAACCTTAGAGTTCTTTTCGAATGAGCTTCCGAAAAAGAAGTTGCAACTTATTGATATGGGTATCCTATCAATCCTATTAAGCCATGTGCCTGGATCTCACAACAACCATGAGAGAAGGGATGTAGTGCATCAGGTGGAGAACCAAAACCAACAGGATCAGAGGTACCCCAGAAACAAGGGGAGAAATGAGTACAGAGAGCATCATCAGGGTTATTGTGTGTTCACTACGGAAGAGACAGACAGAAAGAGCTTGCAGCGCTGACATATGGAGGTCAATGCAGTTATGCCAGCCGTGACGAGGTATATGCCTTGGTCAGATTAGGAGATTACCTGGAGCATCAAGGATCATCCGAAGCTCATGCCAAGCCCTGGTTCGTATGCACTGGTGTTGGATCCAACACTCGTTGGACCAAACATCCATGTGAGGTTCTCAAAGGTGCTGATTGATAATGGTAGTAGCATCAACATCATGTATGTGGACATGATGTGTAAGTTGGGTATCTCGGAGAATATGCTCCAAGCTACAAGGACTACTTTCCATGGCATTGTGCCAGGCATTTCTTGTGATCCCATAGGCAAAGTCCGGGTTGACGTGTTGTTCGGCACAAGGGATAACTGCCGAACTGAGAATCTGGAGTTCGAGGTTGTAAACTTGGAGAGCGCATATCACGTGTTGCTCGGCAGGCCAGAATTTATGGCAAGTTGTCACGTCAGTTACTTGAAGATGAAGTTGCCCAGGCCAAATGGGGTGATTACTATCGCTGGTGATTTCCGACGTTCCATTGAGTGTGCATCCGCCGGGTCTAACTTGGCCGAGTCACTCGTGATTGCGCAAGAAAAGAGAAAGATCCAAGAAGTGGCGGCATTGGCTCAGTCCGCGCAACAATATATGCCGGCGCTGAGTAACCCGCATGGTAGTGTCTCATTCCAAGAGACAAAAGATACCAAGAAGGTGCATGTTGATGATATGTTCCCTGAGCGTACCGTAACAATTGGTGCTGGGTTAAATGACAAATAGGAAAGCGAGCTCGTCAACTTCCTCTGTGAGAATCGGGATATTTTTGCTTGGTCCACACAGGACTTGCAAGGTGTTCCGAGGGAGTTGGCCGAGCATTCTTTGAATGTCAGACCCGGAGCAAAGCCGGTGAAGCAACCTCTCCGCCGCTTCGCCGAAGACAGGAGAAAAGTCATAGGAGATGAGATATCTTGTTTGTTGGCTGCAGGATTTATCATGGAAGTGCTTTACCCGGATTGGCTGTCTAATCCGGTGCTGGTGGAAAAGAAGAAGGATGACCCAAACGTGGCAGTGGTTTGGCGTATGTGTATCGATTACACGAACCTGAATAAGGCGTGTCCAAAAGATCCATTCCCACTGCCAAGGATAGACCAAGTCATAGATTCCACTGCTGGGTGTGAGTTGTTGTTGTTCATTGATGCATATTCTGGTTTCCACCAGATACCTCTGAACCCAAGTGATCAAATAAAGACTTGCGTTTATCACCCCGTATGGGGCTTATTGCTATCGCACCATGCCTTTTGGTTTACGTAATGCAGGGGCAACGTACCAAAGATGTATGCAAACGTGTTTGCATGACCAAATTGGTCAAAATGTGCAGGTGTATGTGGATGATGTGGTGATAAATACCAAGGAAAGAAAAACGCTCCTTGACGATATCAGATAGACGTTTGCGAACCTAAGGAGGTTCCGAATGAAGCTTAATCCGGAAAAATGCACCTTCGGTGTCCCGGCTGGAAAATTTCTCGGATTTCTCGTCTCCAGCCGAGGTATCGAGGTTAATCCAACTAAAATCCGGGCCATAGAGCGAATGGAACTGCCAAAGTGTCTTAACGATGTCCAGAAGTTCACTGGTTGCCTGGCATCCTTAAGTCGGTTTGTATGTCGGTTGGGAGAAAATGCACTGCCTCTCTATCAACTCATGAAAAAGTCGGACAAGTTCATTTGGACGCCGCAGGCCAATGAAGCCTTTATCCAACTAAAGAAGATGTTAGCCACTGCACCAGTGTTAGCCTCTCCACTATCAAAGGAGCCAATGTTGCTCTATATAGCCACAACCAACCGAGTTGTAAGTGCAGTAATTGTGGTAGAGCGCGATGAAGAGGGTAAGTCAGTGCAAAGGCTAGTATATTACCCAAGCGAGGTATTATCAGCCTCGAAGTAGAACTATCCTCACTATCAGAAGGTGGCATATGGTGTGTATATGGCAGCTAAGAAGCTGAAGCACTATTTCGAGGAACACCCAATCAAGGTAATATGTGAACCCCCCATATCCGAGATAATGAGCAACAAGGATGCAAGTGGCAGGATTGCAAATTGGGCAATTGAGCTAGCTCCTTATGCGCCACAATATGACAGAAGAGAAGCGATCAAATCTCAGGTTGTGGCGGACTTTTTTGTGGATTGGGCCGAGGTGCAATATGAGCCACCATTACCAGATCCGAACTACTGGAAAATGCACTTTGACGGGTCAAAAACAAAAACCGAGTTAGGTGTCGGAGTTGTGCTTACCTCGCCAAAGAAAGACCAACTGAAATATGTGCTCCAAATCCACTTCACTGCATCAAACAATGTTGCAGAATATGAGGCACTTGTACATGGGCTCAAAGTGGCGAAGGAGGTTGGAATACGTCGGATCCAATGCTTCGGTGACTCGGATCTCGTAGTCCAGCAAGTCTCCGGACAATGGGATGCTTTGGATGCAAATATGGCATTGTATAGATTTCATGTGCAGAAGATATCTGGTTACTTTGAGGGATGCGAATTTCATCATATACCCCGGGTGGAAAATGAGGCTGCTGACGTATTGTTGAAGCTCGGATCAACCCGACAAGCAATTCCACCGGGCATAGCATTAGAGCAGCTCAGGAAACCATCTATCAGGCCATCCCCGAAGTCCGACTCAATGTTTATCCCGGCAAACCCGGAATCAGAGGCTGTGCCCATGGACATTGATGAGGGGAGTGGTTCGCGAAACCCGGGGACTGCCTTGGCAAACCCGGGGACTGCCACGACAAACCCGGGGACTGCACAGCGTGATCCGGTAGAAGTTATGTCGGTGGATCAAATGGAAATTGATGAGGATGTGTTCCCAGTGAGAGCTGTACCAGCTTGGGCATTGCCCATATTCCAATTCCTAAAAGATGGAACTTTACCCGCTGAGGAGGTACTTTCCAGGCAAACTTAGAGGAGAGCAAAAGCGTACACGATCATCAATTCCGAGCTATACAAAAGGAGTGTGACTAATGTCCTCCAGCGATGTGTTGACCCAGAGGAGGGACTTGACATCCTCCGAGATATACATCAAGGGGAATGTGGGCATCATGCCTCGTCCAGAGCCTTGGTAGCAAAAGCTTTCCGCCATGGGTTCTATTGGCCAAGCACCTTGGAACAAGCAGAAGATCTGGTGAGAAAATGCAATGGCTATCAGAGATATGCAACAAAGACACATATGCCAATGTCGGAGCTCAAGACCATACCAATTACATGGCCATTTTCCGTATGGTGCTTGGATATGGTTGGCCTGTTTAAACCAGCAAGGGGGAACATGACCCACATCCTGGTCATGGTTGACAAATTTACGAAATGGATTGAAGTGAAGCCAATAAGAAAATGTGATGGAGCTACTGCCGTAACTTTCCTCAAAGACATCATCTTGAGATACGGTTATCCTCATAGTATCATAACAGATAATGGCACACATTTTACCGAAGGAGCATTTCCACGTTTTTGCCGAGATAAAAAGATCCGGCTGGACGTTGCCTCGGTAGCACACCTCGCATTGAACGGGCAAGTGGAGAGATCCAACGGATTGGTGTTATCCGGGATAAAACCCCGGCTCATTGAGCCGTTGCAAAGATCAGTGGGGTGCTGGATAGAAGAACTACCAGCAGTACTGTGGAGTTGAAGAACAACTCCGAATCGATCAACAGGCTATACGCCATTTTTTCTGGTATATGGGGCAGAAGCTGTATTACCAGCCGACATAGAGCATGACTCGCCTAGGGTCACCCAATACACAGAAGCCGAAGTGCAAGAAGCCCGGCAAAATGATGTTGATCTGCTGGAAGAAGCGAGAGAATTGGCATTGTCCAGATCCGCCATATATTAGCAAAATCTCCGACGCTATCATAGCCGGAAAGTAAGCCCTCGAATTTTCCGGGAAGGTGACCTGGTACTCCGGTTGGTACAACGTACTGCTAGCATGCATAAATTATCCCCCCATGGGAAGGGCCATTCATTGTGAGCAAAACATTGCACAATGATTCTTATTATCTTATCGATGCAAAACCACCGGAGAAGAACAAGGCGGACAGGTCTGGCGAGGAATCCAAGCATCCATAGAATGTAGCTCTACTTCGTCCTTTCTACACTTAGCAGCGAAGTGTATGTACCCGAGTCTCTCATATGTCGGTATGTATGCCGGCAATGAGCTTATCAATGAAATCTTGGCACCTCAAGCAGTAACTCGGGGACTGCCTTAATAATATTGTTTGTCTTTTGTATTTATTATTTATACGTTGGCTAGCATAAGTTGCTTCTACTTAAGCCGGATTAGTAGTGTGTGAGCACCAAGAACCTAACTCTTCGACTTGCTGCTGTCCAACAAGAATTGGCTTCATGGCAAGCAAGAGAACAAGTTTGGAATTGCGTAGCACATGAAAAACGACTAAGGAAAGAAACTTAATCGAGCCAACGCTTGTTTTTTCGAACAAACCTTGTGCTTTCTTTAAATTTATTGCGTCGAATTATATTGAGCTAATCCTAATGTTTCCAAGTATTGTTAAGTCAATTTTTGAAACTCGGACTCCTAAGTCATAAAACTAAACCAAGGTGGACACGAGCCAAGCCAAGAAATTGGAGGAACAAGAAAATGAAACTCGGGGACTATGCCCAAGTTAATCCGGCATAAAAACTTAGTAGCAAAATATAACCGATGTGCTTAGATACAATTGCACCCGGCATACCGGGGATCTGATAAACTTTAAAGTTTTTTCTCGCTCAAGGAGCAGCAGGGGAGGAACTTCAGTGTCATCTTCGCTGTCTTCGACGTCCGAGGCATCGTCTCCCTCGTCCTCACCCGAACCATCTTCGGTGTTTTCATCGTCAGTGGTGCCAAGGAAGCTTGGACCCTCATTCCATTGATGAATGGGGGCATATTCAATGAGGCTATGGGCGCAAGCCTTGCGCCGAGCAATCCACTCCGGTTCGCTAGACCATCTAGATCCGGTGCGCATGCGCGCTAGGAGGTTGAGGTTGATCTTCTCGTACCACGTAAGCACGTAGTGGAGAACGATCTCAGCTCCGGCGCGTCCAGCAGATTCTCTCCAGAGATCGAGCTGAGTCTCGCATTCCATAAGCCTGGCAAAAAGATCAGCCATATTCTCCGGAGTATCTTCTTCGGGCCAAAAGGCGTTGAAGATCCGGATTACTATGTCCATGATATCCTTGCCGTAGTTCTTCACGGTCTCGAATCAGGCGGACAAGATGACTATCAAATCTTCGAGATCAAGAGGAATGGAGCCAGAACCAAACGGAGTACCCCTCTGCATGCGGAACTTGGTAACAGCGGTGGACGCAATGACATCGCTCTCTGGGAATTTGCCTGAAAAAATGACAGAGGTGGAGTAAGTAAAGGAAGTAGACCCGGAAAGATCAATGTCGGTCGAAGGAAAAGAACTTACCAGAAATGTGGTTGTGAACCCGGATTAGCTCCTTGGTGCAATTGTCGCGCCTCTCCCGGAGTTGCACGAGTTCAGCGTTCGCCGACTCAAGCTTGACATCGGCCTCCTTAAGTAATTCTTGGTCCTTGGCAGTCTGGAGGTTGAGGCGCTCCCGCTCTTCAGTATAGTCCTGGCTAGCTTTTTGAAGTTCAGATTGGTGCTGTGCTTTCAACTTCTTCATATCTTCCTTGAGCTTGGCAATCTCGTCATCTTTAGTTCGGAGGAGGGCAAGCTCATCATCTTTCTTTTTGAGTTCGGCCTGATGCTGCCCTGCTTGTTCGAGAAAATGCAGCATCATATCAGGTATGGGCACAATATCTTCAAGAGATGCTGAAATAGTTTGTTGACCCAGCAAAGCCGAGATATGAATGTTTGCTGAACCAAGAAGAAAAGAGGATAGGGCGCAGAGAGAGATTGAGCAAAAATGACTCACCCTTGATTTGCTCCAAGTTTTTCCTCACGATGGTATTCTCAGCCTCCACCCCAGCTGCGAAAAACCAAATGATGGGTTAGTTCGGCGGAAAATGATGAAGAAAAACAGAAAAATGCCATGGAGAAAACTTACCCCTTTTATCGTGTTTGGCGAGCAGCGCACTATGCTTTGCGCGCAGCATCTTGTGAGTATCAAGGAGACGCTGAAACTCAGCGCTCTGGTGGTTTTTGTTCACCTGAAAAGAGTACAAAAAGATAGCTTAGTCTTGTGAATATTCGAAGTGTACAAGATCCGGGCCAAGTGGAACTTAACCTGGCTCTAGGTGTGTGCATATTCGAAGTGTACAAGATCCGGGCCAAGTGGAACTTAACCCGGCTCTAGGTGTGTGCATATTCGAAGTGTACAAGATCCGGGCCAAGTGGAACTTAACCCGGCTCTAGGTGTGTGCATATTCGAAGTGTATAAGATCCGGGCCAAGTGGAACTTAACCCGGCTCTAGGTGTGTGCATATTCGAAGTGTGCAAGATCCGGGCCAAGTGGAACTTAACCCGGCTCTAGGTGTGTGCATATTCAAAGTGTACAAGATCCGGGCCAAGTGGAACTTAACCCGGCTCTAGGTGTGTGCATATTCGAAGTGTACAAGATCCGGGCCAAGTGGAACTTAACCCGGCTCTAGGTGTGTGCATATTCGAAGTGTGCAAGATCCGGGCCAAGTGGAACTTAACCCGGCTCTAGGTGTGTGCATATTCGAAGTGTGCAAGATCCGGGCCAAGTGCAACTTAACCCGGCTCTAGGTGTGTGCATATTCGAAGTGTACAAGATCCGGGCCAAGTGGAACTTAACCGGGCTCTAGGTGTGTGCATATTCGAAGTGTACAAGATCCAGGCCAAGTGGAACTTAACCCAGCTCTAGGTGTGTGCATATTCGAAGTGTACAAGATCCGGGCCAAGTGGAACTTAACCCGGCTCTAGGTGTGTGCATATTCGAAGTTATTAAGGAGCTACGTTAATTCTCTAAGGAGCATCCGGCCGAGTAACAAGTTACTCCCCCGGAGGCTCGGGGACTAGTGGTTATATCACTAATGTCTACTGCATGTTAAGGAAAAAACGAAGTGACGTACCTCCATCATCCGGCCCGCAAGATTAATTGCCTTGGCGGCAGTATTCATCTGCGCAGAAAATTTGGCGGGACCGAACTTCTTCGGGAGATCGTCGTTGTAGACGAACTCCGCCTTTTTCCAGTTATTTACAAAATCGATCAAGGTCAGAGGGTATCGTTCGCCGCTAAGCATATGGGGCGCCACTAAACCCTTGGCATGCGCTTCCCTCCTCTCAACTTGGGCAATGGCGGGGCTGGTGTGCAAAACAAGTTGTGCATCCGCTGGCTTGGTAGGGGCGTCCTTCAGTGGTGGAGTTGTCTTTGAAAGCATGGACGCGAGTGTGCGCTGTCCAGCCTCGACGGACGTTGCCTTGGCGGCCTCAGGGGCTTTCTTGCCCTTGGGTTGCTGCTGTGAGGTGGAAGTTGCTGTAGCAGATTTGCCCTTGGGAGCTGTCTTAGTGCTTCCCTTCACGCTGCTGGTGCTTTCTCGCCGAGGCTTGGAAGACTCGGACGAGGCGGAGGGGCTTGGTGCTGCTGTTGTTGCTGTTGCTTTTGCTACTGGTGCTGGGGTTGGTGCTGGTACTGGTGCTGATTTTTGTTTCGGTGGAGGTGTTGAAGGTAACTCGGACGAAGCTGCTTGCGGCGGAGCCAAAGTGGTGGTTGCTGCTGCCTCGGCAGATCCAGTCTCCTTCGCTCCGAGGTTGCCCTCCTCTTGACGAGGTGGGCTGGAACCCGAAGCAGCCGTTGAACCTTCCTGAATGGGGCTCAACGGGCGTGAATCGTCGCCACGAGGGGGAGAAGGGCTGTGTCGGAGCAGCGAGGCAATGTCGGATCCACTCTATGGGACCTCCACCGCGGCCCTGCCGAATCAAATAATGTATGATGAGAAACTATAATAAAAGAAGAACAAGTAAATAGCAAAGAGAGAAGAGGCTTACTCATCCGAGGTTAGAGGCTCTTTGGGCTTCCGAGCCCTCCGAGCTGTGGCCTTGGTTGCAGGCTTGGTGGCAGCTTTGTCCCCGGACTTCTTTCGCCTTTTGGCTGGCTGAGAAGGTCCGGAGGAAGAAGTGGATGCAGCTCCCCTCTTTTTCTTCGGCGCGACCGGCACAGGCTCACCCACGGTGAGGGGAGGGTCTTCATGGATCTGCCCACCGGGGTTAGCTGATGCTAGAAAAGCATAAGAAAGGGGGACAATGTCAAATGCTTCCATCACCTCAACATCCGAATCATCTTCATCGTCGGGCCAATCTCTAATGGAAGAGAGTTTACTAGTGGGTCCCTTGGTCGCATCCGCCATCAGAAGAAACATCTCCTGATCCGGTTCCTCCTCGTCCGAGGTAGCCCGATCAGGCGCCCATTTGAGGGAAGGCTCAGTGCCATCCTCGATGGTTTGCTGAAGAAACATCTAAGGAAAAGAAAAGACAACGGGATTAAAACCTACAACAAAAGACCGACATATGATTTAAATCGGAAAGAGTTTGGGGCACGAGACTTACCACAGGAGGGAGCCTATCTCGGCAAAAATGTTCAATTCCCCATGTCCACTCAGAGGAAAAGTCCTTGTGGGTGGTGAAGACGGCCTTGACCCGGCAGTAGATCTCTGTGTTGCTCAACTCTAAAGACGAGGTCCGGTTGGGGTCGCGGCCCCAGCTCATATGACAGAGCTTATGTGTGCATTTCTGGAGGGGGAGATCCGGTTGCGAACAAATGTGATCATGGCATCCTCATTGCGCAATCCGAGATCCTTTAGCTCCTTGAACCTCTTGTTAACCTGGTTCGCCAGGACGGTGGGCTTCTTGGGGATAGCGTCCCACAAATCCGGGTTAGGAGGACCCGGAGTATAGGGGCGCAGCCGGATTAGATCTTCGGTGGTGCTGTTCCGGACATAGAAGAAAGTCCGGGCCCATCCCTTGCATGAGTCAAGCCCCATGACTCGGGGGAAGACGGACAGCTTCCGGGGAGAGATTGACGCAGCGCCGAACTGCATGAGTTGTTTGTCCTCCGGATCTAGCTCTACGTTCGGAATCACGTTCCGGCGAAGGCCGAAGAACCGGATCCAGAGCTCCTTCGTGGGCCATAGTCCGGCATAACCTTCGATGGTGGAGGCGAAGGCGGAAAGAGATGTGATGGCATTAGCCAGAAGGTGGTGCGGCTGAAGCTCGTATGTGTTTAGCCAGTCGTGGAAGCTCGTATGTGTTTAGCTAGTCGTGGAAAAAGTCACTGACTAGGAGACCAAATCCGCGTTTGAAATGAGAAAGGAACACCACATACTCACCCGGATTGGGTGAGGGGGCAAGTTCGGCGGAAGCAAGGCGTGCGGCGACACCCTCTGGGATGCGCCTGGTGTGGTAGAGCCAATCCAGGTCATCCTGGCAGACCCAGGATCTGGCCCACGCGCCGCGGTCGGCGTTCGCCATGTCTTCTTCCATCTCCTGCTCGGCGACGGTGAGTTCCTCCTCAGTCATCTCAAGGTCGCTCTCCTCACTTGCGCTAGCGGCGGAGGGAGGCAGCGGCCTGGACTGACGGGGACCCGTGGCGGAGAGGATGAGCGGAGGTGGCGGCGGCGCTGGAGCGCATGGAAGTAGTGAGGCAGCGGCGCTGCTCCTCAGATGCGGTGGCGGCGGCGCTATCGATGGAGAAGATGAGGAAAGAACGGAGGCAGAAGGGCACAGAGGGGGGGAAATGACCCAAGGGGCACGCCCCTCCCCTATTTAACCACTCCCTTAAGGGGGTAGTGGGATTGCGTTTTGCGGGCGGGCCACACCGTGTGGCCGTGTATGATCCGGATTGACCAATCAACGACGAGCCACAGGAAGGGCCACAGGGCGCAGCGGATCGTTCAACGCGACGTTGTGATATAGTTAACGAGGAGGCAGGCATGACATGACATCTGCCACAGTAACTTCTGACAATTACTGCGGCGGTTACTGTAGGAGGCCCTTAAAATGAGGCAACATAATGATT
The DNA here is from genome assembly GCA_910589775.1 of Avena eriantha. Classification (NCBI taxonomy): domain Eukaryota; kingdom Viridiplantae; phylum Streptophyta; class Magnoliopsida; order Poales; family Poaceae; genus Avena; species Avena eriantha. Next base: position 378,822,126 of record OU342746.1, on the reverse strand, counting down.
AGCCTCCACGTGGGGAAGCATACGAGAGAAGGAAGAATGACCCGGATGAGTACGAGGTAACCCGACCAGCAAGTAAAAACTTGGAATGTGCCAAGGGAAAATAAACCTAGGAAATCTGGATTATGAGGTAACTCGGAGAAGGAGCAAGAGGCTCAGTAAAAATTGAACCTGTTGTGGCCTTAGCGGCTAAGGCAGCTAAGACCGCACCAGCTTCGGGGACTAATGTTGGGGGGATACCCCCGGGTAGGGTCACACCGGGGTATAAAGGCCTAGTTAGCCGAGGTACGGCAAGGTCAAAGCAAGTGCTGGCCGAGTCACCTCAAGGCAGGCCGGACCATGGAGTAACCCGGACCAGGGGACGTCCACCTAACTTGGTCTCAACCGACTTAAGCCGTATGTCGGTGAGAGGTATCTAACCTGTATGCAAGAACATGTGTGGCCGGATCAACTATGTGGGATCCGGGTTATATCAAGCTTGTAAGAGAAGGAAGGTATCTCGCTGGTCAAAGGTGACCGCTGTACGTAGAGCGTGAGCGAAGCGGACAGAGGCAGGACCACCGAGGCATGGCCGACAAAGGTGACGAAGCCTATGTCGGATGACGCAGGCGCCGCAGAGGCTCACGTAGCCTCTACATGGATGACGCAGGGGAAAAGTGACCCGGTCGGTTTACTATTTTGGGAAGAGGCATATTCCAGGGAATTTGCCTCCACTTATGCCCTAAGTGGAGACCTAGCCACTCCTATATAAGGGGGTCTAGGGCCTCTGTAGAAGGGGTTGATCTCTAGTGTGTTGTGGTTTACTAGTGTGTTCTTCAGGCCTAGCTAGTGGTGAGAGTAAGAGAGTCCTTCTTCCTCCTCTCCCCAATACAGCTCAAGGAGCACTTGTAATCTGAGAAGGTGAATCAAACACAAAGCTACCATGTGTGGAATCACCACACTATCCCTCCCTGGATTCCCCTAGTGCATTTAGTCCCCACCTTTAGCCTATCCATGGCATCTGCCGTGACACCACCATGACAAATGACTTATGTGGTTTGTTTAGAAGAACACACATGCAATGACACTGGGTGTGGTTCATGAAAAGAACAGACATGAAATGACACTGGTGGATCCTTATGTGGTTTGTTTAGAGGAACAGACATGCAATGACACCGGTGGATCCATGTGTGGTTCATGAGAAGAACACACATCCAATGACACCGGTGGATCCTTATGTGGTTCATGAAAAGAACAGACATGCAGTGACACCGGTGGATCCTTACGTGCTCTGTCTAGAGGAACTGACATGCAATGACACTGGGTGTGGTTCATGAAAAGAACAAACACGCAATCACACTAGGTGGATCCATATGTGGTTTGTGAGAAGAACAAACATGCAATGAAACTAGTGGATCCTTATGTGGTTCATGAAAAGAACTGACATGCAATGACACTGGGTTTTGTTCATGAAAAGAATAGACATGCAATGACACTGGTGGATCCTTATGTGGTTCATGAAAAGAACAGACATGCAGTGACACCGGTAGATCCTTATGTGGTTTGTCTAGAGGAACACACATGCAATGACACTGGGTGTGGTTCAACAAAAGAACAGACATGCAATGACACTAGTGGATCCTTATGTGGTTTGTGAGAAGAACAGACATGCAATGACACTGGTGGATCCTTATGTGGTTCATGAGAAGAACTGACATGCAATGACACTGGGTGTGGTTCATGAAAAGAACATACATGCAATCACACTAGGTGGATCCATATGTGGTTCATGAAAAGAATAGACGTGCAGTGACATCGGTGGATCCTTATGTGGTTTGTCTAGAGGAACACACATGCAATGACACTTGGTGTGGTTCATGAAAAGAATAGACATGCAATGACACTGGTGGATCCTTAGGTGGTTTGTGAGAAGAACATACATGCAATAACATTGGTGGATCCTTATGTGGTTCATGAAAAGAACAGACATGCAATGACACTGGGTGTGGTTCATGAAAAGAACAGACATGCAATGACACTGGTGGATCCTTGTGTGGTTTGTTTAGAAGAACAGACATGCAATGACACTGGGTGTGGTTCATGAAAAGAACAGACATGCAATGACACTGGTGGATCCTTATGTGGTTTGGTTAGAGGAACATACATGCAATGACACTGGTGGATCCATGTGTGGTTCATGAGAAGAACACACATCCAATGACACTGGTGGATCCTTACGTGGTTCATGAAAAGAACACACATATAGTGACACCGGTGGATCCTTGTGTGGTCTGTCTAGAGGAACACACATGCAATGACACCGGGTGTGGTTCATGAAAAGAACATACATGCAATGACTTATGTGGATTGTTTAGAAGAACACACATGCAATGACACTGGGTGTGGTTCATGAAAAAAACAGACATGCAATGACACTGGTGGATCCTTATGTGGTTTGTTTAGAGAAACAGACATGCAATGACACCGGTGGATCCATGTGTGGTTCATGAGAAGAACACACATCCAATGACACCGGTGGATCCTTATGTGGTTCATGAAAAGAAAAGACATGTAGTGACACCGGTGGATCCTTACGTGCTCTGTCTAGAGGAACACACATGCAATGACACCGGGTGTGGTTCATGAAAAGAACAGACATACAATCACACTAGGTGGATCCATATATTGTTTGTGAGAAGAACAGACATGCAATGAAACTGGTGGATCCTTATGTGGTTCATGAAAAGAACTGACATGCAATGACACTGGGTGTGGTTCATGAAAAGAATAGACATGCAATGACACTGGTGGATCCTTATGTGGTTCATGAAAAGAACATACATGAAGTCACACAGGTGGATCCTTATGTGGTTTGTATAGAGGAACACACATGCAATGACACTGGGTGTGGTTCATGAAAAGAATAGACATGCAATGACACTAGTGGATCCTTATGTGGTTTGTGAGAAGAACAGACATGCAATGACACTGGTGGATCCTTATGTGGTTCATGAAAAGAACTGACATGCAATGACACTGGGTGTGGTTCATGAAAATAACAGACATGCAATCACACTAGGTGGATCCATATGTGGTTTGTGAGAAGAACATACATGCAATGACACTGGTGGATCCTTATGTGGTTCATAAAAAGAACTGACATGCAATGGCACTGGGTGTGATTCATGAAAAGAATAGACATGCAATGACACCGGTGGATCCATTTGTGGTTCATGAAAAGAATAGACACGCAGTGACACCGGTGGATCCTTATGTGGTTTGTCTAGAGGAACACACATGCAATGACACTAGGTGTGGTTCATGAAAAGAACAGACATGCAATGACACTGGTGGATCCTTATGTGGTTTGTGAGAAGAACAGACATGAATGACACTGGTGGATCCTTATGTGGTTCATGAAAAGAAGAGACATGCAATGACACTGGGTGTGGTTCATGAAAAGAACAGACATGCAATGACACTTGTGGATCCTTATGTGGTTTGTTTAGAAGAACATACGTGTAATGACACTACGTGTGGTTCGTGAAAAGAACAAACATGCAATGACACTGGTGGATCCTTATGTGGTTTGTTTAGAGGAACAGACATGCAATGACGCCGGTAGATCCATGTGTGGTTCATGAGAAAAACACACATCCAATGACACTGGTGGATCCTTATGTGGTTCATAAAAAGAACAGACATGCAGTGACACAGGTGGATCCTTATGTGGTCTGTCTAGAGGAACACACATGCAATGACACCGGGTGTGGTTCATGAAAAGAACAGACATGCAATGACTTATGTGGTTTGTTTAGAAGAACACACATGCAATGACTCTGGGTGTGGTTCATGAAAAGAACAGACATGCAATGACACTGGTGGATCCTTATGTGGTTTGTTTAGAGGAACAAACATGCAATGACACCGGTGGATCCATGTGTGGTTCATGAGAAGAACACACATCCAATGACACCGGTGGATCCTTATGTGGTTCATGAAAAGAACAGACACGCAGTGACACCGGTGGATCCTTACGTGGTCTGCCTAGAGGAACACACATGCAATGACACCGGGTGTGGTTCATGAAAAGAACAGACATGCAATAACACTAGGTGGATCCATATGTAGTTTGTGAGAAGAACAGACATGCAATGAAACTGGTGGATCCTTATGTGGTTCATGAAAAGAACTGACATGCAATGATACTAGTGTGGTTCATGAAAAGAACAGACATGCAATGACACCGGTTGATCCATGTGTGGTTCATGAAAAGAACAGAAATGCAGTGACAATGGTGGATCCTTATGTGGTTTTTTCTAGAGGAACACACATGCAATGACACTGGGTGTGGTTCATGAAAAGAACAGGCATGCAATGACACTGGTGGATCCTTATGTGGTTTGTGAGAAGAACAGACATGCAATGACACTGGTGGATCCTTATGTGGTTCATGAAAAGAACTGACATGCAATGACACTGTGTGTGGTTCATGAAAATAACAGACATGCAATCACACTAGGTGGATCCATATGTGGTTTGTGAGAAGAACATACATGCAATGACACTGGTGGATCCTTATGTGGTTCATAAAAAGAACTGACGTGCAATGACACTGGCTGTGATTCATGAAAAGAACAGACATGCAATGACACCGGTGGATCCATTTGTGGTTCATGAAAAGAATAGACATGCAGTGACACCGGTGGATCCTTATGTGGTTTGTCTAGAGGAACACGCATGCAATGACACTGGGTGTGGTTCATGAAAAGAACAGACGTGCAATGACACTGGTGGATCCTTATGTGGTTTGTGAAAAGAACAGACATGCAATGACACTGGTGGATCCTTATGTGGTTCATGAAAAGAACTGACATGCAATGACAGTAGGTGTGCTTCATGAAAAGAACTGGCATGTAATGACACTGGGTGTTTCCATGTGTGGTTCATGAAAAGAACAAACATTAAGTGACATCGGTGGACCCTTATGTGGTTTGTCTAGAGGAACACACATGCAATGACACTGGGTGTGGTTCATGAAAAGAACAGACATGCAATGACACTGGTGGATCCATGTGTGGTTCATGAAAAGAACAAACATGCAGTGACACCGGTGGATCCTTATGTGGTTCATGAAAAAAATTGACATGCAATGACACTGGGTGTGGTTCATGAAAAGCACTGACCTGCAATGACACTGGGTGTGGTTCATGAAAATAACAGACATGCAATGACACCGGTGGATCCATGTGTGGTTTATGGAAGTAACATACATGCAATGACTCTAGCTGTGGTTCATGAAAAGAACAGAGATGCAATGACACCGGGTGTGGTTCATGAAAAGAACAGACATGCAATGACACTGGTGGATCCTTATGTGGTTTGTTTAGAAGAACACACATGCAATGGCACTAGGTGTGGTTCATGAAAAGAACAGACATGCAATGACACTGGTGGACCTTATGTGGTTCATGAAAATAACTGACATGCAATGACACTGGGTGTGGTTCATGAAAAGAACAGACATGCAATGACACCGGTGGATCCATGTGTGGTTCATGAAAAGAATAGACATGCAGTGACACTGGGTGTGGTTCATGAAAATAACAGACATGCAATGACACCGGTGGATCCATGTGTGGTTTATGGAAGTAACATACATGCAATGACTCTAGCTGTGGTTCATGAAAAGAACAGACATGCAATGACACCGAGTGTGGTTCATGAAAAGAACAGACATGCAATGACACTAGTGGATCCTTATGTGGTTTGTTTAGAAGAACACACATGCAATGGCACTGGGTGTGGTTCATGAAAAGAAGAGACATGCAATAACACTGGTGGATCCTTATGTGGTTCATGAAAAGAACTGACATGCAATGACACTAGGTGTGGTTCATGAAAAGAACAGACATGCAATGACACCGGTGGATCCATATGTTGTTCATGAAAAGAATAGACATGCAGTGACACCGGTGGATCCTTATGTGGTTTGTCTAGAGGAACACACATGCAATGACATTGGGTGTGGTTCATGAAAAGAACAGACATGCAATGACACTGGTGGATCCTTATGTGGTTTGTGAGAAGAACAGACATGCAATGACACTGGTGGATCCTTATGTGGTTCATGAAAAGAACTGACATGCAATGACACTAGGTGTGGTTCATGAAAAGAACAGACATGCAATGACACCGGTGGGTCCATGTGTGGTTTATGGAAGTAACAGACATGCAATGACTCTAGCTGTGGTTCACGAAAATAACAGACATGCGATGACACCGGGTGTGGTTCATGAAAAGAACAGACATGCAATGAAATTGGTGGATCCTTATGTGGTTTGTTTAGAAGAACACACATGCAATGGCACTAGGTGTGGTTCATGAAAAGAACAGACATGCAATGACACTGGTGGATCCTTATGTGGTTTGTTTAGAGGAACATACATGCAATGACACTGGTGGATCCATGTGTGGTTCATGAGAAGAACACACATCCAATGGCACTGGTGGATCCTTATGTGGTTCATGAAAAGAACAGACATGCAGTGACATCGGTGGGTCCTTATGTGGTTTGTCTAGAGGAACACACATGCAATGACACTGGGTGTGGTTCATGAAAAGAACAGACATGCAATGACTTATGTGGTTTGTTTAGAAGAACACACATGGAATGACACTAGGTGTGGTTCATGAAAAGAACAAACATGCAATGACACTGCTGGATCCTTATATGGATTTTTTAGAGGAACAGACATGCAATGACACCGGTGGATCCATGTGTGGTTCATGAGAAGAAATGACATGCAATGACGCCGATGGATCCATGTGTGGTTCATGAAAAGAACAGACATGTAGTGACACCGGTGGATCCTTATGTGGTCTGTCTAGAGGAACTCACATGCAATGGCACTAGGTGTGCTTCATGAAAAGAACAAACATGCAATGACTTATGTGGTTTGTTTAGAAGAACACACGTGCAATGATAATGTGTGTGGTTCATGAAAAGAACAGACATGCAATGACACTGGTTGATCCTTATGTGGTTTGTTTAGTGGAATGGACATGCAATGACACTGGTGGATCCATGTGTGGTTCATGAGAAGAACACACATCCAATGAACTCCAGTGGATCTATCTTGGCATAATTTGATGTATTCCACGATGTATTTCATTGTACAAGACACTTTCCATTTTTATACTACTCAGTTTTGCCCTTGGTTTTATGTGGTACTACTTAGTTTTGCCCCCCCTCTCTCTATCTTTCGTAGAAGCCCAAACTTGTGCTCACCCTGTCTGCTACTCCCTGATTGGTTGTTATAGTTGTCATGCGGATCGTGCGCACCAACCATTGATTCTGTGTGAGCCAACGATGATCGTTGCACACGTCGTGCCCTTCACAGTACAACATGAGACAACTCGGACGTCTCCCTCCGCGAGACTTCTACAGGAAGGAACACGATGCCGTCCATGGAAAAAGTCGTCGAGCGGTCATGTCAAGTTTAATCAAGTCTAAAAAGCCTACTACTGCTACTACAACACATGCATAGGGCAACGGGGTAATCGAGTGCACGGTTTTCGACGGGACGCTGCAATTTATTGCCACTTGATTTTAATAAGACGTATCCCATTTTTACGCAACGCTCTCAATGTCACTTCCAACTTGGCCCTACTGCTAGTAACTTCCATGAGTCAAGGTCCCCCCTCGAGTAGATCTAAGGTTGCTAGAAATTAGTTCCGCACCACTTGCATGCAGTGGAATCGAGATCTGCCATGAGCGTGTTTTCAATGCGGCTCTAAAGTGGAGATCGTGGCTGTTTCAAAAAAAGGAACCGAAAAAGGGTGGAGATCATGGTAGCCCCCTGCCCCCCGCCCACCACACGTGTCCACTCGAGGACTACGAACGGTCCGGTATTTATAACCCCCCTCGACCTTCTTCTTCCATGAGCTCGTGTCATTTCCCCCTAGTCTGTCTAGTCCCAAGACCCCCAATCTACACCTACCGCGCGCGCCGAATCTCCCTCGCTTACACTACCTCCTTCCCTTGGTTCGCCATGAAGCGTAGGCGTGGAGACGAGCTGGAGGTGAAGCCAGTTGAAGGCGCAGCAACAGATAGCTCGGTCATCGCCAAGCAGGCGGGGGCGTCTTCTCTGGGCACGAACGCCGCTTGTCGCCGTGCCGTCGAGGGTGCGAGCTCATCCGTCCAGCCAGTAGTCGTCGCCGCCGAGTAGCAGGTGGTAGCCGTCGCCACCGAGCAGCAGGTGGTAGCCATCACCACCGAGCAGCAGGTAGTAGCCGTCGCCGTTGAGCAGCAGGTGTCCGACAACTTCATGGTGCCAACGGCAGATCTGGATGGGAGGCAGGCGGCAGGCGGAGGCAATCCGGTGATCTACATCATAGACCCCATCGCCGTACAAGAAATCTTCGACGCAATCGTGGAGAATGATGAGTTCGAGGAGGAGGTCCTTGATGAGGAGTCCGAGGTACTACATTGCTAGCTTCTCTAGTCGCAGCCGCAGTTTTCATTGTTCATACATAGGATTTGCTCAATCATGTACAAATTATTTTGCTCTTGAAGTAGGGTAGTATATATATGATTCGATCGATTGACTGGTGCATCTTCCATCTAAAGGAAATATGCCCTGAGATTAAGCCCAGAGGCAATAATAAAGTTGTTATTATGTATTCCTTGTATATGATAGATGTTTATTTTGCATGCTATAATTGTATTGATAGGAAACATCAATACATGTGTGTTTAATAAACAAAAAGGGTTCCTGGTTATGCCTCTCTTATAGACTAGCTTGTTGATTAACAAGATGATCAAAGTTTCCTGATCATGGACATTGGATGTTGTTAATAACAAGGTCACAGCATTTGTGAAATGATGTGATGAACATTCATCTGAAGTATAGCATTACGATCAAGTCATTATGTTTATATTGCTATAACATCATACAAAGTAGTCTTAGTCCTTAGACCATGAGATCATGTTAATTGCTAACACCGGAAGAGTATCTTGATAACATCAGACGTCACACCGTAACAGGGTGACCATAAAGGTGGGTTCAGTGCTATGAAGGTGTTATGTTGAGGCTCATGGATCAAGAGTGGAATTTGTCAATCCCGATGATGCATAGATATACTCTGGGCCCTCTCGGTGATATCACATTAAGATAGCTTGCAAGCAAGTGATGTGATCACTAGAATGTTATATCATGGGAACGAGAAAAGAGTGCATGTCGGTAACAAGATCAAACTAGGTATTTGGATACCGATGATCGAATCTCGGACATGTATTATATCATGAGACAAAGGGATTAAATTGCTGACGTTAAAGGTTCTCACGATCACAGAAGTCATCGTTGAATATGCAGGAGTCAGTATGGATCTCTAGGTCCCGCTTCTGATTATTGATCTGAGAGGCGTCTCAATCATGTCTGCATTATTCACGAACCGTAGGGTGACACACTTAAGGGTTGCCGGACACCATTTAGGAGCACATATGTTCCAGACAAAAGGTTTGCAAAGCGCTGGAAATGTTTCGATAGAAACCGGAATTGTTTCGGGTGAAATTGCAGAAAGTGGTTCTGCATGTGATATTGAAATGTTGCAAGGGGTTTTACGTGAATGTTTGTTAAGTAAAGTAATTAACAAAATTCTGAATAAAATAAATAAAAGAGTTTTATTAATTGAGAGTTGCATTTAATTTGGTGGAAATTAAATACATGTGAGTGGGATTTTGGGTGGAGGCCATGTTTATGTGAGTGGAGGTTCACCACATGAATGAAGGAGGGGAGGAGTCCCCCCCCCCCTCATGCGCCGGATATGGGAGGGGAGGGTCTCCCTCCCTCCTATATAAAGCCCCCCTCTCCCTCTCACAAATCACACCTCCTCGTGAAGGATCTCTCTCCCCCTCTAGATATTCCCCCATGGTCTCGGATTAGCGAGATACATGTTCCCGGTGGCCTTGCGTCTGGAAGGAGTTGCTGCTTCCGCTGATTCGCTGGAGCGAGGCGGTGGAGGTTGTCCGGTGGCTTGAACGTGTGTGCGAGGACGGATGAGCTGCTGATTTGCGGCGCTCGGACTTCCACACGATCTTGAGATCGGCAAGCGTACGACTACATCAACCACGAGTTCCTACTCGTTAACAAAAGTCGTTGTCTTCGAAGGTAAGTTCTCCATGGATGTATGTCCACCCGTTGCTCTGTATCTAGTAGATAGATCTTGGCGTATAGTTCTCATCCTAGGAATTTTTTTGTTTTCTATGCTGCGGACCCAACACCATCTAGTCACAAAACCCCAATCTGTCTAGTCACAAAACCCCAATCTGCTCATCTGCCATCTAGTTGAGTTTGCTAGTTGAGTGTTGATTTCGATACACAGCTGGCCTATAACCTTACATTTCTATTCCTTACTGAGCCCAATGATTCAATTTTCCCCCAAAATAGTGCAAGGGCATCTGATGGTGTTGTTTTCTTAGGGATGCTTAGTGAACCTGAGGCAGCAATACACATAAACAATATAGGTTGTGCTATTGGTATTTTGGTTCTCCGACTTCATCGCTGAAAAAATGAGGCCCTAATTTTTCTCTCATATGGAACCTAAATATAGAATCTTTGTATTGTTTCTGAACTATGAATGTGTTGTATGATGCATTTTTATATCCCTGAATATTGTTTTGTATGATTACATTTCAATTTCTTATTGTGGCCAATGATTCAAATTTGCCCCAAAGAGAGGCAGACACATTGGTGTCAGATTTTTTCAGGGATGAGTGAGCGAACCTGGGGCCATGTACAAGATCAATATAAGTTGTGCAATTGTTACTTGGTTCGCTTACGCCATCTCTGTAGAAACTTATGAGGCTGCAATCTTTATTCTACATTCATAGAACTATGATATTTGAATTATCTATTCCATGCATTCATAGTGTATAAGAATTACATTTTAGTTTGTCACTGAGGCCGATGATTGAAATTTGCCCCAAAAGAGTTCAAGGGGAGACACGTATGATGGTGTCGTGTTTTAGGATGGGTTGGTGAACCTGAGGCAGCAATGCACACAAACAATATAGGTTGTGATGTTGGTACTTTGGTTCTCCAACTCCATCTCTGAAACAAATTACGAGGCCCTTGATTTATTATCATATGGAAATACATATATAATCCTTGAATTGTTTCTGATCTTTTAATGATTGGTATGATGCATATGTATATGAATGGTTTTGATCATAAGTATTTTTAACATGTACTTGAAGATTAATTGTTTGGTTTTTTATTTATAATTACAATATTTAGGCTTGTTTTTGTACCTGACTATGTATATCCCTGAATATTGTTTTGTACGATTACATTTCAATTTCTTATTGTGGCCAATGATTCAAATTTGTCCCAAAAGAGAGGCAGACACATTGGTGTCAAATTTTTTCAGGGATGAGTTAGTGAACCTGGGGCGATGTACAACAACATTATAGGTTGTGCAATTGTTACTTGGTTCGCTGACTCCATCCCTGAAGAAACTTATGAGGCTGCAATATTTATTCTACATTCATAGAACTATGATATTCGAATTATCTATTCCATGCATTCATAGTGTATAAGAATTACATTTTAGTTTGTCACCGAGGCCGATGATTGAAATTTGCCCCAAAAGAGTTCAAAGGGAGACACGTATGATGGTGTCGTGTTGTTGGGGGGATACCCCCGGGTAGGGTCACGCCGCGGTATGAAAGGCCGAGATAGCCGAGGTTCGGCAAGGTCAAAGCAAGTACTGGCCGGGTCACCTCAAGGCAGGCCGAATCACGGGGTAATCCGGACCTGGGGCGTTTGCCTAACTAGCCCTCATCCGACTTAAGCGGTGAGTCGGAAGCGTATGTCTAACCTGTATGCAGGAAAAGGGTGTGGCCGGATGAACCATCGTCCGGATCGCAGTAACCTTCTAGGAGAAGGAAGGAATATCGCTGGTCAAAAGGAGCCCCGGTACGCACTGCCTGAGCGAAGCGAGCAAGGACTGGACCACCGGGGCGTGGCCGACAAGCGTGACGACGCCCCTGTCAGCTGACGAGGGCGCCGCAGTGGCTCACGTAGCTAAAGCGTAGCTGACGAGGGGGAAAAAGCACCCCGGTCGGTTTACCACTTGGGGAGGGGGCATATTCTTAGGAATATGCCTCCACATATGCCCTAGGTTGAAACCGAGCCTCCCCTATAAAAGGGGGGCTAGGGCTTCAGTAGAGGGGGTTGGTTTTTTCATTCTCTAGAGATTTCTGTTAAGGATAAGGGTTTCAGGTGAGATCTATCGGTGAGAGTAAGAGAGCTTCTTCCTCCTCTCGCCAATACAGCTCTAGGAGCACTTGTAACCTTGGAAGAAAATCAATACGAGTTCTGGTGTGGAGAATCACTTCGCTATCCCTCCCTGGATTCCCCTAGCGTGTATTAGTCCCCACCTTTAGCCTATACATGGCATCTGCCGTGACACCACCACGACAGTTGGCGCCCACCGTGGGGCAAACGGCGCTAGCAGGGGTCAAGATCCAGACGGGAAACTTCGTCGCCACTAGCGAACGCATCGTCTCCGGGCTCGTCCAGCGCTTTGAAGCGCGGGACTTCGTCAGCGACAACGCAGGCTGCTTCGGCACGCGCCCTCTCCCGCGCAACGGCGTCTTCCTCAAGCTCGGCGCGCACAAGGTCTATGTCGCGGTGGATGTGTCAGGCGTTCATCCGCGCCACATTGTCGAAGCAGGCGAACCGCCCCTCACTGTGGCTCGCGGGGAGCGTATCGCTCGTTCCCCGGACCATGCAGAGGTAATGATGACAGCGCCGGGAGCGGTTACGAGCAAGGATCCGGCGCCAGATCCGGAGGTGACACCCAAGGCACCAAGGAAAGGTAGGGGTCCTCCGCTAGAGAGGCCGAAAAACATGCTGAGAGAGGCAATAGATAGCTTGGCAAACCCTGTAGTAGCAGCGGTAGATCCGGCTCGCGCACAGGCCGAGCTAGAAGAAACTCGGCAGAAAATACTTGAGGGCGCAAAGAAAATAGCCGCGGCCCATCGGTCGTTGAACATGACGTTGCGTGAGTACGCAAAGGCGAACAAAGTTGATGCTGCAAAAGTTAAAGGGAGAAATCTCATGAGCGAGATGAACAGAGAAGGTGATGTCGAAATCGAGGAATCAAAGAACTGTCTTTCTGTGGGGCTGCCGAGGTATAGTACCCCGGCCAAGAACCTCAGAGCGGCAGATGCAGCTGCATCCGAGTTAGAGGGACTGACGGGTGAAGCCCGGCAAAGGCAGCAAAACCGAGTTAACGAGCTGGTTCAGATTGCGAACAGGCAAAACGAGGAACTGCTCAGGGCGAACCTGGAGAGAGCTGGGGCCTCCAAGATCGTCCATTCGGCGATGGGTAACTCGGATAAATCCGCTGGAGCTGCGTCGTCCCCTCATGGCGATCCAAGGAGAGAGGAGGTGGTAGCCTCGGCCAGACGGAACAAACAGATTGTCCCGTATGACCCGACACGGGCGGGGAAAGAAAAAGAAGCGCAGAGAAATGATGATCGACGGAGTGTGAGCCGAGGTGAAGCTGGCCGAGGTAACCGTGACCAAGGCAATGCCGGTCAGAGGAACGTTGTCAACGGCAATGCCGGGCAGCAAAACTCAGCAGGGGCAAGACAACCGCAGCAGCGGAACATGCCGAGGCAAGAGCATAGTGCCGGCCGAGGTATACAACAGAAAGGCGCGCCGCAAGAGCAAAACCGGTATAACAACGGTGATTCGGAGATGGCAAATGCGGGATACCCGAGACCGGACTATCATGTGATAGGTTCGAGACTGGGAAGAAGGGATTTGATGCCGGACGATGCGAGGTTGAAACTGGATCGACTATATAGGTCGGAACAGATAGAATGTCAGGGTCCACCGGGTCCAGCATGTTTTGGACCCCGGGTCATGAAAGAGCCACCAGTCCCGAACTTTCAATTGCCCAGGAGGACCAAGACCTATGATGGTAGTACCAAGCCAGAGGATTGGCTGATAAACTATGCTACCGCTGTAAAAATTGCCACAGGCAACCTGAGATGGGCCGTACGATATGTACCCCATATGTTGGAAGGCCCGGCAAGGGTGTGGTTGAACAATTTGCCGCTAGGAAGCATCAACTGCTGGATTGATTTCAAGGAGATGTTCATCAGCAATTTTTCGAGTACGTATCAAAGGCCAAATAGGCCACAGACCCTAGCTATGTGCAAACAGCGACCCAATGAGACGGACCGGGAGTTTTTGACCCGGTGGTGTACCGTGAGAAATTCGTGTGAGGGCGTGATAGAATCACAGGCCATAGCATGGTTTGCACAAGGGTGCAGGTATGGAAGCGAGTTATGGATGAAGTTGCAACAGAAAATGCCGGCAATGTTGGCAGAAATGATCCGGATCGCAGATTCGTATGCATTGGGTGACCCGACCCAACCAAGGCTCACCTCAAACGAGTCAAGCGATGAGTACTATCAGAGGGATGGATCCGGATCATCCCAGAGAAATGATTACAGAGGAAAAAGGAGAGATGATCGACCGGATCATCGGTACGGTTCGCACCAAGTAGCGGCCGTGAGTCAAGATCAACCTGGAGCTGGAGGTAGTCAGCGCCAGAAAACTGGAGGTCAATGGACCCCAAGGAACGATGGGAAGAAAACTTGGACACCGGAGCAAAAGAAGCAATGGCAAGAAAGGAAAGACCGTCCGAGGTACACTTACGAGTCGATGTTGGACCAGCCGTGTAAGTTTCACACGCCAAACCCGAGCAATCCAGTGGGTCATACGACGAGGCAATGCGAGTGGATGCGCAAGATCGAGCAAGGTGGTTCGGGGAATGCTCAGGCACCCCAGAATGATCAGCCTCGGCAGGAGTTACCCCGGCAGCAATTGCTCTCCGGAGCAAACACGCAACAGCTGATGTTGCCTCCCCCTCCGCCGAGGTATGATAACAATGAAAGAAGGGATGCAGTGCATCAAGTAGAAAATCAGCATCAGCCGGATCAGAGGTACCCCGAAAATGAGGGGAGAAACGAGTACAGGGAGCATCACCAGAGCTACTGTGTATTTACCACAGAGGAAACTGATAGAAAAAGCTTGCAGCATAGGCATATGGAAGTGAATGCGGTAATGCCGGCGGTGACGAGGTACATGCCTTGGTCCGATCAGGAAATCACTTGGAGCGTTAGGGATCACCCCAAGCTCATGCCGAGCCCTGGTTCATATGCGTTGGTGCTAGATCCTACATTCATTGGGCCTAGCATTAACGTAAGATTCTCAAAGGTACTGATCGATAACGGCAGTAGCATAAATATCATGTACGCGGACACAATGCGCAAGTTGGGTATCTCGGAGAACATGCTCCAGGCCACGAGGACAACTTTTCATGGCATTGTGCCCGGCATTTCTTGCGAGCCCATAGGCAAGGTCCGGGTCGACGTCTTGTTCGGCACGAGGGACAATTGCCGAACTAAAAATCTGGAGTTCGAAGTGGTGAACTTAGAAAGCGCGTATCATGCATTGCTCGGAAGGCCAGCGCTGAACAAGTTTATGGCAAGTTGTCATATCAGCTATTTGAAAATGAAATTGCCCGGACCAAATGGAGTAATTACAATTGCTGGGGACTTCCGACGTTCGATGGAATGTGCGTCGACCGGATCAAACTTAGCCGAGTCGCTTGTGATCGTGCAGGAAAAAAGGAAAATTCAAGAGGTGGCTGCGTTGGCTCAGTCCGCGCAACAGTATATGCCGGCGCTAAGTAACCCACATGGAACTGTCTCCTTCCAGGCCACGAAAGATACCAAGAAAGTTCCCATTGATGATATGTTCCCAGAGCGCACCGTCACGATTGGTGCCGGACTAAGTGATAAATAAGAAAGCGAGCTCGTCAGCTTCCTCCGTGAGAATCGGGACATTTTTGCTTGGTCCACACAGGACTTGCAAGGTGTTCCGAGGGAGCTGGCCGAGCACTCTTTAAATGTGAGGCCCGGAGCTAAGCCGATGAAGCAACCTCTCCGCCGCTTCGCCGAAGATAGGAGGAAAGTCATTGGGGATGAGATAGCTCGGTTGCTAGCTGCAGGATTTATCATGGAGGTCCTCTACCCTGACTGGCTGTCTAACCCGGTGCTGGTGGAAACGAAAAAGGATGATCTGAACGTGGCAGTAGTTTGGCGCATGTGTATCGACTACACGAACCTGAACAAGGCGTGTCCGAAAGATCCATTCCCGCTGCCAAGAATAGATCAGGTCATAGACTCAACTGCTGGATGTGAACTGTTGTCATTCATCGATGCTTATTCTGGTGTCCACCAGATACCTCTAAATCCGGATGATCAAATAAAGACGGCATTTATTACCCCGTATGGGGCTTATTGCTATCGCACCATGCCGTTTGGTTTACGTAATGCAGGGGCAACGTACCAGAGATGTATGCAAAAAATGTTTGCATGACCAAATAGATCAAAATGTACAGGTGTACATGGATGATGTGGTTATCAAGACCAAGGAAAGCGAAACGCTCCTTGACGATATCAGGCAAACGTTCGCAAACCTATGGAGGTTCCGGATGAAACTTAATCCGGAAAAATGCACCTTCGGTGTCCCGGCTGGAAAACTGCTCGGCTTTCTGGTTTCCAGCCGAGGTATCGAGGTTAATCCAACCAAGATCCGAGCCATCGAACGAATGGAACTGCCGAAGTGTCTTAACGATGTCCAGAAGTTTACAGGTTGCCTGGCCTCGTTAAGTCGGTTTGTATGTCGGTTGGGAGAAAAGGCATTGCCTCTCTATCAACTCATGAAAAAGTTGGATAAGTTCATTTGGACGCCGCAGGCTGATGAAGCCTTTACCCACCTAAAGAAAATGTTAGCCACGGCGCCAGTGCTAGCCTCACCACTATCGAAAGAGCCAATGTTGCTCTATATAGCCGCAACCAACCGAGTTGTAAGTGCAGTGATAGTGGTGGAGCGCGATGAGGAAGGTAAGTCAGTGCAAAGGCCGGTGTATTATTTGAGTGAAGTGTTGTCAACCTCAAAGCAGAACTACCCACATTATCAAAAAGTGGCGTATGGCGTGTACATGGCCGCCAAGAAATTGAAGCATTACTTTGAAGAGCATCCCATCCGGGTCATATGTGAGGCCCCCATATCCGAGATAATGAGTAATAAGGATGCAAGCGGCAGAATTGCAAAATGGGCAATTGAGCTAGCTCCTTACGCTCCGCAGTATGACCGGAGAGAAGCCATCAAGTCTCAGGCTGTGGCAGACTTTTTCGTGGACTGGGCCGAGGTACAATACGAACCGCCACTTTCGGATCCGAACTATTGGCGGATGTACTTTGACAGATCAAAAACCAAAACCGGGCTAGGTGCCAGAGTTGTACTCACATCGCCAAAGAAGGACCAGTTGAAATATGTGCTGCAGATCCACTTCACCGCATCGAACAATGTCGCTGAGTATGAAGCACTTGTGCATGGGCTCAAGGTAGCAAAGGAAATTGGTATACGTCGGATCATATGCTTTGGCGACTCGGATTTGGTAGTGCAGCAAGTGTCCGGAGTGTGGGATGCCCTTGATCCAAACATGGCACTATACATATTTCATGTGCAGAAGGTTTTTGGTTACTTTGAGGGATGCGAATTTCATCATGTACCCCGGGTGGAAAATGAGGCTGCCGATATGCTGTCAAAGCTCGGGTCAACCAGACAGGCAATTCCACCAGGTGTGGCATTAGAGCACCTCAACAAACCATCCATCAGGCCATCCCCGGAATCCGAGTCCATCTACGTCCCGGAGGACACAGAGTCCGGAGCTGCGCCCATGGACGTTGACACGGGAAGTGGTGCGCAAAACCCGAGGACTGCTTCGGTAAACCCGGGGACTGCTTCGCAAGACCCAGGAACTGCTCAGCATAGTCCGGTTGAAGTTATGCCGGTGGATCAGATGGAGATTGATGAGGATGTGTTCCCCGTGCGGCCAATACCGGCTTGGGCACTGCCTATATTTCAATTCCTGAGAGATGGAACGTTACCCATTGAGGAGGTGTTGTCCAGGCAAACACAGAGGAGGGCAAAGGCTTACACGATCATCAATTCCGAGTTATACAAAAGAAGTGTGACTAATGTCCTCCAACGGTGTGTTGACCCGGACGAAGGGCTTGAAATCATCCGAGATATACATCAGGGGGAATGCGGGCATCACGCCTCATCCCGAGGCTTAGTAGCGAAAGATTTTCGACACGGATTCTACTGGCCCAATGCCTTAGAGCAAGCAGAAGATCTGGTGAGAAAATGTAATGGTTGTCAGAGGTACGCTACAAAGACGCATATGCCAATGTCGGAGCTCAAGACCATCCCAATCACTTGGCCGTTTGCCGTATGGTGCTTGGATATGGTGGGCCCGTTCAAACCAGCAAGAGGGAACATGACTCACATTCTGGTAATGGTGGACAAGTTTACAAAGTGGATCGAGGTAAAGCCTATAAGAAAATGTGATGGAGCTACGGCCGTAATGTTTCTCAAAAATATCATCTTGAGGTACAGTTATCCACACAGTATCATAATTGATAATGGCACAAATTTTGCGGAAGGAGCATTTGCTCGTTTCTGCCGGGATAAGAGTATCCGACTTGACGTAGCTTCGGTAGCCCACCCCGCATCGAATGGGCAAGTGGAGAGATCCAACGGATTAGTATTATCTGGGATAAAGCCCCGGCTCATTGAGCCGCTGCAAAGATCAGCGGGGTGCTGGATAGAAGAACTACCAGCGGTACTGTGGAGTTTAAGAACAACTCTGAATCGATCAACAGGTTATACGCCATTTTTTCTGGTATATGGGGCAGAAGCTGTATTGCCAGCCGACATAGAGCATGATTCGCCTAGGGTCACCCAATACACAGAAGCCGAAGTGCAAGAAGCCTGGCAAAATGATGTTGATCTGCTGGAAGAAGCGAGAGAACTGGCATTGTCCAGATCCGCCATATATCAGCAAAATCTCTGATGCTATCATAGCCGGAAAGTGTGCCCCCGGGTCTTCTGGGAAGGCGATCTGGTGCTCCGGTTGGTACAACGTACTGCTGGAATGCATAAATTGTCCCCCCCATGGGAAGGGCCGTTCATCGTGAGCAAAGAATTGCACAATGATTCTTACTATCTTATAGATGCAAAGCCACAGGAAAAGAACAAGGCGGACAGGTCCGTGAGGAATCTAAACGTCCATGGAATGTAGCTCTCCTTCGTCCTTTCTACACCTAGCTAAGAAGTAAATGTATCCGGGTTATCTCATAAACCGGTATGTATGTCGGCAATGAGCCTATCAATGAAATGTGGGCACCTCGAGCAGTAACTCGGGGACTGCCTTAATAATATTTGTTGTCTCTTATTATTTGTGCGTCGGCTGGGATAGGTCATTCTACTTAGTTCGGATTAGTAGTGTGTGAGCACCAAAAACCCAACTCTTCGACTTGCTGTTGTCCAACAATAATTGGCTTCATGGCAAGCAAGAGAACAAGTTTGGAATTGCGTAGCACATGAAAAATGGCTAAGGAAAAGGATTTATTCGAGCCGACGTTTGTTTTCCGGACTAACTCCGTATTTATTCTTGAGCTAAGTCTAAAAGTTTCCCAGTATTGTTAAGACAATTTTTCAGGCTCGGATTTGTAAGTTGTAAAACCGAATCAAGGTAGACACGATCCGAGCCAAAAGATTGAACGAACAAGAAAAAGAAACATGGGGGCTACGCCCAAGTTAATCCGGCACAAGTATTCAGTAGCAAAATATCACATGTATTTGGAATACAATTCCACCCGGCATACCGGGGATCTCATGAATTTTCAAGTGTTTTTACTTAGGAGTAGCAGAAGGAAGTTCGACATCAACATCGCCCTCGTTGATATCCGAGGCAGTGTCCTCCTCGTCCTCACCCGAGTCATCTTCAATGTTCTCAACTTCCTCTTCGCCTGCGACTTCCAGGAAGCTCAGACCCTCAGTCCATTCATGAATAGGGGCATATTCAATGAGGCTGTGGGCGCAAGCCTGGCGCCGAGCTACCCACTCCGGGTCATCTGTCCATTTGGACCCGGTGCGCAGCCGTGTGAGGAGGCTGAGATCTATCTTTTTGTACCACGTCAAAACATGGTGAAGGATAGTATTGGCAGCAGCGCGGCCAGCGGATTCTCGCCAGAGGTCGAGCTGGGTCTCAACTTCCGAAAGCCTTTCAGCGAGCTGCGTGACTCTCTCCGGAGCGTCATTGGCGGGCCAAAAGGCGTTGAAGACCCGGACTGAAACATCGAGAAGGTCCCGGGCGTAGTTCTTGATAATTTCCACGCGAGATGGCAGGCTGACCAACAGGTCCTCCATGTCAAAGGGAATGCTCTCACCCTCAGCAGTGACCGGGGTACCTCTTTCTCGGCGGAAATTGGCAACAGCAGCACTTGCAATGGCAGTACCCTCTGGAAAGTGGCCTAGGAAACAAGGCAAAGGACAAAATTGAGAAAATAAGACATGTGAAATAACCCAGAGAAGTAAGGCGGATAAAGGAAAAGAAGTTACGAGAGATGTGACTGTGAATCCGGGTCAACTCCTTGCTGCAAGCATCATGCCTTTTCCGAAGCTGCTCGAGCTCAGCATTTTCCGACCCAAGTTTGACCTCGGCTTCCTAAAGGAGCTCGCGATCCTTAGCACTTTGGAGTTTGAGACGCTCGCGTTCCTCGGTGAAGTCCTGGCCAACCCTTTTCAGCTCGGTTTGGTGCTGCGCCTTCATCTTAGCCATTTCAGCTTTGAGCTTGGCTATGTCATCATCTTTGGTCCGGAGGAGGGCGAGCTCATCATCTTTCTTCTTCAGCTCGGCTTGATGCTGTCCTGCTTGTTCGAGAAAATGCAGCATCATGTCAGGCACATGCACACTTTCTTCAAGCAATGCTGAAACCGCGTGTTGGCC
This sequence comes from Avena eriantha, assembly GCA_910589775.1. NCBI lineage: Eukaryota > Viridiplantae > Streptophyta > Magnoliopsida > Poales > Poaceae > Avena > Avena eriantha. Next base: position 378,801,198 of record OU342746.1, on the reverse strand, counting down.
CGGCAGAGCCGAGGTATGAATGTTTGCCGAGCCAAGGAGGTAAGATGATGAGAAGCACAGTATGAACAGACAAGAAGGACGTACCCTTGATCTGCTCCAAATTTTTTCGCATTATTTTGTTTTCAGCTTCCACCCCAGCTGCGGAAACCGAACAATCAGATTAGTTCGGCAAGTGAAGTGGAAGATAAATGAGGAAAGGAATGAGAAAGAAATTTACCCCTTTTCTCGTACTCAGCGATGAGTGCAGCCTGTTTCGTGCGAAGATTTTTGTGCGTATCCAACAAGCGCTGAAATTCAGCACTTCGGCGGTTGGTAGTCACCTAAACAAGGTACAGAAACTTAAGTCAGCCTAGTGCATGTTCGAAGTGTACTAAAATCCGGGCCAAGTGGAACTTAACCCGGCTCTAGGTATGTGCATGTTCGAAGTGTACTAAAATCCGGGCCAAGTGGAACTTAACCCGGCTCTAGGTGTGTGCATGTTCGAAGTGTACTAAAATCCGAGCCAAGTGGAACTTAACCCGGCTCTAGGTGTGTGCATGTTCGAAGTGTACTAAAATCCAGGCCAAGTGGAACTTAACCCGGCTCTAGGTGTGTGCATGTTCGAAGTGTACTAAAATCCGGGCCAAGTGGAACTTAACCCGGCTCTAGGGGTGTGCATGTTCGAACTTATCATGGAGCTACGTTAGTTCTATGAAAGAGCATCCGGCTGAGTAACAAGTTACTCCCTCGGAGGCTCGGGGACTAATGGTTATTATCTACGATCTGCAAAGAAGAAACGGCGTACCTGTTGGAGATATGCCCAAGAGGCAATAATAAAGTGGTTATTATTATATCTTTATGTTTATGATAAATGTTTACATCCCATGCTATAATTGTATTATTAGGAAACACTAATACATGTGTGTTTTGTAAACATAAAAGAGTCCCTAGTAAGCCTCTTGTTGAACTAGCTTGTTGATTAATTGATGATCATGGTTTCCTGATCATGGACATTAGGATGTGATTAATAACAAGGTTATATCATTAGGAGAATGATGTGATGGACACACACCCATAGTAAGCGTAGCATAAGATCAAGTCATTAAGTTCGTATTGCTGTAAGCTTTCAAATACATAGTAACCTAATCCTTCGACCATGAGGTTATGTTAATCACCATCACCGGATGGGTACTTTGATGACATCAAACACCGCTTCGTAACTGGGTGGTCATAAAGGTGTCATTGGGTATTCTGAAAGTATGCGTTGAAGCGCATGGACCAAGATTGGGATTTGTCCATCCATATGACGGATAGATATGCTCTGGGCCCTCTCGGTGGAATGTCATCTAATTAGCTTGCAAGCATGTGACTGGGTCACAAGGGATGACATATCACGGAACGAGTAAAGAGTACTTATCAGTAACGAGGTAGAACTAGGTATGGAGATGCTGACGATCAAACCTCGGATAAGTATAGTATCGCGAGACAAAGGGAATTGGTTTCATATGTAAGTGGTTCAATCGATCGCGAAGTCATCGTTGAGTATGTGGGAGCCATTATGGATCTCCAGGTCCCGCTGATGGTTATTGATAGGAGATGTGTCTCTATCATGTCTACATATTCACGAACCGTAGGGTGACACACTTAAGGTTCGAAGTTGTTTTAAGTAGATATGGAATGGGCGTTGGAGACCGAATGTTGTTCGGAGTCTCGGATTGGATTCGGGACATCACGAGGAGATCCGGAATGGTCCGGAGAATAAGATTCATATATAGGGGATATTTTCTAAGTTAGGAAATGTTCCGGAGTGTTTGTATGAGGATTCTAGAAGGTTTCGGAATGTTCCGGAAGGTTCTAGAAGATATCTTGGAGTTTGCTTGAAAATCAAGATAGGGATCAAGGAGTCCTGGTGGGTCAAGACACGGATTCGTGGGGGAGGAGGACTCCTCCCCCCACCTCCAATCCGCCGGCCTACAAGGGAGGGGAGTCCTACAAGGACTCCCCCTCCCTAGGCGCCTCCCTTCTTTAAATAGAGGGGCAGGGGCGCCCCCTCCTCCCACGCTCCCATAACACCCAATCTCTGTCGCCTCTCTCCTCCACCTTCTTCTGCACAGGCATAGGCGAAGCCCTGCAGAATTCTCTACTCCACCACCACCACCACGCCGTCGTGCTGCTGGGATTCCGTGGAGAAGATCTACTACCTCCGTTGCTCGCTGGAACGGGAAGAGGAAGGTCTGCTTCGACTCCGCACGTGTGACCGACTGCGGAAGCGCTGCCGAATTGCGGCGCCGGAAGGATCGTCAACTTGACCAAGGGCGGAAGCGCTGCTGGAACGCGACGCCGGAAGGATCGTCTACTTGACCGAAGGCGGAAGCGCTACTGGAACGCGACGCCGGAAGGATCGTCCACACGATCTTGAGATCGGCAAGTGATCGACTACATCAACCATGAGATCTAATCTCGTTAACGCTTTTGGATCTACGAGGGTTAGTTCCCATCTATCTCGTTGCTCATGTCTAATAGATTAGATCTTGGCTTTTATCTAGATTAGATCTAGGTTTTGTTCGTTCTTGCGGTAGAAAATTTTTGTTTTCCATGCTACAAACCCATCAGTGGTATCAGAGCCGTATCTATGCGTAGATCTGTTGCACGAGTAGAACACAATGTTTTGTGGGCGTTGATGCTTTTGTTGTCGGTGTCTTAGCGTGTACTTTGCATCTTGCGGCATGGTGGGATGAAGCGGCTCGGGCTAACATTACATGTCATCGCACATGAGACTTGCTCCACGCTTGACGTGCAACTTGCTTTGCACAAGTGGCTTTGCGGGTGTCTGTCTCTCCCACCATAGTTAAGATTCAATTTACAATGAGCATCTTGACAACACTTGTATCAACGTTGTGGTCCTTGTTCGTAGGTAAGATCGGTCTTATGCGAAAGCCCCAAACCACGTAAAACATGCAAAGAAAATTAGAGGCGTCTAACTTGTTTTTGCAGGGGTTTTGTGATGTGATATGGCCAACATGTGATTGTGATTGTATTTGATGTATGCAATGATCCTTGTTGTAATATGGCAACCGGCAGGAGCCTAATGGTTGTCTTTAATTCTGTTAAGACCTACGTGTCTATTCATCTTGTAATAGCTTTATTCCAAGTAGTTGTAATAGTTACTAGTGATGATGGACAACCATGAAGCGGCGCCACGGACCTTGACGCAATGCTGGTGATGATGGAGATCTTGTCCATGCTTTGGAGATGGAGATCAAAGGCACAAGAAGAAAGGCCATATCATATCACATATTATGAATTGCCTGTGATGTTAATCCTTTATGCATCTTGTATTGCTTAGATCGCGACGGTAGCATTATAAGATGATCCCTCTCACTAAATATCAAGTAATAAAGTGTTCGTCCTTAGTTGGCACCGTTGCTAAGACTCGTCGTTTCGAAGCATCTCGTGATGATCGGGTGTGATAGACTCTACGTGTGCATACAACGGGTGCAAGCCAGATTTGCACATGCGGAAACTAAGGTTAACCTTGACGAGCCTAGCATGTACAGACAGGGTCTCGGAACACGAAATACCGAAAGGTAAAGCATGAGTCATATGGATGATATGATGAACATGTTGATTGTTCGCCTTTAAAGCTACATCATCTCACGTGATGATCGGACTTGGTGTAGTAGATTTGGTTCGTGTAATCACTAAAACAACTCGAGGGATGTTGTTTTGAGTGGGAGTTCGTTTGTAATTTGGATTAGTCGAACTCAATTTATCATAAACACAATCAAAGTGAATCTGCATAGTTTGTTGTAGTCATTGGCATCCGTTCACCACCTTACGCTTAGTTACAGTTGAGATAGTGGAACTATAGAAATTCTGGATATTTGCTTTACGAACTGGTATCGTATTGTTTTGAGTGTCAATTTAAAATTTATAAGTCCTATTGCAAACTTTCAGCAAACTCTATTTACTCCATGAAGTTTAATAAATAGTATTAAATCAAGAGTAACAATTCCAGTGTTAGTATCTAATGTATCATGTTTGCCTCTGTGATTCTTGATACTCAAAAGATTGTTTTTAATATCAAGTTTATCTAAGAGCTGAAAGCAATGTTTCAGAAACCATCATATGTGAAAGGTATTGCGATATCTAAAACAATGTGTTGGTTACAACATGATAGAGTATACGTCCTCATATTTGATGAGAATTTGTGAAGGTTGGAGATGCTAGTCATCCTAATCCTCCAAAAGGTATTGAAAAAGAAACATTATACTAGCAATTCACCTTTATAAGCTATAGCAGCTTGATCATGAAATTTGTCATGATAAGGATGAATAGAAGATGTAAGTAAAATGTTTACTACACTAAAAGATTACTAAAGAATGGAATTTTGAAAGCATGCCAAACATTTGATGAAGGTGATCCACTTCAAAGTGCAAGTCCAAAGGTATTGGTATTTGACTATACACACTTTGTACTATGTGTCATGTGAATGACATCACTATTGATGTTGATAGATTCTTTTAAAAGAAAAGGAATTGCTGAAAGAGAATCTATAAAATATTTGGCAGAAAATAAAAGGTTGGAGATGTCCAACTTAGGCATATAGAAGATATACATGTTATGGTTGTATTTCTTGCTTGTTAAACAATGTGGTTCTTAGGTATTGGATACCGAATTGGTTGGTATGAAGTGTCATACAGGACAACACAATTCATGAACTACAATGGCCTAAGTAACTAGCAAGAGAATGAGTGATGATGTTCATCGAAAACAAATAAAGTGTTATTGCGTTTTTCGTTGTCATCAAACCTAGCCTTCATGATTTGTTTTAATAATTGTTATTTTGTTCCGGTATTACGAGAACAATGGTTGTTTAAATAATAACCATATTCCATAAAGGATGGAAGAACTTTTACAAGTCAGTGGGAGAAATCACATCCATAAACACTATTGCTAAAATGTCGCAAGACAAATGATTGAAAGATCACTTGCGAAGTGACATCGCCGTTTAAATTATATTGAAAGGAACACATGAAGAAACTCCATGTTGATGGATTTTTGGAGTCTTTGATTTTGATCAAATGACGCTTGTGATACTTTCCTGGAGATAATTAAAACACCGTTTGTAGGCCAAAAGAGGAACGGACGACTAACTGATTGGAATTTGTACATATTGATGTATATAGTCCATTATGTGTAGTCGTGGGCGATGGATTTCAACTTCATATGCTTTCTCCGAAGATTTGAGTGAGTATATGTATATATTTACTCAATAAGGAAGAAGTATGAAATGTTTGAAAAATGTTCAAAGACTTTCAAGATGAAGTGGAAAATCATTGTAACAAGAAAATAAAGAGTTTATGATTCGATCATAAAGAAAGATGTTTGAGTTACAAGTTTAGCAAAACACCTAAGATTTGAGGAATCGTTCCATGGATTTGCATTTCCCAAAACACCATAGGAATATGGAGTGTTCAAGATATGTAATGAAACCTTGTTTGACATGGTAAGATCAAAGGTGTCATTTATAAAACTGCCATTATATACTAAAGATTAAAGCTTTAGTGACTACCGCTTTTACAATGAAAAGAGCTCCATCGTGATCCGTTGAAATGACACCGTATAAGTCATGGTTTGGGATAAAACCCGAATTGTCTTTTCTTAAATTTTGGTATGTTATGCATAAGTAAAATGTTTACAACCAAAGTCGGATAAGCACGTCTTTGTAGGTTATCCCAAAGAATTTGTTGGGAATTTCTCCATAACGCCGAGGACAAAAGAGAGTTTGTCGCTTGGAACGTCAAGTTTCTTAAGAAGGAATTTTTCGTGAAAAGTTAAGTGGGAGGACAATAGAACTTTGATAAGGTTGTTGAACCTTAGCTATATGTGCTAAGTAGCGCAGCGCCGGAAAGTGTCCCGGTGGCGGCCACAATGCTCATGGCTCTCGTGATTACAAAAGGTATGATTTCGGAGATTAGAGTTCCTATAGAACCGTGTGGGTTGGTAAGAATCAAATAGTAAGATTTGATAAGCAAGTCGTTATTGTTTTGACAATGATGAACCGACTACATGCAAAGAAGCGATGATGGGCCCTGACTCCATAAAATGACTATAAGTCATGGAATCCGTGATAGTATCCATACACGAGAAATCAAGTTTCTGAACTTAGAAGACCCTCCGGAAAGGCATGAAGCCTATCGGTCGTGTTTGGATCTATAAATAAATAGACATGGATGTTTCAAATCTATGAAATAGTCGACATGTCGGAAAGAGTTTACGACAATGTTCAAGGAATTGACTATGATAAGATTTGATCTTTCATAGCGATATTTAGTCTGGCGGATTAATGTAGCAACCACTACATATATTTTGGTATATGGTAGTTGAACAAACAAAACAAGTTCTTCTAATAGAATGGTTACCTAGGACATGTACATGACACGATCCAAAGGGTTTTGTTAATTCAAAGGATGCTAAAAGAGTATGCAAAACTTCAGTGGTTGAAGTAAGCATAGCGGAGTTGGAATCTTCACCATGATGAAACTGTTAAAAGAGTTTAAATTCATCGGAGATGATGAAGATGCTTGCATTTGCAAGAAATTAAGTGGGAGCGCTGAGACATATTTCTAATACATTATATAGAGGACACATTGTTGATTGGCAATGATGTATCTTGAATTGACGCAGGTTAAGAATTTCATTTCGATGAAAGACTTAGGCATAACCCAAGAATTAGGCATCAATGTCTATATGAATAGATTGAGGCGCTAATATGGTTTTGTCAAATGTACATAGATAAGACGTTGAATGAGTTCAATATGGAAACAACAAGAAAGGTTCTTGACGCACGGAAAGGACTGAATCAAGATTCAAGTGTGTTGACACGAGATTCAAGTGTTTTGACACTTGGTGAAATCGCAAGAGTATTTTGATCAATCAGTCTTTAAGATGTACACATCTAGATATGTCCTATGCTCTAAATGTTATGAGCATATACCAGAATGATTCATGTGATGATCATTGGACAATAGTAAAGATATTCTTATGAGCTTTGGAAGAACTAAGAATATATCATGTATAAGTGACAAATAGTTAAAGGTAGTTCATTGTAAAGTGTTACATTGATACTAGTTTTGTCACAGGATACAAATTAAGTTTATCTCAATTTAAACTATGGGTGGCACAATGTAATGAAAGGAAGTTCCATAACGGATTTGGTTGAGTACCAAAGTTAAAACATTGTGACAGATACTACAACAAAAGGCTAAGTATATAAACTGCTAGGTGTTAAGTAGTTTGTTATCAAACTAGGTGTGGTTCATAGCGGGATAATACTATGAAGATACATTGTATGACAATTGTATCAACATGATTTAATCCCGAGGAACTAAAGGTCTCACCAAAGGACCAAATTTATACAATGCCATCTCATTAGAGACTGAGTAATGCGTAGAGACGCAAGGACATGCAAATACACACGGACCTGGAAGTGTCAGATCCGAAGATTATGTTTACCACTAGCAATGGTGTCTATACAACACCAGAAAGCCATAGGTGTTGAATGCACAAGTTTTTAACTAGATTATTGACTCTAGTGCAAGTGGGAGACTGTTGGAGATATGCCCAAGAGGCAATAATAAAGTGGTTATTATTATATCTTTATGTTTATGATAAATGTTTACATCCCATGCTATAATTGTATTATTAGGAAACACTAATACATGTGTGTTTTGTAAACATAAAAGAGTCCCTAGTAAGCCTCTTGTTGAACTAGCTTGTTGATTAATTGATGATCATGGTTTCCTGATCATGGACATTAGGATGTGATTAATAACAAGGTTATATCATTAGGAGAATGATGTGATGGACACACACCCATAGTAAGCGTAGCATAAGATCAAGTCATTAAGTTCGTATTGCTGTAAGCTTTCAAATACATAGTAACCTAATCCTTCGACCATGAGGTTATGTTAATCACCATCACCGGATGGGTACTTTGATGACATCAAACACCGCTTCGTAACTGGGTGGTCATAAAGGTGTCATTGGGTATTCTGAAAGTATGCGTTGAAGCGCATGGACCAAGATTGGGATTTGTCCATCCATATGACGGATAGATATGCTCTGGGCCCTCTCGGTGGAATGTCATCTAATTAGCTTGCAAGCATGTGACTGGGTCACAAGGGATGACATATCACGGAACGAGTAAAGAGTACTTATCAGTAACGAGGTAGAACTAGGTATGGAGATGCTGACGATCAAACCTCGGATAAGTATAGTATCGCGAGACAAAGGGAATTGGTTTCATATGTAAGTGGTTCAATCGATCGCGAAGTCATCGTTGAGTATGTGGGAGCCATTATGGATCTCCAGGTCCCGCTGATGGTTATTGATAGGAGATGTGTCTCTATCATGTCTACATATTCACGAACCGTAGGGTGACACACTTAAGGTTCGAAGTTGTTTTAAGTAGATATGGAATGGGCGTTGGAGACCGAATGTTGTTCGGAGTCTCGGATTGGATTCGGGACATCACGAGGAGATCCGGAATGGTCCGGAGAATAAGATTCATATATAGGGGATATTTTCTAAGTTAGGAAATGTTCCGGAGTGTTTGTATGAGGATTCTAGAAGGTTTCGGAATGTTCCGGAAGGTTCTAGAAGATATCTTGGAGTTTGCTTGAAAATCAAGATAGGGATCAAGGAGTCCTGGTGGGTCAAGACACGGATTCGTGGGGGAGGAGGACTCCTCCCCCCACCTCCAATCCGCCGACCTGCAAGGGAGGGGAGTCCTACAAGGACTCCCCCTCCCTAGGCGCCTCCCTTCTTTAAATAGAGGGGCAGGGGCGCCCCCTCCTCCCACGCTCCCATAACACCCAATCTCTGCCGCCTCTCTCCTCCACCTTCTTCTGCACAGGCATAGGCGAAGCCCTGCAGAATTCTCTACTCCACCACCACCACCACGCCGTCGTGCTGCTGGGATTCCGTGGAGAAGATCTACTACCTCCGCTGCTCGCTGGAACGGGAAGAGGAAGGTCTGCTTCGACTCTGCACGTGTGACCGACTGCGGAAGCGCTGCCGAATTGCGGCGCCGGAAGGATCGTCAACTTGACCAAGGGCGGAAGCGCTGCTGGAACGCGACGCCGGAAGGATCGTCTACTTGACCGAAGGTGGAAGCGCTGCTGGAACGCGACGCCGGAAGGATCGTCCACACGATCTTGAGATCGGCAAGTGATCGACTACATCAACCACGAGATCTAATCTCGTTAACGCTTTCGGATCTACGAGGGTTAGTTCCCATCTATCTCGTTGCTCATGTCTAATAGATTAGATCTTGGCTTTTATCTAGATTAGATCTAGGTTTTGTTCGTTCTTGCGGTAGAAATTTTTTGTTTTCCATGCTACGAACCCATCAGTACCTCCATCATCCGTCCAGCGAGGCTAATAGCCTTGGTGGCGGTATTCACTTGATCAGATTCGTGGATCACCTCGGCCTTATTCCAGTTCATGACGAACTCCATCAGGCTCGGGGGATACCGTTCACCTGTGGGCATATGTGGCGTCACCAAACCCTTAGCATGTGCCTCCTTCCTCTCCACCAAGGCAAGGGCGGGGCTGGTGTGCAGAACCAACTGCTGAGACTCGGTTGGCTCGACAAGTGCGTCCTTTGCCGCTGGTGTCTTCCTGGGGAGCATGGACTCAAGGGTATGTTGCCCAGGCTCGGCAGCGCTGGGCTTGGTAACGTCTTGAGCCTTCTTGCCCTTGATTTGCTGGGAAGAAGAAGCCGTAGCAGCGGTTTTCCCCTGCCGAGGGTGAGAGGACTCGGAAGATGCAGACGAACTGGGCGCTGGTACTTTCGTTGCTGGACTTGGTGCCGGCGCTGATGTTTTCGCTGCCGGGGTTGGTGCTGCTGCCGAGGTTGGAGCTGGTGCTGTTTTGGCTGCTGGTACTGGAACAGATGCTGGAGTCAAGGTAGCTTTAGTGGCTGCTGGTTGGGGCATCACCAAGGTAGTGGCGGCCGTGGTTCACGCCTGGCCAGTTCCCTCCGCCCCAGGATGATCCGGAGCAGCCACATAGCTTTCCGGAATGGGGCTCAGCGGTCGTGACTCGTCGTCACGATGGGGTGAAAGGCTGGCCCGGAGAGGCGATGAGATACTCGATCCACTCTGAGGGACCTCTACCGAAGCCCTGTGAAATCAGGTAGCGTGAAAAGGAAAATTATGACGAAGTAAGGAAGAGCGAATTGCAGAAGAAAGAAGGACATACGCATCCGAGGTTTTGGCTGCTCTGGGTTTCCGAGCCCTTCGTGCTGGGGCCTTCTTTCGCCTTTTAACGGGCTCGGAAGGTCCGGAGGAAGACCTTGCGGAGGCCACGCGCTTTTTCTTCGGCGCCACCGGAACTGGCTCGCTCGTGGCGAGGGGAGGATCCTCGTGGATATGGCCACCGGCGTGAGCTGATGGCGGAAAAGCAAAAGAAAGGGGAACAGCCTCAAACGGTTCAATTATCTCGATATTCGAGTAATCTTCATCATCAGGCCAATCTCTAGCAGAAGAGAAATTACCCGTGGGTCGTTTCGTAGTGTCGGTCATGGGGAGAAACATCTCTTGGTCCGGCTCCTCCACGTCCGAAGTCTCACGGTCCGGTGCCCACTTAAGGGTCCGATCAGTGCCGTCCTCGAGCGTCTGCTGAAGGAATAGCTGGGGAAAAGAGCAAACAAGCGAGTCAGAAATGCAACAACAACAGACAAGTAACTGGTCCGGGGTAAGTTTGCAACATGAAACTTACCATGGGAGGAAGCCGGTCACGGCAGAAATGCTCAACCCCCCAAGTCCAGTCAGAGGAGAAGTCCTTGTGAGTGGTGAAGAGAGCCTTAACCCGGCGGAAGATCTCCGTATTGTTCAGCTCGAAAGATGAAGTCCGGTTGGGATCGCGGCCGTAGCTCATATGGCACACCTTGTGGGTGCGCTTCTGGAGAGGAGAGATTCGGTTGCGCACGAAACTGATCATCGCATCCTCGTTGCGCAACCCGAGCTCCTTCAGCTCCACGAACCTCTTACTCACTTCGTTGGCCAGGGTCGTAGGTTTCCTCGGAACGGCGTCCCACAGATCCGTGTTCGGCGGACCCGGGGTATAGGGAAGCAACCGGATCAAATCTTCGGTGCCTGTGTTCCGGACATAAAAGAACGTCCGGGCCCAACCTTTGCAGGATTCTAGCCCTATGACTCGAGGGAAAACAGAAAACCTCCGGGGTGAGATGGAGGCTGCTCCGAACTGCGTGAGCCGCTTGTCCTCCGGGTCAGTGTGAATGTCGGGGATAAAGTTGCAGCGAAGGGCGAAAAACCGGATCCACAGCTCCTTTGTGGGCCATAATCCGGCGTAGCCTTCAATCGTAGAGGCAAAGGCAGAGAGGGAAGTAATGGCATTGGCTGGAAGATGGTGCGGCTGGAGATGGTAGGTGCTGAGCCAATCATGGAAGAAATCACTCACCGGGAGTCCGAAGCCCCGTTGAAAATGAGACAGGAACACAACGAATTCCCCGGGGTTGGGCGAAGGAGCTAGCTCGGCGGAGGCGAGGCGAGCGGCGACGCCGGCAGGGAGGCGTCTGGTCTGGTAGAGCCAATCTAGATCATCCTGACAGACCCAGGAGCCGGCCCATGCGCCGCGCTCCGTAGTGGCGGCGTCCTCCTCCATCTCTTGCTCAGCAATGGCGAGCTCTTCTTCAGTCATCTGCTCCTCGAAGCCCTCGCTGGCGCTGGAGGCGGCGGGGGACAGTGGCTTGGATTGGCGAGGACCCGTAGCGGGAGATTGGCGTCGCAGTGATGGAAACACAGAGGCGAAACGGAGAAGTGCGGCGGCGACGCTGTTTTTTTGGCAGTGCTGGCGGCGGCGCAGTCGCGAGGAAGACGAAGGAGAATAGCAGCGGGCAGAGGCGTGCGGAGGGGAAAAATCCTAAGGAACGCACCCCTCCGCTATTTAACCACCCACATAAGCGGTGAGTGGGATCGCGCCCTGTGGACCGGCGACACGCTGTGGCCGTGTATTACCCGTCCGGACCAATCAGTAAGGAGCCACACGGAAGGCCACAGGGCGGAAAGAATCCTGGGACGTGACGCACTGATGCGGTAAACGAGGGGGCAGGCGTGACGTGACCCGCGCACAGTGATGACTGACAATTACTGCGGCGATTACTGTACCATCCCTTAAAATAAGACAACATAATGATTACCCTTCACATGGGCTAGCGTACGAAAGAAGGAAGTAAGACCCGGATAGAGCTGTGGTAACCCGGCCGGCAAGTGAAAACTTGCAATGTGCGAAGGGAACGTAAATCCAAGCCGTCCGAGGTGCAGATGTAACTCGGCAAATAGCGATAGGAGCACAAGATGGAACCCGGTGTGGCCTTAGCGGCCAAGGCGGCTAAGACCGCACCAACTTCGGGGACTAATGTTGGGGGGATACCCCCGGGTAGGGTCACGTCATGGTATGAAAGGCCAAGTTAGCCGAGGTTCGGCAAGGGCAAAGCAAGTACTGGCCGGGTCACCTCAAGGCAGGCCGAATCACGGGGTAATCCGAACCAGGGGGCGTTCGCCTAACTAGCCCTCATCCGACTTAAGCGGTGAGTCGGAAGCGTATGTCTAACCTGTATGCAGGAAAAGGGTGAGGCCGGATGAACCATCGTCCGGATCGCAGTAACCTTCTAGGAGAAGGAAGGAATGTCGCTGGTCAAAAGGAGCCCCAGTACGCACTGCCTAAGCGAAGCGAGTAAGGACTGGACCACCGGGGCGTGGCCGACAAGCGTGACGACGCCCCTGTCAGCTGACGAGGGCGCCGCAGTGGCTCACATAGCTAAAGCGTAGCTAACGAGGGGGAAAAAGCACCCCGGTCGGTTTACCACTTGGGGAGGGGGCATATTCTTAGGAATATGCCTCCACGTATGCCCTAGGTTGAAACCGAGCCTCCCCTATAAAAGGGGGGCTAGGGCTTCATTAGAGGGGGTTGGTTTTTTCATTCTCTAGAGATTTCTGTTAAGGATAAGGGTTTCAGGTGAGATCTGTCGGTGAGAGTAAGAGAGCTTCTTCTTCCTCCTCTCGCCAATACAGCTCTAGGAGCACTTGTAACCTTGGAAGAAAATCAATACGAGTTCTGGTGTGGAGAATCACTTCGCTATCCCTCCCTGGATTCCCCTAGCGTGTATTAGTCCCCACCTTTAGCCTATAGATGGCATCTGCCGTGACACCACCATGACACGTGTTTTAGGGATGGGTTGGTGAACCTGAGGCAGCAATGCACACAAACAATATAGGTTGTGCTATTGGTACGTTTGTTGGGGGGATACCCCGGGGTAGGGTCACGCCGGGGTATAAAGGCTGAGTTAGCCGAGGTTCGGTAAGGCCAAAGCAGATGCTGGTCGGGTCACCTCAAGGCAGGCCGAATCACAGGGTAATCCGGACCTGGGGCGTTCGCCTAACTAGGTCTTATCCGACTTAAGCAGTAAGTCGGAATTGCATGTTTTACCTGTATGCAGGAATGGGTGTGGCCGGATGAACCATCATCCGGGTCATAGCAATCTTCTAGGAGAAGGAAGGAATCTAGCTGGTCAAAAGGAGCCCCGGTACGCACTGCCTGAGCGAAGCGAGCAAGGACAGGACCACAGGGGCGTGGCCGACAAGCGTGACGACGCCCGTGTCGGCTGACGAGGGCGCCGCAGAGGCTCACGTAGCTAAAGCATGTGTGACGCGGGGGAAAAAGCACCCCGGTCGGCTTACCACTTTGGGAGGAGGCATATTCTTAGGAATATGCCTCCACGTATGCCCTAGGCAGGAACCGAGCCTCCCCTATAAAAGGGGGGCTAGGGCTTCTGTTGAAGGGGTTGGTCTCTCTACGATTCTGTTTTGGTCAAGGGTTTCAGGTGAGATCTGTGGGTGAGAGTAAGAGAGCTCCTTCTTCCTCCTCTCGCCAATACAGCTCTAGGAGCACTTGTAACCTTGGAAGTAAATCAATACAAGCTCTTGTGTAGAGAATCACTTCACTATCCCTCCCTAGATTCCCCTAGCGAGCATTAGTCCCCACCTTTAGCCTATACATGGCATCTGCCGTGACACCACCACGACAACGTTGGTTCTCCAACTCCATCTCTGAAACAAATTATGATGCCCTTGATTTATTCTCTTATGGAACTACATATATGATCCTTGAATTGTTTCTGATCTTGTAATGATTGGTATGATGCATATGTATATGAATGGTTTTGATCATAAGTATTTTTAACATGTACCTAAAGATTAATTGTTTGGTTTTTTATTTATAATTACAATATTTAGGCTTGTTTTTGTACCTGACTATGTATATCCCTGAATATTGTTTTGTACGATTACATTTCAATTTATTATTGTGGCCAATGATTCAAATTTGTCCCAAAAGAGAGGCAGACACATTGGTGTCAGATTTTTTCAGGAATGAGTTAGTGAACCTAGGGTGATGTACAACAACATTACATGTTGTGCAATTGTTACTTGGTTCGCTGACTCCATCCCTGAAGAAACTTATGAGGCCGCAATCTTTATTCTACATTCATAGAACTATGATATTCAAATTATCTATTCCATGCATTCATAGTGTATAAGAATTACATTTTAGTTTGTCACCGAGGCCGATGATTGAAATTTGCCCCAAAAGAGTTCAAGGGGAGACACATATGATGGTGTCGTGTTTTAGGGATGGGTTGGTGAACCTGAGGCAGCAATGCACAGAAACAATATAGGTTGTGTTGTTGGTACTTTGGTTCGCCAACTCCATCTCTGAAACAAATTATGAGGCCCTAGATTTATTCTCATATGGAACTACATATATGATCCTTGAATTGTTTCTGATCTTTTAATGATTGGTATGATGCTTATGCATATGAATGGTTTTGATCATAAGTATTTCAACATGCACCTAAAGATTAATTGTTTGGTTTTTTATTTATAATTACAATATTTAGTCTTGTTTTTGTACCTGACTATGTATATCCCTGAATAATGTTTTGTACGATTACATTTCAATTTCTTATTGTGGCCAATGATTCAAATTTGTCCCAAAAGAGAGGTAGACACATTGGTGTCAGATTTTTTCAGGGATGAGTTAGTGAACCTGGGGCGATGTACAACAACATTAAAGTTTGTGCAATTGCTACTTGGTTCACCTACTCTATCCCTAAAAAAACTTATGAGGCCCCTAGATTTATCCTATATTCACTCTGATGCAATTATTTGTCATTGTGTTAAGATGAAATGATATATGAACCGGTCAAACTATTGTTGAGATGCTTTATCTTTGATATCCACGGATATATTGTCTTACATATACATGTTGTCAATTCTTGAGTTGTAATACAATTCAATCATATGTATAAGTTCTAAGTTATGTTCTTAAAAATCAACAGGAGGATGATGATGAAGTGGACGATAGCAAGGTATCCAGGGACAACAAGAGCCGCTACGTGCTGAGGCGGTTACGGTGTGGGCTAATCCGTTTCCACCATAGGGGGAGACTGTTTTGCCCATTATGTGGCAGAGCAATCAACGTGGACCTCAACAGCATGATCCAGCACGCGGAGGGCGTTGGCAGAGGCGGAGGCAGAATCCATAGGCCGATTACCTTGGCGCGACACGCAGCCTACGGCAAATTCCTCCGGGAGTATGTCAGGACTGGCCTGTATCCCATCGACTAGGCTGTCGCTGCCTCCTGCTGATAAACCCCTGCCCTGCTAGGCGTCTTCGTGTCCCGGCTTCCTGCTGCAGCCCCTGCTTTTATTTTTTTCTAGTTAATTATTACCTGTGTGTGGCATGTAAGACAATATATTCGTGGTGTCTCTGGTGAACCTTCTATATTAATCTACTCCTTTATATGGAGTGCCTTAAAGTTTCTAGTGTTCAATTATATTTACTGATCATGCTCATGCACACTAGAAAATATTTCTAGTGCTCGATTATATTATAATTGTCAAGAAATACATCAACAAGTTAAATTAGTCGAAATTTTGTATTGAAGTAACTAAATGTATCGCACACATAATAAACTAGAAACTAAAATCTAGTTCAAACACATAATGTATCACCACCACTTGTTGTCATCCTTGACTTGCTTCCCCTTTAACCGCTTGATGTCGCCACCGTCCCAAGATCCCTGCTCGTCCTGAAACCGCTTTCTATCCTCCTCGCGCTTCTTCTCCTGGGCTAGCTTGCAACCAGGGCATAGCTCTCTCGCGAAAAACCCCGCCTTAACCATCCCATCTTTCATGGTAATGAGCTTACTATACAACTCGTACGCCATGTAGGCGTCTCTAGCTGCATACTTGAGGCGCACCTGGCTCATCGGCTTCCACTCCTAGTAGTCATGATCGAGTCGCTTCAATTTCTTCAGTTTTTCATAGGATTTATCGATGATTTCCGCTGCCAGATCACCCATGCCATCCTTCGCTAGGTATGATTTGATCTTGTACAGATTTTGGATGTCGATGTGGTGCCCCTCTGGGATTTTTATCAACGCATAAGAAGCATAATTGTGTCATTTGTGATATCCATGCTAGTGAAAGTTATCCCTTTCCTACACAAGAACTCGACCAGAGCCAGACAATGCATCTCAGTTGGTTTACTCCTGCACTTAGATGGTTCTAGGGATGTAAGGGAACAAGGGATGCAGAAGTGGTGATCTCAAATTTAAATTTCACATACATGTAGAAGTGGTAAACGAGGACCTCCTCATGTATGGTGATTTGCACGACAACGATCTCTTGTGGAGGATTTTTTTTGCTTATTTGCATGGGTGTACTCCAAGTCTAGCCCCACAAACTTGTGCTTCTCTTTCTCAAGAAATTGCTCAAACCTGGCGAGAGTTGTCTCCACAGTCGCTTCATCATTTGTGTACACCACTGTCAAAGTCGTGGTGCCATGGGCAGGGACCAAGTGGGTCTCTGTTGTGCGTTTCCCATCGTCCATGCCTGCAAGGAAATGGGTGAAAGGAAATGCCTGCAAGGAACTGCCTGCGAGAGGAAGAAGAAGATGAATCGATGGTTCTAGAACAGAGGAAGAAGAGGCGCCTAGGAAAAACTGCAGAGGAATGACTGAGGAAGAGGAATGACTGCAGAAGAAACATGGTAACTACAACTTTCGGCTCGAGAACTCACCATGGTTACATGGAGATCGTGGAAGTGCTGTCGGTTCAACAAGTGGGGCCAGTTCCTGCGAGAATATGAAATTAGCTGTGCATTTTTCTATGCAAGAAATTGAGAGAAATCATTTATATTTTGTCTTTCATAATTAAACACAATGAATTTGATACAGCCCAAGAGATTTGAACAAAAGATATTTGCTAGTTTAACATACAACAACACTTACAGGCCCAACATGGCAGAACTTGGAGAGCCCCAAAACTTGAGCTACCACAGTGACCTCGGCAGAGGTGGCAGAATTGGTGCGGGTGCAACCACGGCGACGGCGAGCTCAGATTCTAGAGGAGGAAAACAGAACCAAGCATGGTCGACAAGGTGATAGATCTCACCGGGAACCAATTCTCGTCCCCGCACAGTGCCATGGGTGCGTCCACGGTGAGGGCAAGCTCCGACTTGGGATGGGGAGGAGAGCGGGGCCGAGCAGCTTCGTCACGTCCCAACTCTACGCCATGGCCACGACCACAGATTTCCACTCCGGGGAAGAAGACGCGTAATGTATGCAGGCGCCAATGCTGCAAGCCTATAGGGAGGAGAGCTGGGCCGAGCAGGTTCGTCCACCTCCCAGCTCCACGCCATGGCTGCGACGCCCCACAGATTGCCGCTCTGGGGAAGAAGAAGACGCGTAATGGATGCAGGCGCCAACGCTGCAAGCCTCATTGACACCTAAGTGACGGGAGCAACAGGAGCGACATAACAGCGAGAACTGACAGGGGGGCCCAACTTGACGGCCGTTAGCCTGATTTTTTGTATTGAAACGCAAAGTTGAATTCGTGCCAAAAAAGATCCTCTGAGTATTTGGCACACCAACTGTAGTCATCGCGGATGATTTCAGGGAACTTGGGTACCGCGTTGCCTGGACACCCCAACTTTCGGGCCGCAAAATGATATTCTCCTCTTTTTAGCTCATTTTGGAGAACCAATTGCTTGTTGGAGATGTTTACCCTACCAAATGGGTTAGGATTGTTCACAAAACAAGCATAGCAACTGAGAAATGACTTGGACGTCATGGTTAAGCCAAAATCCGATCAAAATATTTCAAATATTTAGAGAAATTCATAATTTGGTTGAAATTTGGAGAAATTCAAAATTTGGGAACAAAGAGCGAACTTATAGCAAACATAGTGCATTCATGTTTACAATTATTACACAAATTTCATGCCTCCAAATACAAATAACAATCATTCACACAAGAATTCACTTTGCACTCGATTTTATCTTCTTCTTACCACTTGGTTATGCCAGCACACCACACAAAACCCTCATGCTCTTCCTTTTCTTTGTGTCAGTAGCACTAGGACGCCGCACATGACGACCTAGAGTTAGTTCTTGATCTTGTTTAGTTGACACCTCAACAGATGACAGATTCAGTTTAGTTAGCATGACAGATTTAGTTTCAGTTTGCACTACATCATCCAAAATGGATCCAGTTTGCACCACTTCATCCAAAATGGATTCAGTTTGCACTACATCATCCAAAAAGGATTCAGTTTGCACAACATCATCCAAAATGGGTTCAGTTTGCACCTGAACATCAAAAACTGAATCTGATGGCACAACAGCATCCAGAACTGAATCTGTTTGCACCACAATATCATGCACACTTCTCTGTCTTCTACGACCATTTTGTCTAGGCCTTTTTGTAGGCCAACAGTTTTCAACAACAAGGGGTTCAAAAACAGAGAGCTCACTTTCACTCTTTTTTCTGAAAAAATAAAGCAGAGTATGAAAACAGAGTATTCAAATAGAGTTGCAGAATTTAAATAAAGGATAACGATCTTGCACTTACTTTGGCTCCTTTTCTGGAGTGTAACGACATTTGGGAGATCCAGCTCGGTGACCAAGTTCTTCACACAACTTGCATCTATTTTTGTTCCCTTTCTAAGGCCGTTTTGGTTTATCATCTTTCCCCCTCTTACTACTCCTACCTTTCTCAAACCAGGCCTTGAACTACTAACTCTAGGCCTTCCAGCCTTTCTTTTGCCAAGGGGGGCACATAGAGAATTCACAATCCACTTCAGGCCACTGAGACTGATCTGTAAGTGCTGGTATGGGATTTGCATAGGCAGCCTTGAATCTTGCTACTGAATAATATTCATGCAGATAAGGGGGCATGTTTACCTTTGGTTCGAAAGCTAAGAAGAGTATGGCATGCTCACATGGTTTTCCAGTGTGTTGCCACTCCAGACAAGTGCATTCATGCATTTCAATGTTAACCACATGCCTCCTTCCAGTCTTGGTATCTCTCACTTCAGCTCCCCAAATGAAGATTTCTCAACTGCTAAGTGTGTAAGATTTCTGCTCCTGTTAACCACTTGTTGTACCAATGCTGGAAGCTTATCCCCTTGCAGACCATCACCTATTCTTCTCCTCAATTCCCACAACCTCATGATCATAATCCTGATTTGGTCAACCATGTCATGCACAGGCAAGTCTTTCAAATCCTTCACCTTGTTGTTAAAACTTTCTACCAGATTGTTGTTGATATGATCACACTTGATGGCAGTGTTAAACCCAAACCTATACCACAAAAGGGAATGGTATGCTTTCAGCCAGTGCTCAAAGTCAGGATCTGATGCAATAACCTTGGCAAGGTGATAAGCATGTATCTGCTTAGAGTAAGATCTTGCAGCTGGCCACAGTCTCCCAAAATCTTCTCCTCTATGTTTCTTGATCACATTCATCCACATATGGCCAAAGCACTCCCTCTACTCAGCATGTGGAAATACATTCTTGGCTGCATTTTCTAGCCCTTTGCAAGCATCTGTGTGTATAGACAAAGGTGTCACAGGCCCAATGCATCTTTTTAACTGCATCATGAACCATGTCCATGAAGCCTCTGTCTCTGATTGAAACATGCCAATAGCAACAGGAAACATCCAATTGTGTCCATCTAGAGCATTGCATGCTTCCAATTGGCCATTCCACTTCCCAGTCAAAAAGATGAGTCTATACTCAAATATGTCCTACACCCATCTTTGAAGCCATCAATGCAAGGCTTTAAAGCCATACAAAATTTGGACAAAAATACCTTGCCATAAGGTGCAACCTCAGTATCAATTTCTACAACACTACAAGGTGACCTCTTCTCCACCTCTGCCTTGAAACTATACAGCATCCTGAAGGTATTTGCCCAATCACCATATAATTCTTTCATTGCCTTCTGTTTTGCCTTCCACACTGTGGTATAATTCAGCTTAATAGGGTACTGCTTTTCCATGTCTATTTTCAGTTTCTTTGCAGTAGTGTTTGGTGTTTTGGATAAAATTGGAGTGATATTTTGTGCAACCTAGGCATGTGAGGTCATGGTTGATACATTTTGTGAACTAGTAATACAAGTATGTTGATTTGGGATTTGATTAACCCTGACTGTACTTCCATCAGGTTGGCGTCTAGCATAAATGTACCACTTGTAAGGCTTGGCACCCCCATCATAGCCTCTGCACTTTGCATAAAATTTCTTTGTATCTATCCACAGAGTCTTGGTGTCAAACTCCCTTTTCACTGCATATGTCTTGAAACACATCCTAAACTCAGCCATGGTTGGAAAAAACTTTCGTACTTCTATTACAGGGTTGTCTCTGTCATATACATTTACCATGTCATCATCATTTTCATCATCAGCAACTTCCTTCATCAACTCTGGATCCACATCATTTTCATCATCTACCTCATACCTCTCCTTCTCCTTCTCCTTCTCCTTCTCCTTGTCCTTCTCCTTGTCCTTATCATCTAGTGGAATTCCAATTTTTTTTGCCATCTCTATGTCAGCTATTGGTGCAATGACCAAGTCAGTATGCTCTTGCAGTTCTACTAAATTGTAGTCTACAACAGCCACATTTTCAGCACCATCACAGCTCTCTTGTGCATCATCAGCTAACACTGTCACTTCGGTTACAATGGGCATTATCTGTCTACTTGCAGCCCAGTCATCATCTGCAATCTGCATAGCCAACTTTGATGGCACATATCCAACAACTGAATCAGATTTCATATCAACCAGCTCGACAAGAAATGTAGCATGTTTGCTTGTCCAGCCGTCTTGCCGATCGATTTCATCAACACGCGCTTTGCCATCCTCCATTCTCACATACTCACCCTTCCATTCTTCGAATCATAGCAATGACACTTCTTGCTCTGGACCCCAAGCTATACTCTCTCCTATTTTCTCCACAATATTCCTCACCTCTTTCTCTTCTTGGTTCACTAGGTCTTGTGGATCGATCTCTGCAAATTCAACCTCCCAACTAACTACTCTGTCGTGCTCTATAGTCCTCAAGCTACCATCATCTAGCTTCGCCTTAGATAGAAAAAAATTGACTGACAATTCAAAGCTACGCCGGTCATCTCCCCTGTTTTGACAATGGTGTGGGAATGTGACGAATTGCAAGCGAACGAGCTCTAATCGACAGAAAAATCAGCACGAGAGTGATGAAATACCTCGAATTTGACTCTGTCGCCTCCATCTACTTCAGGGCGACACTCACTCTGCCAGGTTGCTGCCGCCGCTCGCCCGCCAAAATCTGGCTGCAAATCATGCATGAATAGATCAGATTCGGGGCTGAATTCAGAGGGGAATGCGATTGGGTTTCGATTTGACTCACCATAGACGCCGCCGAGCACGAATGCGCCGCCTAGGAGTACGATAGCTCCACCGCCGGCGAGGGATCTCAGGGGCGCACCGTCGAGCTCGGGCACGGTCGGTCCGGGGGTCGGGTCGGTCGGTCGGGCAGGTTGGTTTGACTCAGTCGTGCCTAGTGAGTGGGTACCACCGCCACTTAACCTGATTCCACATCTTACATAGCCCTAATACCGTTTCGTCATTGACAGTGTGCCCTGGCTATTTTGGTGCCCGACGCCATCGTATGCTATCTATTTTCTTCAAATATGTCGCACCACAGCCAATAGCAAGGAAAAGCGTCGTCTCTGAGCCATTCGCCCGTGTAATCGCGAGGATCGACTCTGATACCACTTGTAAACCCCTCAGCCACCTTGGGCCTGGTGGTTGTTACCCCTGGCAGATCTCTAAGATTTCTAGACTACCTCCACCTAACAACACTAGTCTTTTCTATGTATTTTGTCCTCACTCGTGCGCACCCGGAAACAACTCCCCGGTTATTCACCCATCCCTAAATTTCTCTAGGCCAAGCACGCCTAACCTGAAGTTTCTTTGAAGATGAGTCCCAAAAAATAAGTTGCGACTTGTTGTATAACTATCCTATCAATCCTATTAAGTCATGCACTAGGATCTCACAATAGCCAAATTTTGAGGGTACATACTAATCCTACCTATACTAGACTATTTATTTGGATTTTGCAGGAAAGTGGTAACAAGATTATTGAATCTTAATACCTTAGTCGAAGTAGTAGGGGTCAATTTGACGAAATAAGTAAATATAAATACTTGGATTGTGATTCAAAGATACATGAAGGATACCACTTGTGTATAATTTTTTCGAAATGGGGAACATAGGCCTGGCCTCTGCATCATGGTATACACACAACTATTTTATTACGAGGTTTAGATATTTCAATATTTTTTTTGAACGGTAAAAGGGTCTAGAAGACCCCGGAAGCTGCAATAGAGAACACATGGTAGGTACAAACTACAAAGAGGCCCTTAGCAACAAGCACACTAGGAAACCTAGAAGTCAAAGATAAGGGCATCCTTATTACAAACAACACCTTAGGACTAAAAGATAAAACACAATCAAGCCCTTGGGCGCCTCCGCCACCATTCTCCGGGGACCTCCAGACGACGAAATCGGCGAGGTCTGATGGCTCAGTGTTGATGCAGAGCTCGTTGGGAACCCCAAGAGGAAGGTATGATGAGCACAGCAGCAAGTTTCCCTCAGTTATGAAACCAAGGTTTAATCGAACCAGTAGGAGCAAGGAAACACCACAAAGGTGTTGCTAGCTGAGCCTTGGCAGGGCGCACTACCGGTGCTAGTAGCAACATGGAGGCCTGCACAACACAACCACAGAACTTTGTCCCCAACTTGCGATGAGGTTGTCAATCTCACCGGTTTTGCTGAAAATAAAGGATTAAACGTATCGAATGGAAGGAAGTAAAAGGTTGCAGAAAGTAAACACAAAGCAGTAAACAGTTTATAGATTGTATGTAAAGAAAAAGGACCGGGATCCATAGTTCACTAGAAGTGGCTCTCCTTCAGATAGATAACATGTTGGGTGAACAAATTACAGATGGGGCAATTGACAAACATCGAGAAAGCATACAAGCATATACTAATCATCTTGACTCCTTTGAGACTTGATTGGGCATTACAACATTATACATAGACCGCCATCCAACTGCATCTATGACTAATAATCCACCTTCAGGTTATCATCCGAACCCCCTCCAGTATTAAGTTGCAAGCAACAGATTATTGCTTTACGAATTGCGTGTAATGTAAACAATATGATTGTTCTATGAACAAAGGATTGTTGTTTTCTCCCTAGTAGCAATAGCACATCTAGTACCTTAGAGATTTCTGTCACTTCCCCAGATTACCAGAGGCATGAACCCACTATCGAGCATAAATACTAACTCTTGGAGTTGCTAGCATCTACTTGGCCAAGATAACTACTAACAACGGAAAGCATGCAAGATCACAAATAACAAAGACATGATAGAATCAATAATTAATCTGAAATAGCATCTCAATATCCATCGGATCCCCGCAAACACAACATGCAGAATTACAAATAGATGATCTTGATCATGAACGGAGCTCACAATATCTAGACATGAAAGCACAGAGGAGAACCAGCCATCTAGCTACTACATGGATCCGTAGTCCAAGGATGAACTACTCACGCATCACACCGGAGGCTTGCATGGTGATGAAGAAGGCCTCTAGGGTGAATTCCCCTTTCCGGTAGGGTGCCGGGAAGATCTTCAGATCCCTCCCAATCTAGGGATGGAGATGACGGCGGCTACAGACTCTTTCGTGGATTTTTGATCGGGTACTTAGGGTTTTCGTCCCGAGGGCATCTTATAGGCGGAAGGAGAGGCCGAGGGGGTGCCTGGGCTGGCCACACCACCCCCTGGCGCGGCCAGGCCTGGCCCGCGTGGCCAGGTTGCGTGGTGGCCCCTGGCTCCTCTCCGTCTCGTATTCTGGCATCTGATGACTTCCATAAAAATAGGCACTTTGGCTTTTGTCCCATCCAATTCCGAGAATATTCATTTTCTGACTTTCCTGGAACCAAAAACAACAGAAAACAGGCAGCTGGCAATGTGGCTCTTGTTAACAGGTTAGTCCAAGAAATCATATGAAAAGTACTCCAAAGTGTGGACAAAACACAAGAAAGTAGATAAAACCAAGCATGGAACATCAAAAATTATATATACATTTGCAATGTATCAACATCCCCAAGCTTAACTCCTGCTTGTCCTCGAGTAGGTAAGTGATAAAAAGAAAGAATAATTTTTGAGGTGACATGCACCATCAAAGACTTGATCAAAGTATTTGTAAAACATTCAAAGCTGGGATCATAGTACTTCAATCATAACATGAAAGACAAAATTCTAGCAATAAGACAAAGAAACTATTATGCAACATGAAAAGGCACAAACAAAACATTCATGAATAACAATGCTTTGCAAGACGTTTGTTTGTTTCACATAAAGAAATCATAGCATAATAGTATTCAGCTTGTCCCTCATAGAGTAGCAAATATAAATGCATAGGACACCTTCAAAGTTCATAAGAGTGACTAGATACAAATAGTTTAAAACAAGCAATATCAAGTTATGCATCAATCAACTAGTATTGGGACAATCCACATAGAACTAAGAATGGCCACTATGCTCTCAAAGTAGGTGCATAAAGGTAGAAGGTGGAGACTCAATATAATGGTGGAAGAAAGGCCTTCATAGAAGGAAGTAGGGATTCAAGTCTCATAAAGAGCTTCCAAAAATTATGGTACTTATAGCTTTCAGCTCTCATTGCCCCTATCATAAGCATCTTGAAGTGATTAAGGTTAAAGTGAACAAACTATGGTGTACATGCTTGACGAAGTATAAGTTAGGAATCTCATGTCCCTTGTATACGAGGGTCGCTCCTCATGCTACTCAAGTTTAGTCACCGGTAAGTTCTTGTCATTGTAAGTACATGTGTATCATAGAGAACAGCCAACGGGGTACCCCTTGCCCGATGATACGGAAGAATCCCCATATCAAAATGACAAGGAAAGCAGACAACGAGCATCTCAGCAATCTTCTTATTTACCATGGGAATATGGTGCTTTTTTCTCTCTTTCCTCTTTTCATAGCATCTTTTTTTTCCTCTTTTTTTCTCAATATAGGACTCTTTTTTTATAAGAAGAATGCTTCATAGACATCTCATTATGCTTACGCTGTAGGTTTCCACCATGTCAGCATGGATTAGACCAGCGGCCCAGGCGTTTCTCTAACACATATACATAACTCCATGCACTTACAAGCTCCCCTTTCATTTCACACCGACGACATCCATATACAAAAGAACATGATATCAACTAGGTACAAGTACCAAGTGCAATGTTGAAAGCGTTCCCCATGACAGCATGGTTCTGCTAATTCCCAACAAATAAGTGCAAGCATATACAACATAGACGAGACAATGGTTCAAGTTTATTAAGGGCAAGAAAAGTAAAGTGTGCCATCAAGTTCGTGAGCGCTTTAATCACTAGTTTTCTCATAACAAGTTTAATTCGGAAGGTAAACAAAACCATGAATATACTTGGAATATCTTAAGCTAGTTGGTAGGTATGGTGGACTCTTTGGAATAAGTTGGTTTAGGGAGTTGGATGCATGAGTGGAACTCATACTTGGTTGTGGAGGCTAGCAACAGACTGGGAGCGACAAACTAAGAGAGCAATAATGGCCATAATCATGCAGAGTGACAAAACATCATTGACCAAAGCATAAAGTGATACTACAAGTTGAAAACTAAAGGATCATAAAGGCTATGGTGACTTGAGATAGTCATAACATGGTGTGAGCATGTGCCAAGTCAACCCAAATAAAGCATCAAAGGAGAATACCACTATACTATGCTTTAATATGCTAAAACAACGCATGATTCATCCCATGCACATTAAGCAATATCAATTGTTTGTAACAAGTCATGCTACAGCGAAGAAAACTAAGCATAAAGCCAAAACAATATCAAGCATGGCATGACAAAGCATAGGCCACAGCCAAAAATGAGCTCTTTTTACCACATAAGCATGAACTTTCCTACTCTTTTCCAAACCAACCCAAACTATTTGCAAACCAATGTATGAAAGAGGGGGTCCAACCAATTTATTCAGAAAGCTAAGCAAACCAAGCAAACAAAAAACCAAAACAAAAACAAAAAAGAAGACGCTCCAAGAACAACACAATTGTGCATGAAACAATAAAAATGAGGCGTTTGGAAGAAACATGAGATTTTTATTGATGAAGAAGGGGATGCCTTGGGCATTCCCAAGCTTTGATGCTTGTACTTCTTGGATATTTCTTGGGGTGACACGCGTGTCATCCCCAAGCTTGAGCTTTAGTTCATCCTTCATCTCGTTACTCATTCCTTCCATACACCTGAAATTTTTCCTTCATACAAAACTTCACACAATCTTTGTTACCAACATTAGTGCACTCAAGATAAATAAGTATTAAGGTTCAGTTCTAACACCAAATAAACTTCCATTAGAACACTAGCTACTGTAGTACTTCCCTCAAAAAGCCCAATTCCCCAAAAGAACTCAAAAAGGAACCAACAAGAAGCAAATGCAGAAAATGGTAGAAATCTGTCAAAACAGACCAGCAGGTAAAGACAAATTTTTGCGAAGATCTTCTGTTGCTCAAATCAAAACGTTTTGAACTAACGAAAGTTAGATAACAACCTGGGGAAGAAGCACAAAAATTCACGTATCAAAAAGACGTTCAGAGATTTTACACGAATTTTTATGGTGAAGCACAGAAATCTGTTTCGGGACAACAACTTTCCCAATCATTACTTCTCTCTCATTAGAGGTTACTCTTGGCACAAAAACCAAATAAAAAGGATAAGGAGCGGTTATTACTGAAGTAATAACTTCCAAGACTCATCTAAAACTTTTGGGTTATCTCCCAATAAGTACTTTTCTTTAACGCCTTTAAGTTAGGCATAAGAAGCAAGAAAAAGAATCAAGTGTTCTCAAATGAAGAAGCATTAAGATCAATACCAGAAATATTTTCAACAAGACAAGGTATATCATCCAAATAAGTTCTAGAGGATCTTCTCTCAATGCTCTTAGGTTCACTATTTTCATCAAAAGGGTTTTCAGGA
Organism: Avena eriantha; assembly: GCA_910589775.1. Taxonomy (NCBI): domain Eukaryota; kingdom Viridiplantae; phylum Streptophyta; class Magnoliopsida; order Poales; family Poaceae; genus Avena; species Avena eriantha. The sequence goes on along the minus strand of OU342746.1, from coordinate 378,773,712 downwards.
ACAATCCAATCAAGATTCTTTTCTATGGCTTCATGTATTGCCGTTAGTTTAAAGGGTATTGGTATCTTAGGTTCCTCCCCATTAGGTTCGGTTTTGTTCATCTTTTCTCGTGTACCAACAACATCTACACATGAGCCTAGCATATTGAAACGTTCAAAGACTTTCCTAGCTTCCTTGGCAACATCATAGAACTCCTTAAACAAAGTTTCTAGAATAAAATCCCTCTTTTTAGGGTCCTCAATTTCTTTAAGCTTAAGAAACATTACTTGCATTAAGGGGTTGATATTAACAAACCTAGCTTCTAACATGTGAATTAAAGAAGCTGCAGCAATCTCATAGTTTGGAGCAAATTCTGCAAGGGATCTATCCTCAGTATCTTCATGCTTACTAACATGATTAAAGAATTCTTCAATATTATCTTTCCCAATTATAGAACCACTACCAATTGAAAGGTCTTTCAGGGTGAATTTGGGGATCAACATGGTGAGCTAAAGAAGAGGTGACAACTAAAGGAGACTTAATTTTTTTGTGTTTTTGAATAAAGAAAGCAAACTTGTAAAACTAAAATTTTTTGTGTTTTTGATAAAGAAACAAGCAAACAAAGAAAAAAGGAACTAAGCAAAACAAAAATAACAAAGTAAAGAAATTGGTTATGAGGGACTCCCCTTGTGAAGATGTCCTTGACTCCCCGGCAACGGCGCCAGAAAAATGCTTGATGGCTTAGTGTTGATGTAGAGCTCGTTGGGAACCCCAAGAGGAAGGTACGATGAACACAGCAGCAAGTTTCCCTCAGTTATGAAATCAAGGTTTAATCGAACCAGTAGGAGCAAGGAAACACCCCAAAGGTGTTGCTAGCTGAGCCTTGGCAGGGCGCACTACTGGTGCTAGTAGCAATGTGGAGACCTGCACAACACAACCACAGAACTTTGTCCCCAACTTGCGATGAGGTTGTCAATCTCACTGGTTTTGCTGAAAACAAAGGATTAAACGTATCGAATGGAAGGAAGTAAAAGGTTGTAGAAAGTAAACACAAAGCAGTAAATAGTTTATAGATTGTATGTAAATAAAAAGGACCGGGATCCATAGTTCACTAGAGGTGACTCTCCTTAAGATAGATAACAAATTGACAAATTACAGCTGGGCAATTGACAAACATTGAGAAAGCATCAAGCATATACTAATCATCTTGACTCCTTTGAGACTTGATTGGGCATTACAACATTATACATAGACCGCCATCCAACTGCATCTATGACTAATAATCCACCTTCAGGTTATCATCCGAACCCCCTCCAGTATTAAGTTGCAAGCAACAGATTATTGCTTTACGAATTGCGTGTAATGTAAACAATATGATTGTTATATGAACAAAGGATTGTTGTTTTCTCCCTAGTAGCAACAACACATCTAGTACCTTAGAGATTTCTGTCACTTCCCCAGATTACCAAAGGCATGAACCCACTATCGAGCATAAATACTAACTCTTGGAGTTGCTAGCATCTACTTGGCCAAGATAGCTACTAACAACGGAAAGCATGCAAGATCACAAATAACAAAGACATGATAGAATCAATAATCAATCTGAAATAGCATCTCAATATCCATCGGATCCCTGCAAACACAACATGCAGAATTACAAATAGATGATCTTGATCATGAACGGAGCTCACAAGATCTAGACATGAAAGCACAAAGGAGGAGAACCAGCCATCTAGCTACTACATGGATCCGGAGTCCAAGGATGAACTACTCACGCATCACACCGGAGGCTTGCATGGTGATGAAGAAGGCCTCCAGGGTGAATTCCCCTCTCCGGCAGGGTGCCGGGAAGAGCTTCAGATCCCTCCCGGTCTAGGGAGGGAGATGATGGCGGCTACAGACTCTTTCGTGGATTTTTGATCAGGTACTTAGGGTTTTCGTCCCGAGGGCATCTTATATGCGGAAGGAGAGGTCGAGGGGGTATCCTGGGCTGGCCACACCACCCCCTGGCTCCTCTCTGTCTCGTATTCTGGCATCTGATGACTTCCGGAAAAATAGGCACTTTGGCTTTTGTCCCGTCCAATTCCGAGAATATTCATTTTCTGACTTTCATGGACCCAACAACAGCAGAAAACAGGCAGCTGGCACTGTGGCTCTTGTTAATAGGTTAGTCCAAGAAATCATATGAAAAGTATTCCAAAGTGTGGAGAAAACATAAGAAAGTGGATAAAACCAAGCATGGAACATCAAAAATTATAGATACATTTGCAATGTATCAAGGTCGTGGAGGTTTCTTTCTTGTGACACTTCCCAAGCCAAAGAATAAGAAAAGTCATCGGCCATGTCGCTCTCTCCGGGGACGAACCACTTGTCGAGGGCGAGACGTTGAGCTCCGGCGCAGTGCTTTAGAGAAGGGCCTCTAGTGGAGGTTAAAACTCTAGGTCGCCTTTCGACTAGAACGGGCAGCGGCCCGACAACATCGTCTCCACCAGAGGACCACTGCGGAGAAGAACTCGTTGATGCAGATTTATCCGACCTCGGCATCGTCTTCAGCTTCAAACTTTTCCCCCTTCCATCCCTCGCCACCATGGCAGGCCAAGAGAAGGGCTCAGAATTTGTCGCCGACGACACAGCCGAAAGGTCCACGAGCTTTATGCATGAGCGGCCGAAGCCTCCCTACCCACCGCGCAGGCTCCAACAATTGGAGCATGAAGAAGGATAAGTCTAGGAGACATCCCGACGCCGCTCCCCAGCGTGCAGGAGTAACTCGGGGACGGCGCGCGAGGCTGGCGCCCTGCAGAAACTGGCTCACTCCCCCTGCCGCCACGGCCGGCCAGAGCAAGCAACAGTTTTGAGGACAAGAACAACCCGCCCATGTCCCAACCAGCTTTATGACAAGGAGAAGCTCGACGCCGAACCCTAGTTCATCGGAGATCTGGCTTCAGAGATCTCTAACGCCGCCTCCAACTATGGGCACGAAGCCCACTCCCTACACGAAGCCACAACTCCTACACCTAGCTACTCCGGCGCCACCCCTCCAGCTCCGACTGGCTAATCCGGGAGAGAGGACCCGGGAGGGGCCCGGTCGGCAGTGGGAAACTCTCAGGAACTAGAGCGGCAAGGGAGAGAGAGCAAAGCCAACAGTGGCAATTCTTTAGATATTTCAATATAAAACAATCATGGATCACATAGGGTCGAGACATGTATCAACCATCCGAAAAAGCATAAATAAAAGTATGCATATTGAAGTGTACTAATGTGTTGTCAGCCAATATCCAGGCGGTAGAAATCTTTGCAACCTTCAAAAGACGGTTGCATCCAGTATTCATAGGTTCAAGTTGACCCGCCGGTAGAAGATAAGACCAAAGTTGGATCCAATGGGTAGCCACGCAAATAAACCGCAAACAATTGTACCTATTTTTCTGTTAAACACCGTATCATTATGGCATGTACATATGGATCAATATAAAGCCAAAAAACCAATACGAATTCAAGATTTATTTTCCTTATCAATCTCATTCAACCAATTACCAAACATATTAGTAACATTAGGTGGTGGTGGTATATTATATGTAAAGAAGATCATGCGCCAAATTATAGGTGCGAAAGGACATGAAAGATCAATTGTTTCCATTGAGTCAAAAAACAACACTTCTAACTCCCATTCTTGTTCCTCTTTGCTAGGTTGTCTTTTGTTAATAGGACTTTGTTGTTTAGGAACCACATGGATATCTTTATTTGAAGTGAAATTTTTAATTTCCACTAGTACTTCAAATAAATCTTGTAAGACAGATTCATTAGATCAGGATACATAGGCTTCAAATAAATCATGTATGACCATTCATTAGATCAGGATACATAGGATTCACGGTAAATAAGGAAGTAAGTTTCTAAACAAACGCATCTGGGTCATCAGATAATTGCCCAGTCATAAAAAACATTAGCATAAAAACCAAGCTGTCTATTTATGACCAGTTAAAGCCCTTCTGAAACCAATGTTCAACGGATTTTGTGCAAGAATATTTGCCACCAAAACATTTTTTGTATAAAATGTTAAACAAAGACGAATACTGTTGATCTATAGGTGTGTCCCCGAGCCACACATCTTCCCAAAAGTGTACGGTTGTCCCATCTTCTACTTGAAAAGCACCTTTATTAAAAAACTTTTCCTTCACACTCATTAAACCTTTCTAAACAGGAGAGTCTATAGGTTTCGCTCGAACCTGTGAGAACGTTTTGTTGTTTATGTATTTGTTTTGTATCAATTATTACCAAACACACTCTTCATTAAGTAATTTAAATGTCATTTGCTAAGTAAATATTTTTGTTTAGTTCAACCACCTCAAATTTCTAAGCCTCCCTGATCTTTCAGTTTGCAAATCATACTCTATTTTGTTAATCGATACTTCTTGGTCTTATTATCATCAATTTGCCAAAGAATCTAGACCGAAAGAAGTCTAAACTTTTCTTACCTCTTTGGGTATTTCAAAAAACGAAAGCATAAACATAGGCATATTAGTCAAGACCGAATTAATAAGAACAAGTCGGTCTCCATAAGAAAGTAGCTTGTCTTACCAGCATCCTAGCTTAGCCATAAAGCGTATTTCAACTGGATTCCTTCAGAATTACGATGTTCTCTATAATGGATAGGTATTCCAAAATACCAAAAAGATAATAAACTAGACTCACAAACTAAAATTGTGTTTGCACTGTTGTTCTATTTCCTTTGATGTACCAAAACTGAATATTTCACTCTTATCAAAGTTTATTTTTAAGCCTGACAGTGTTCAAAGATACAAAGGATGAGCTTCATATTTACCAATTGAGTATATACATATGGATTTTAGTGGAATTGTAGCCCTACTTTTTTCTCATCTAGTTTCGTTGAAATAACACATAAGGTCAAAAGCTCTACAGCAAAACAGACAAATAAATTATAGATACAAACAATAGGGAGGGCCGTATTGAACAATAAGCACACATGGACCCAAAAGGCTTCATTAAAAAATTAAATAGCACACTTCAGATGCATGAAACATCATGTAGAGTCACTTATGTATAATCCAAATGCTTAGCAATACCATAGATATCGATGCAAGGAGGTTGCAATTGGTACAGATTCCTAATGAAAACAGAAATCTTCAACGTGCAGAAGGACCGACGAGCATTGTTGGATCCCTCCTAAGAGTATGCTCTGTCTCAAATGCAGTGCTGTTTCTGCTCACAATGCTGGACTGATCAGTGGTGTAAGCATCATAACTCATGTTTGGGTCATTTTCGCTGCTACCGGTGTAGAATCCGGTGCTTGCATAATCCCCAGGACGTCCATTCTCTAGTTCAATGCATTCATGCAATTGTGTCACCACTTCGGTCATGGTGGGACGCTGCATTGAGGAGTATGCAGTGCACTTGAGGGCGATGTCTGCAACCTTCCACACTGAGTTAACATCATAGTCACCACGCATGCGTCCATCCACCACAGCCTCTATGTTTCCTTGTGCCAGTCGTTGTCGCGCCCATCGGATGATGTTGACCGGCACTGGCTCCTGTAGAATGGCGGGCTTTCCCGTGACCAGCTCCAACAACACGACTCCAAAGCTATAGACGTCGCTCTTGGATGTCGGCTGCATTGTCGCCTGGTACTCGGGATCGACGTATCCGGGTGTGCCGACAAGTGTGTTTGTAGACACGTGGGGTTCATTGCTATTGAAGGCCTTGGACAAGCCGAAGTCAGCAATCCTAGCCTCCAACTTCGTGTTCAATAGGATGTTGGTGGCCTTCACGTCCCTGTGGATGAGGGGTGGATTGCAGCCCTTGTGTAGGTACTCCAGCCCTACACATGACCATACCAATTGGTGCCCAGATTTGTTGAAACATAAACCTTTCAACAATAGTATCAGCGGCAAAGAAGTGGACTATGCGGTCAAGTGCATACCTTGCGCAGATTCAAGTGCAATTCGGAGCCTCTGTGGCCAGGATAGAGATGCTTCGTTGCGGTTGCGTCCTAGAAATAATTGACATCGTAAGATGAACAACTATGTCAATTGTGTATGCTCGATAAGCTGAAGTAACAATAATGTATTGAAATCAGAAGCTAGTGCTTTCTCTAATGTAACAATGTTTTAAGCTATACTCCCACCTTCTAAAAATGTCACCCATACGAGCTCTTTGACCATGCTCTACCATATCCCATAGGGTAAGAGGGATATTTAATCCGAGCCGTCCATTTATCGAGGGTATAATTGGAGTCACGTATTTTGTTTAAATTTATGGCAAATATTAGTAAACGGAAATGTTTTGTAAATAATGCATTGATCTGTTATCTACATACCAAAGACTCATAAGATGGTTTCCATCTGTCCGCAGATATAGCTTAATGAGGTTTGTATTTCCTTTTCACACATTTTTTTGGATTAATTGAAGGTAGAGGTGATCTCTACCTTATAGTTACATGGTTAGCCAAGTGGCTAGAAAAAAGAAAGAAAAGAAGAAGACTGCACAACCTTCTCACACATGGTAATAACCATAACTTGTATTCTATACTTGTGTAGTTACATATCTTCGTTCTTTGGACAAATATTTATCAGATGTGTAAGTTGCCGATGACAATGTAATCTAGTTATCTTACCACGTATCAGCAGGTGCGAGTAAAAAAAAAGAAGCTCTACTACTTGCACGATAGTGCAGAAAATTTGCCTCTCATCTCAGGGAGGTCACAAAATAATCATGTTTTTAGGCGGAAAATAATCATGTTTTTTTTTGCGGCTAGGAAAATAATCATGTTTGCATGACAATAGATACACTATACTCTGAATCGGAAACGGCATTAAATTAGTAATAGTATCTTCCCTTATTTGACATTTGTGCTTTGATGATACTTTATTTGTTTCCTTGTTTGTAAGGAGCAAAAAGTCTATATTGACCTGATGGACTTGTTAATAGCCTCTTACCCCCTAGGAGGCAACAGTATTGTTAGCCATTAGATGACACATAATTAACGGCTCACATTCACTACCGCAGGGTAAAGCCACGAATCACGGCAGCGAAGATTTTTCCGGTAGTGATTGCTTTTGGTGTACCTACAAATTTCTAAAGACATTTTTTGGTTTGTCAGAAAGTTCAAACTTTCTAAGTTTGATTCATGGCACACACATATATATTGTGTAGGCATACTTATTTTTATAAGTTTGGTCGAACTTAAGAAAGTTTGATTTCTAACAAACCAAGTATGTCTTGCATTCTTGTATGGAGGGGTACTTCTAAATAACTTACATACCTTCAATGTGCTCTTGCAAGGTTCCTTCCGACATATACTCGTACACAAGCGCCATGTACTCCCCGTCCATGCAATAACCAATCATGGTGACAAGATTCATGTGATGAATCCGTGTCAAAATTTCAGCCTGGATAACAGCTCACACTGAGGTCTCTTGAACCCTGAAACATCAACTGGTGTAAAAGAAGGTTACCTCTGCGAGGAACTCCTTGACTCCTTGATTGGAAGAATGTGACCGCAGCTTCACCGCAACCTGCGTGCCGTCCTCTAGGAAACCGCTATAGACATACCCAAACCCTCCCTGACCGAGCACTTGTTGGAAGTTGTTCGTTATCATCTCGAGCTCCTTGTACGTGAACCGACGGCTCTCAAGACGTCGCAGCGAACTGTCATCGGCGACACTGTTTGTCGTTGCGTGGTTCGTGATCCTCTCATTCTGCGGCCTTATGGAGTTGTTCATTGATCCTTCATAGGTGCAAATGGCAGTAGCTAACATTAGTGGTGCTCACGTATGGGAATCGGACAATTGATTTCTTCATGCCGAAGCCGAAGCCTCACCTTGCTTCTTTCGCTTTAGCAAGCAAATGAGTAGTATTGTCACTAATACTATCACAACAAGCAATACTGCAGGAACAGCAATGTAGAGTGCCAGCTTGCTGTTCTTTTTTGCATGCAGTTGGCATGAATTGCCATTGGTGCAGAGGTTTGGATTGTTGCCATATCTGATAAATTATCAAATGGTGATTCTAATTAATGAGATTCCTCAAGCAACGTGTTAGATAGATGGAAGTAGAGCGGGGAAAAGTACCTTAGATTCAGGGAACCCTCTTGAATTCTTTTGAGGAGTCCAAAGGGGATTGATCCGTTGAGCTGGTTGCCCGACAAATCTCTATGGAAACAAAATACTGTTAAAACGACAGTTGATGCAAATTGGTTTAAATTTGACAGGAGTTGCTTAACATACAAAAGCGTCAATGAAGGTAACTGCGAAAGGGCATCCGGAATTGAGCCTATCAAGTTATTGTTTGAGAGGTCCCTGCATGATATGGAACACAACACTTTTCTTAACATTTTTGCTGCAAAAAAGCTAGAAACTAGACCAAAATAGATCCAATCAATACTCTGACCGTACAAGTACTTGACTTCCTTGAGGTTTGTGAAAGAAGACGATATATCACCATTAAGACCACTGGAAGACAGGTTTCTGCAGAGAGCAAATTTGGAGTGGTTTTTCACTACACGGTAGTTGTGCAAACTATTCCATAAACACACGTCAGCGCACATCTTCCGTACACATATGAAACACTTACACGCTTGTGATCCTTGGACGGCCACCACTGGCGTAGCTGCATGTCAACCTATCCCACGCCATGGCCTTGCGGACGCACGGATCACCCTTCCAGTTCTCCGTCACCCGATACTTTGCCTTGATCGCCGTGATTGCAGATACTGCAGTTAACCGCGCCATGGAACGATTAATCATCATCATCTCTCTCTCTCTTTTTGCTGAAAAATAATAACTTGTTTTTTTGTTTAATAGTACAACTATATACTCCCTCCGGTCGGTTTATTAGACACGCACGTAGTTTAAAAACAACTTTGACCATTAATTTTAGTCAACAAATTTTACATTATATGTCACAAAAATTATACCATTTGATTCATCTTTAATACTCCCTCCGGTCCGGTTTATTAGGCACGCACGTAGTTTAAGAACATCTTTGACCAATAATTTTGGTAACCAAATTTTACATAATATATCACAAAAATTATACCATCGGATTCATCTTTAAAAGTAGTTTACAATGATATATTTTTTGAGACATATATTGTATATTTTATTGGTTAAAATTGATGGTCAAAGATTTTCTTAAACTTCGTGCGTGTCTAATAAACCAGACTGGAGGGAGTAGTAGTTTCCAATGATATAGTTTTGGGGACATATATTGCATATTTTATCGATCAAAATTGATGGTCAAAGATTTTCTTAACCTACGTGTGTGCCTAATAAACTGGACCGGAGGAAGTATGTTTTTTGATGACATACCGTCCTGGGAGTCCGTGCCAAGATTGGTGGTGGGGAAGACGAAGAAGATCTCGGCAGCGTTGATGAACGGCACCAAGATCGCGCTGGCCTCGACGGAGATGTTGTAGCTGCTGGATTCCAGTGGGAGACTGTTGTAGGCGACAGAGGCATAGAGGTAATCCGGCGTGAAGCCTGTCGTATACCACGGCTTGTCGTTGAGCATGACGTTCATCTCGCGCACGGCCCCGCGGGGGATGACCTCCAGCTCGGCGAAGTGCAGGATGACGACGCACCCCGGTGACGGGTCCATAGGGGTGGGCTCTGAGAACCATGTGAACTCTATGTTCTGAGACTGGTTCCGCGGGTAGACCGCCGTCTGCAGCACTACCGACGGCGCCTCGAAGAAATCATGGTCTCTGTTCCTCACCTTCTGCGCCGTCGTTATCGGGGTCCAGGTTCTGTGTCGACCCAAGGGTACCATATCCGGTCGTGTGGATCATCGGGATACCTGACGATGACGGTGTCGTCGGTCGTGCCGAAGTTGAGCCTGTGACGCAGGGCCAGCCCCTGCGCGGCGGTCGCATGTGGATAGAGCGACCTGTGCAGGGCCCTCAGGTCAAGGCTAGATATGAATGGTGTCCCTGCGCCGGTGTTCACCAGGCACACCTGCACGAAGTCGTTGTCGTCCGGCACGACGACAATGGCCTCCACCAAGTCGGCCGTTTCTGGACTTGACAAGTTCATGGTGTGCCAGTAGTTGACGCCGATGTAGAGGTTGAACACCGGGGGCCGGTCGAGGCTGTCGTAGTTTCCGTACATGAACGTGGCCCGGATGATGTACTTGGCCCCGGGCTCGAGGGAACGGAGCGTGTAGCAGTTGCGCGTGCCCTCGAAGCTGCGCACGGTGTACAAGCTCTTGCCAGTTGACAGGGTCACGTACTCGGCCGATATGTTGTGGTTGGTGCCGACGTCGATGAAGTCGGTGTCCGGGGCGTAGGAGATCTTGGTGCTGTCGTCCAGGTAGCCTGTCTTCTCCGAGAGGCCACAGTCTATGCTTATGAATCCTGCAATGCATATTGCGTACAATCGGTCAAGGGTAGATTCAGAGACTGTACCCATGGCCAGTGCATGGTTCAAACCGTGGAAACAGAAATACTGAGGAATGCCTATATTTTTTTTCGAAATGAGGAACAAAGCCCTGGCCTCTGCATATACCTTTGCTGTTAGGCTGGGCACGAGCTTGGAGTATGACACCGGCGGCGGCGATGCAGAGAAGCAACCGCCATGGACTGGCCACCATTGCTCGTGGCGTTGATGGCTCCATCACACACATACAAGCGGCACCGCCATAATATACTGTTTACTCTGGGCGCTTCATCCCTTTACATTCATGCATGCTTGCCAAGTCTGGACTAAATTAATAATGAGGAAAAAAAAATATGTTGGACTGTCATTGTCTGTTCTAATGATCACATCCGTACCGCACCACCATGATTAACCATGTAAGCACGTCTACCCAATACGTATTCTGATTCACAACTTGCATAGAGGGCAGTACATGAGCGGCTGACCGGTGGGACCGTGTTGTAGCCTTCGTTGGCCACCTACTCGGGACGGAAACCTTATGCGACCACGGTTGTACGATCCGTTCTGTGGACCAACTCGAGAGGTTGACATGTGGTAGTACAAATCTCAAAGCACACAGGTCACTTATTCCCCAGTTCCCCAACTCAATCGACGTGATACTTGCAGCGAGCAAGTTGTGCAGCCAGAGGAGGCGAGCAGATGGGGCGGTTCGCTGGGCGGCGGCGCAAGTGACATGCATCGACGAGGGTGGCCTGTTCAAGCGCCACACCCACACCAGCGTCCCCTCTGCTGACACATCCGTGATGGCGCATCGCCATCCTCCATCTCTATCGACCGGCCGACCGACCAATATGATCTTTGGGGGGAGCCGCAGGCGGGGCTGGTGTACGGCCCCTGGGAGAGTGGAGGTACGGAAGGGGGCGTGTCATCGGAGCCATCGGCGGCGGCCGGGAGGGGTAGGCATGTGCCGTTGTTGGGGAAGAAGTAGCCTTTGTGCTTTGAGATTCGTACTGCCATGTGTCAGCCTCTCGAGTTGGTCCACCGAACGGAGCGTACGACCCAGGGTCGTATAATATTTTCTTTTAGAAACACAGTACAAACGCAGACGCTCACAATGTGTACATACACTCACCCCTATGAACACACGCACGTACACCCTACCCCTATGAGCACCTCCGAGAGACTGAGCTGACGGGTTTTGAAATTGACGAAGTCACCGCAGACGCCTCGCTATCGACGGGAACGTCGCCTCCCACTAAAAGAATATTCCGCCTTTATGAGACACCAAAGCGTCAAACCTAGGGTTTGAACTCTGGTGGACGGGGGTACCACTGCCCTCCTAATCATCCAACCACGGGTTGGTTCTCAGGGTCGTATAAAATTTTCTTCCACCTACTCGTCACACGTCATCAATTTGGCGTATATAATTATAAAGAGAGGAACTTTTTTTTGAGATTTATAAAGAGAGGAACTGGTAAGATGGGCGAAGAGTTTACTTTCCTTCGAGCTTGTCAACGTTGTTGCTAGGCACTCCATTTCTTTTCTCGATAGGCCCTTCTCCTTCTGACTTTTGCTCCGCAGCTGGAAGGACATTCTTTTTTTCTTGATGGAGATTGGTAGAGCTCAGCTGCAGGCACTTTAGAGAATGAGAGTGCGTGAATTTTTAGGGGATTTTATTACGAGTTGCACAAAGTACTAGATTAAGTCCATAAATGTGATCTCTCTCACGTCCTAACATGTCAGTATATATAACATAACAAACAGTTGGTCCGGGAACGATTCAATCAGACTATATTGGTCGGCAATAGTGGCATGTCAACCTATCCCACGCCATGGCCTTGGGGACGCACGGTTCACCCGTCCAGTTCTCCGTCACCCGATACTTTGCCTTGATCGCCGTGATTGCAGATACTGCGGTTAACCGCGCCATGGAACGATTAATCATCATCATCATCTCTCTCTTTTTGCTGGAAATAATAACTTGTTTTTTTTTGGTTTAATGGTACAACTATATATGTTTTTTGATGACATACCGTCCCAGGAGTCCGTGCCAAGATTGGTGGTGGGGAAGACGAAGAAGATCTCGGGAGCGTTGATGAACGGCACCAAAATCGCGGTGGCCTCGACGGAGATGTTGTAGCTGCTGGATTCTAGTGGGAGACTGTTGTAGGCGACAGAGGCATAGAGGTAATCCGGCGTGAAGCCTGTCGTATACCACGGCTTGTCGTTGAGCACGACGTTCATCTCGCGCACGGCCCCGCGGGGGATGACCTCCAGCTCGGCGAAGTGCAAGATAACGACGCACCCCGGTGACGGGTCCATGGGGGTGGGCTCTGAGGACCATGTGAACTCTATGTTCTGAGACTGGTTCCGCGGGTAGACCGCCGTCTGCAGCACTACCAACGGCGCCTCGAAGAAATCATGGTCTCTGTTCCTCACCTTCTGCGTCGTCGTTATCGGGGTCCAGGTTTCTGTGTCCACCCAAGGGTACCATATCCGGTCGTGTGGATCATCTGGATACCTGACGATGACGGTTCGTCGGTCGTGCCGAAGTTGAGCCTGTGTCGCAGGGCCAGCCCCTGCACGGCGGTCGCATGCGGATAGAGCGACCTGTGCAGGGCCTCAGGTCAAGGCTAGAGATGAATGGCATCCCTGCGCCGGTGTTCACTAGGCACACCTACACGAAGTCGTTGTTGTCGGGCACGACGACAATGGCCTCCACCAAGTCGGCCGTTTCTGGACTTGACAAGTTCACGGTGTGCCAGTAGTTGACGTCGATGTAGAGGTCGAACACCGGGGGCCGGTCGAGGCTGTCGTAGTTTCTGTACATGAACGTGGCCCGGATGATGTACTTGGCCCCGGACACGAGGGTGTTAGCAATAATCTTGTCCTAGTGAGTTTAAGTTTAATTAGATTTTCTAATTAGGTAGTTTTGCATGTACGTGTGAGCTTCTAGTGTTATACGAGTCCGCCTAGGATTGTTGATCGTATAGCACTAGGACTAGAAGAGTTTGTACGTGGAGTTGGGTAATTGTCCAGGAAAGTGTGGCGTAAGTTCAAGTCCGTTTAGGTCTAGGTTTGAGTCAGTTTTGTGTTGTCTGGCCGTGTATATATACACGTCAGGATCACTGCTTGTAACACCCATGGTGAGATATTGAGAAAACAAAGAAAAAGAACGGGTACGACACGTGCCCTTGGCCATAAGATTTTTCGAGCGTTCTTATTTGTCTAGTTTGATGTAGTCGATCTGTGGGCAGATTCCAACAATTGGTATCAGAGCGAGGTCAAGGATTTGAAGCTACGCTTGTCCTGGGGAGGCGGCCCTACTAGCGCCTCGGGGCGGGCGACCGGGTGAAGAGGGCGAGCATGTTGTCATTAGTGAGGCGGCGGGAGATCGTCGTTTGGAGGAGTGACAAGGAGGAAGACGGTGGGCGAGGCGTCGTCGGCAAGGTGGTGGATGGGATGATCGTTGATGAGTGTGGTGGTACCGAGGTGCGGTGCTGGAGAATCTTATCAAGATCGTCGTCCAGGAGAGTATGAGTCAAGGAGTCAAGTGTGTGCAAGGTAGCACGTTCGGTAGGTGTTGTGCCTGTGAGTCGTTGTTGCGTCCAAGTGCTCGTCTGTTTGAGGATCCGTTGCAGTTGAAGCAAATGAAGGTTGAGGGACTGTCCATCGTATGAACGAAGACGCAATTTGCGTGCCTCAATCAGGTCGTCTACGTGTCTCGACGAGAGGATCAAGTTCAAGTGTGAAGAGGGCGGTAAACCAGTGAAGGGGAGCCTCTTCAATGAGGACCTGTCTCTACATGAGGCCGGAGTGGATGGTGGAGTTCACGAGGTGGTCGGCATGTATTGCGCTAGGGTGGACAGCGTGTTCCACGGTTTGCTAGCGTGGCTGGGTAGTCCGGATCATAGTTGAGTTGTTCCGTAAATTCGCCAAGTCGAAATTGGGGAGAGCCAATCAGACTTGTCGTGGTGCGAGACCTAGACAAGACGCAGATCTACAACGAATCAAAATCAGAGGAGCATCGAAGACAAAGTGTCAAGATTAGGGAGAGATTGTTAGCAATAATCTTGCCCTGGTGAGTTTAAGTTTAATTAGATTTCTAATTAGGTAGTTTTGCATGTACGTGTGAGCTTCTAGTGTTATACGAGTCCGGCTAGGATTGTTGATCGTATAGCACTAGGACTAGAAGAGTTTGTACATGGGGTCAGGTAATTGTCCAGGAAAGTATGGCGTGAGTTCAAGTCCGTTTAGGTCTAGGTTTGAGTCAGTTTTGTGTTGCCTGGCCATGTATATACACATCAGGATCACTGCTTGTAACACCCATGGTGAGATATTAAGAAAACAAAGAAAAAGAACGGGTACGACACGTGCCCTTGGCCATAAGTTTTTTTTGAGCGTGCTTATTTGTCTAGTTTGATGTAGTCGATATGTGGGCAGATTCCAATAATTGGTATCAGAGCGAGTAGCAGTTGCGCGTGCCCTCGAAGCTGCGCACGGTGTACAAGCTCTTGCCAAGCGACATGGTCACGTACTCGGCCGATATGTTGTGGTTGGTGCCGGCGTCGATGAAGCCGGCGTCCGGGGTGTAGGAGATCTTGGTGCTGTCGTCCAGGTAGCCCGTCTTCCCCGAGAGGCCACAGTCTATGCTTATAAATCATGCAATGCATATTGCGTACAATCGGTCACGGGTATATTTAGAGACTGTACCCATGGCCAGTGCATGGTCGTCCAAACCGTGAAAACAGAAATGTTGAGGAATACATATATACCTTTGCTATCAGGCTGCGCGCGAGCTTGGAGTACAGCACCGATGGCGACGCAGAGAAGCAACCTCCATGGACTTTCCGCCATTGCTCGCGGCGTTGATGGCTCCATAGCACACATACAAGCGGCGTTGATCTCTCGACATTGCAATCACCCTCGCTCTGTATCGAATACGAGACTAGGTCATTGCGTTCGATGTTGTGTTGGATGGCGACTTACCCAGCGGAGATCCTTCTCTACTCCGTCTGGGCCGCCACCATCGCATCGAGGATCGCCAATCACCGTTGTCCGAAGACCGCCCAGTGCTAGACCAGCTACTACTCATCGATTGATATGATTTCTTGTGTCCAACTCTTTGATATGTTAATTTATTCGGCGACTGATCGGGTAGTCCTTGTCGCGGTTAGCACCTAGCACTAGCATTTTTTTTTGATTCATCCTTTCTCGGATATGGATATTTAGTATGTGTGCATGTGACATGCCATTCTATCTTTCCACTACCTCTCTACTTATCTCAAGTGCACTTGACATCATCTTTTATTTATTTCTAGTGCACATTAAATATTATCCATTTTTTTTACTCACAGGAAATGGTAGCACCCACCATGTTAAACTATTATTCTCCTTGTTTCAAAGCCTTTGTAGCTTGTTCTCTATTTGAATTTTGTTCAAAAACATTCTAACTAATCTCATCACTCTCTTGGTCCAACCGTTGGACCATACCATCTAACAAACCTTACACTATCTAATTTAATCATCCTGTCCGAGAGCCATACATGTGAGGAATAATGGAGTTTTTGACATGGTGATATTTAGTACTCTTGTGCTCGGCACTTGTCTAGCTTAGTATATGCCTCTAGCTGCAAACAATTCTTAGTGTGGCTACCAAACTGATCATTTTAATTCATTGTATTTTTAATTAAATGGTGTAATATTATCTTAATTATTTTTGGCTTTATCCTTGTACTATGATTAGACTTAATTTTCTATCCGTATGTGGTATGCAGGAAGATATGTCACATATAGGTGATGATACTGAGTACTAGGACATTGCCAACATGATGTTTTAGGAATTGAGGATCACTTTTGTCTTTATATTGGAGATGCTCTAATATAGGATCAATGACCCTAATTTTTGTCGTCTAGTACCTTTGAATTAAATCATAATAAGGTCATAAGCTAGAAATGGACAATTAACGCCTTCTTTTGTAGTGAAAAACTAGTGTTGGCCTTGTGAACAAAAAGCATGTGTTTACCCAAAAGGCTTCACTCTGAAATTTAAATAGCACATGTTAGATGTATGAACATCTATACATATTCACTCACTTTTCTAAAATAAACATGCTTACAAATACTATAGATACCACTTCACGGATAAAATTATAGTATCGACTATTGCAATTTGTAAAAATAACCAATGAAATATAGAGGTCTTCAACGTGCAGCGGGACCGATGGGTACTGTTGGCACCCTCATAAGACATTTCTCCATCTCAAATGAAGGGTTGTTCGGGCTTACATTGGTGGATTGATCAGTGGTGTAAGAATCGTAACTCGTGTTTGGGTCATTGCCGCTGCTACCAGTGTAGAATCCATTATTTGTATCGTCTCGAGAATGTCCATTCTCTAGCTCGATGCATTCTCTCAATTGTGCCACCACATCGGTCATGTTGGGACGTTGCACTGAGGATTGTGCAGTGCAGTTGAGGGCGATGTCTGCAACCTTCCACACCGTGTTGACATCATAGCGACCGTGCATGCGTGTATCCACCACAGCCTCAATATTTCCTTGCGCCAGTCGCTGTCGTGCCCACTGAATGATGTTAATGGGCACTGGCACCTGGAGAATGGCTGGCTTTCCAGTTACTAGCTCTAGCAGCACAACTCCAAAGCTGTACACATCGCTTTTGGCCGTTGGTTGCATTGTCATTTGGTACTCAGGATCGACGTATCCTGGTGTGCCGACGAGCGTATTTGTAGACACGTGGGTGTCATTGCTATTGAAAGCCTTGGACAGGCCGAAATCGGCAATCCTTGCCTCCAACCTCGCGTTCAACAATATGTTGGTGGCCTTCACGTCCCTATGGATGAGGGGTGGATTGCAACCCTTGTGTAGGTACTCTAGCCCTACACATTACCAGATCAGTTGGTGCTCAGGTTTGCTGAAACATATACGTTCAACAACAGTAGCTGCGACAAAGTAGTGGACTATGCATTCAATTGAACTAGAAAGATACCCAACACGATTGCGCTGAAATCTCTCTAAGAACTGTTGTGTAAACGAATGGGGATATAACACATGAAATAGGTAGATGTCAACTAACATATGAAACATTTGATTGGCGTTAAAGGATAAATTTAATTGATTTGAAATGGTTTTGTGTTTAACGGCTAAGTATTGATGATATGGACGATTAGATGGATAACTTAATTTATGATGCGGATATCTTGCATGAATAAATAAGATATCATTAATAAATTTTAGTGGGATGACATGAACAAATGAATGGCTCAACTAACAGATGATATGGATAGCTCATAGCTTACATGTACATATAGTCTACCCATTAATACATGTTAGGAGGATATTACTTTATAAGATGTAGATACCTTGGGCAGATTCAAGGGCGATTCTCAGTCGGTGTGTCCAGGGAAGATATGATCCGTTGCGATTGGTTCCTGGAAATAATTGACATTGTAAAATGAACATCAACATTAAGTTTTTAATTCAAAATGTTCTAGTAAAAATAAATTTTCTAGTACGTGCCTAATATTTTCTCTACTTGGAGTTTTCTTAAGCTAACTTCTAAAAAATTACTCCCAAATACATTGCATATTAGTTTAGACCAAATCCAAACTTTGTAGAGGTTGATCAAGTATATATGAAACAACCTCAACATCTACAATATAGAATCGGTACTATTATATCTGTCATGAAATAAAGTTTTATGTAGTATGCATTTGGTATTTTAAAGGTATGCATTATTTCTATTTATGTGGTCAAACATTACAAATTTTGAAGTTGATAAAAACTAATATACAATATATTGAGAAACATAGGGATTAGATACCTTCAATATGTTCTTGCAAGGTTCCTTCTGACATATACTCATAGACAAGTGCCATGTACTCCCCATCCTTGCAGTAACCAATCATGGAGACAAGATTCATGTGATGAATCCGTGTCAAAATCTGAGCCTGGACAAAGGTTCGTACATAACCTATCAAATTTCACTTGGAGGTCAGTTGAACCATTAAACATCGACTATAGTAAAAAAAAATTACCTCTGCGAGAAACTCCTTGACTCCCTGATTGGAAGAATGTGACCGCAGCTTCACGGCAACCTGTGTACCGTCCTCCAGGAAGCCATTATAGACGTACCCAAACCCTCCTTTGCCGAGCACTTGCTGAAAGTTGTTTGTTATCATCTCAAGCTCCTTATACGTGAACCGACGGCTCTCAAGACGTCGCAGCGAACTGTCACTGCCCACATTGTTCACCGTTGAGTTGCTCATGATAGTTTCATTCTTCAGTGTTATGGAGTTGTCCATTGATCCTTCATAGGTGGCGAATAGCAATAGCAAACATTAATGGTGCTCGTGTACGGGAAAACAGCTCATAATATCATACAATTGGTATGCCCATACAGAAGTCTCACCTTGTTTGTTTTGTTTTAGCAAGCAAACGAGTAGTATAGTCACTAATACTATCACCACAAGCAATACTACAGGGACAACAACATAGAGTGCCAACTTGCTTTTCTTTTTTGCACGTGGTTGGCATGAGTTGCCATCGGTGCAAAGGTTTGGATTGTTGCCATATCTGGCAAAATAAAGGCTAACTGATGAGATTCTTCCAGCAACATGTTAGATAGAATGTGAAGTAGAATGAGGATAAGTACCTTAGATCCAATGAACCATCTTGAATTCGTTTGAGGAGTCCGGAGGGGATTGATCCATTGAGCTGGTTGCCCGACAAGTCTCTATGGAAACAAAATACTGGCAGTGTTTAAATTAAAGTTTATGCGAATTGGCAATAAAATTGTCGAATGTTTTCGGACATACAGAACTGTCAATAAAGGTAACCGTGAAAGGGTATCTGGAATTGAGCCTATCAAGTTATTGTTTGACAAGTCCCTGCAAGTTGTGAAACAATATCACTTTTCTTAGTAGTATTATTGCCAAATAACTACAAGCTAGGCAAAAATAGATCCAAAACTCCGAACTTACAAGTACTGGATTTCTGTGAGGTTCGTGAAAGAAGACGATATATCACCATTCAGACCACTGGAAGACAAGTTTCTGCAGAGAGAAAATTTTAAGTGGTTCAGCTCCACCACAGGGTTGTTTTTCAACTTCTTGATTCTCCCATAATTATGTCATGAACTCACTTCAGCACACATCTTTCGTACAGATATGAAATACTTACATGCCTGTGATCCTTGGGCGGCTGCCAATGGCGCCGTAGCTGCAGGTCAATCTATCCCACGCCATGGCCTTCGGAGCGCAAGGATCACCCATCCAGTTCTTGCTGACCCGATACTTTGCCTTGATTGTCGTGATTGCAGATACTACAGTTAATCATTGATGATGCCATTAATTATCACCTCTTGATAGGGAAATCATCACCCCGCTTCTATATATACTGAGTATTGAGGAAGACATGGATTAGTAATTTGTGTTTTGCATGACATACCGTCCTGGGAGTTGGTACCAAGGTTGGTGGTGGGAAATACGGTGAAGATCTCGGCAGCGTTGATGATGGGCGGCAGCGTGGCGTTACTGGTGCCCCGGATGGAGATGTTGTAGCGGCCGGACTGGAAGGGGAGACTCTTGTAGACGGGGACGTCGTAGAGGTAAACCGGCCTGAGGCTGAAGTCGCTGAAGGTATACCACGGCTTGTCGTTGACGAGGACGTTGAGCTCGCGCACGGCGTTGCTGGGAAGGGCCTGCAGCTCGGCGAAGTGCAGGATGAGGATGCAGGCCGGCGACGGGTTCGCAGGAGTGGGCTCGGTGGACCAATAGAAGTCTATGTTCTGGGAGGCGTTGCGCGGCCTGGTCGCCGTGCGCAACACCTCCGACGGCGCCTCGTATGAATCGTCGTCTATGGTGTGCACCGTCTGCGGCGTCGATATCTCGGCCCAGCTCACCGTGTCGACGTACGGGAACCATATCCGGTCGTGTGTATCGCCGGGATACCGGACGACGAAAGTTTCGTTGGTTGTGCCGAAGTTGAGTCTGTTGACCAGGGTCAAGCCCTGCGCGGCAGTCGCCTCCGGGTAGAGCGTCCGCCTCAAGGGCCTGAGGTCGAGGCCGGAGATGAAGGGCGTCCCGGCGCCAGTGTTGATGAGGCACACCTGCACGAAGTCGTCCGGCACCACCACGGTGGCCTCCAGGATCAGGAACGTCGCAGCCGGGCCAGAGGTGTTCACTGTGTGCCAGTAGTTGACGCCGATGTAGAGGTCGAACACCGGGCGGAGGTCGAGGCCGTCGTAGTTTCCGTACATGAACCTGGCCCGGACGATGTACTTGAGACCGGACACGAGGGACCGGAGCGTGTAGCAGTTGCGCGTGCCAGCAGCGCCACCGAAGCTTCGGACGTTGTACCAGCTCTTGGCCATAGTGGCGGTCACGTACTCGGCGGAGATGTTGTGGTTGGTGCCTGCGTCGATGAAGCCGGCGTCCGGGACGTAGGAGAGCTTGGTGAGATCGGCCACGTAGCCCGTCTCCCCCGAGAGGCCGCAGTCTATGCTTATGAATCCTGCAGCGAGATCATGCGTAGATTTAATTAGAGACTTGATGGAGCAATGCACACATGGTCCACGAACATACGATGCAGAACGTTGTGGTCTGTGAAAAGATATATATGCAGCGATGTTTTCCATGATCTTCCCGGAAATACTGAAGATATATATTACCTTTGCTGTCAGGCTGAGCGCGAGCTTGCAGCACGACGCCGGCGGCGGCGAGGCAGAGTAGGAACAGCCATGGACTGGTAGCCATTGCTCGCGGCACTGATAGCTCCATGCAAGCGGCTAGTGCAGCATCATAATATAGGATCGACTGGGCGCTTCATCCATGTCACCCATGTACATGCCTGGCAACTCTGATCTACTACCTCCGTTCCATAATACAAGTATTTTTAGAAAGCTGTTTTAACTTGCTAAAAAAATATATATTATGAAACGGAGGTAGCAACTACTGTAATTAGGAGGGAAACCACAACTCTTTTTAGGCTGTCATTCGCCAGCCTAATGTATAATGATCACGTCAGCACCACCATGATTATGCACTTCAGCACGTCTACCTAGCATTCCGGTACACACAACTCTCGCCATGTTACAGCCTTCGCTGGCCACCTCTTTGTTATACGAGTTGCTAACATGGGCCAAGAGTTTCTTCCCTTCGACCTGGTCAATGTCCTTGCTGGGCGCTCCTTTGCCTCATAGAGCAGACGACTTTGTGGCCGAACAAGGATTTTCTACAGTGTACCAGAGTGCCACGTCAGCGATGACGTCATCCATGTGGTAACCAAAAATTTGAAATTTTATAAAATAAAAATAAAACTTGACCGAAACTTATGAAACATTTTATACTCTTTATAAATGTTTCAATGTTTCAGTTCGATTTTAATTGTGTTTCAGACGCATGTGTTGACCGAAAAAAGACGGACTAGCGCACCAATCTTAAAACAAAACTAGACGGTTGGATAAGACACCGAAAACAAAACTAGACAGTTGGATAAGACACCGAGCGTGTGCCGTTAACTGTAAAAAAAAATAGTTTTCGTCGTGACCGGACTTACGCGCCGTTGTACTTCTGACTTTTTATCTGCATGTGAAGAGCATTCCGTTTTCCCGCATGTGACTATGTGAGAGCGCTAGCTAAGTTGGAGGCAGGCACATGAGTGCGGGTGATTATGCAATTACTCCCTCCATTTTAAAATATAAGATGTTTCAGCTTTATGAAAGGAATGTATCTACACTTTTTTTAGTGCTTAGGTTCATTCCAAACTTAGATGAATCTACACATTAAAGGAGTCTAGATACGCTCTTTTCATAAAACTAAAACATCTTGTATTTTGAAAACGGAGGGAGTACTTTGCTTTGTTGGGGGTTCTTTATTACTGTGGAGTACAAATCCCTTGGGTCACGACCTGAACGGGGCATACTAGTGGGGGCGCTCACATAAAAAATAGAAACTCTCCTAATGCAGACACTAGTATCAAAAAAACTGGCGATTAGAGATGGTTTCTCGTATAGCACATAGAACTAATAATTTAATGATGAATACATCTCATATACACAATTGCATTGAGATTCTACCAATAATTAAATATGATGTTATTATGATACTAGTCATTATAGGAATAATATCATATACATTGATATACTGTATGATACTTTGCACTATGACCAGACTAATAATAGTGTTTTCAGGATTCCTCGGGTTGCAACCCCTCCAGAAACTCAGTTTGGGTACCAAGTAGATTATCCAATTGTGAAATTAGAGTTTGCAGATTATATCGCATGTCCAAACACGACATACCCACATTTCCGTATATTGCATAGAGTTGCTCCTCTCCCTCACTAATCACCCATGCCCGCTCGCGATCGTGGTCGTCGCCGCCACCATCCTCTCCCCATCATCGGTAGTCGCATCCACGTCGCCATGTGATCCCCGCGTCAAGGCCGACCACTCCTCATCACTCCTTGTCACCCACTCCTTGTCACCGACAAAGGCGATAGCCCGAATCTTGGCCATTGCCGTCAACGACAGCTCCTCTAGGTAGGGTTTCCATTTTGCACCTCACAGGCTATGGCAGGAGCAGGCCCGGACATGTCTTTCTGTTTCCACCGGACTTGACTTTCGTTGCTGCCGGACTAACTGGTGGAAAAAATGCAGGTCGTCGTTGGCCGCGCCACCGCCCACCACCGACGTATAGTTTTCATACAAATACACGACCTACGTGTACGTGTGGTTGGGCCATACGGGTTTCTACCAGGCTAACATATTAATCAAGTATCCGTTAGTTAGTCGTAAAAGATGTATTCAACCATGAAGAGGTCTCGAGCTTATTCAGCCGCCCTTGTGTTTGAGTTGGGGGAGGGGATTGTACTAGAGCAAACTCCTACCAATTTTTTAGGTGGTTTCCCAACCGTGGAAAATAAGCCCTCGTGTTTAAATTTGAGCCAATATGAGGCCTCTAGAGAATCCTCCCATCCCCATGTGGTCCTGGGGTCTTGAGATCCCCAATACTATACATCGCTTTTTTCACTTCTTCTGCGTAAATGGTTCCAAAAGCCCTCTATTCATCTCCTCCGTGACAAGACAATGTACATCATCAAACACATTATCATTAGGAGAGACTACTTCAGAAGTAAATAATTCCATAAAAATATTTGTGAACTAAATCACACAAAGAATCTCTATCTTCATGCCTGACCCCTTTCTCTTCCACTAGTCCCTTGACAGTATTCTGCTTCTTGCGTTTTGCTGCCAAATTATCGAAGAAGCTAGTATTTCTGTCTCCATGTTTCAACCAACTTGCTCTGGCTCTCTGAACCCAATAAATCTCCTCCTTTTCCAGCGTTAACTCAATCTGCAGCTACACTTATTTTTGCGCTGCTATAGATGCGTATGTTATTGGACCCTTCTAAGCCGTTCAAGGTCATTTTGTAATTCCTTAAGTCTCCTAGCCGGTCCTTTTGAAATCTGCTTATCCCACATGTGGAGTTCAGAGTGTACAACACTCGTCTTCTCCATGAGAGTTGGATCCTACCCTCTCGCCTTTGCCCTATCCCAAGTAGCCCTTACCATATCCTCTACTGAAAACTCCTGCAACCATCGAGCCTCAAAATGCTTCGGAGCCGAACCATGTGCACGCGACGGGGTAAGGTACTCTATATCCACCACTAAAGGACGGTGATCTGATCTTGTTGTCTCTCCGTTGATCAGACTAGCATTCTGAAATAGATTATTCTGTTGGATATTAGAAACTCCTCTATCCAATCTTTGATCCATATGCAGGCAGATAATGCAAATGGAACAAAACTGAAAGATATATTGGATAGTTATTGTGCAAGCTTGGGGCAGAAGATTAGTGAAGGAAAATCCATTATATATTTCAGTCCTAACACATTGGTGAAGAAGCGGGCGGAGGTTTGTCAAATCCTTAATATTATGGCAGGGTCTTTAAGTGACAAATAGTTAGGACTTCCAGCTTTGGTGGGTATGGATAAGAGTGATTGTTTCAGACATTTGATTGATAGAGTTCTCACAAGAATAAGGGGATGGAAAGATAAATTCTTAAGTATGGGTGGAAAGGAGATCTTGATAAAGGCTATTGCTCAACCTATACCAGTTTTTGCTATGATGGTTTTCAAAATTCCAAAAAGCATATGTAAAGGAATATCTTATGTTATCTCTCAATTCTGGTACGGCGATGAGGAAGAGCAAAAACACATGCACTGGAAAGCGTGGTGGAAATTATGCATACCGAAGAAGAGTCGAGGGATGGGTTTTCAGGATCTGCATTGTTTTAATTTCGCTATGTTAGCCAAACATGTATGGCGGCTGCTTAGTGAACCAGAGACTTTATGTGCATGGGTTCTGCGAGCCAAATATTATCCAGACGGTCGTCTATTAAATGCAAGAATGAAGAGTGGTAGCTCTTACACTTGGCAAAGTATTTTGGCGGGCCTATAGTGTTTTAAAAAAGGATGCATTTGGAGAGTGGGCAATGATACCTAAATTAATACATGGGAGGATAGTTGGATTCGTTCAAGTCACAACCTTAAAGTTATGACACCAAGAGGTTCAATTTTGCTTAGCACTGTAAATGACTTGACAAACCCTATAGATGACCAATGGGATGAAGAGCTTCTTAATGAGTTGTTTTGGCCAGCGGATGTTCATCGTATTCTACAAATTCCTTTAACTCCGAATATGGAAGATTTTGTGCCTGGTATCACACAAAACGGGGCTGTATATAGTTAAATCAGGCTATCATTGCCAATGGGACTACAAGTTTGGAAGACATGATATAAACTCTAATATTAGCGAGGCTGCAACTAATCCGGTGTGGGAGAAGCTGTTGGACCTAGAAATTCTAAGATGTTTATTCATGAACATATTATGTTTGTTCTGGTTAGCTTGTTATCTTTTCAAACTTATTCTCACGGCTAATGTCACTTCTTTGGTTTCGACTTATGACAATTACTCTTAGTTTGAAAAACAACCGCATTGGATTTAATTCCAATAATTTTAAGAACAAGAGAAAGTGTCTTCTTGAAAAAATATTTGTTTGAAGGAATGGACTTTGTTTAAAAATATTTTAATTCCAACTTTGGTGCCATGTTTTTGTCCCAAGTGCTTAATCTTAGTAGCACTTAACCCCACGTCTCAACAGTTTGACTTGATAACACTTTTTGAAAAAATATTTGTTTGAAGGAATGGACATTTTGCGGTGGTTGAGGGAGATGCCAAACTTGTCTTGCAAAGTTGAAAAGTTGAAGTGAATTATAAGAGTACCAAAAATTTATGGAACTAACAATTCCTATGGCCTACGAACGATCTTGATTTCAACTCAAATTTTGGCTATGAGTTAGCGAGAAACTTGTAGCATTGCTGCAGTGTGCAAATTTTTGTTCCATGGGCTGAAGTATTAGAGCAAAAGTGAACTACTATCAAAATTTGTGCTGAAATTATTTGATCATTATGAAAGTCTTGGCATCACCTCATCACGCAAAAGATTAAAGTTCTTGAAATACAAGGAAAAGATGGGGTGTTAGAGGGCCACAAATTTCGAAGTGGGTATTAATGAAAAGCTCTAAGTTTATTCTTATTTTGGCAACTACTAGTGCACCCTTAATTTGACTAAAGAACTTGCTTAAAAATATTTTTACTCTCGTAAAAAGAGAGGCGCTGAAAGAATTGATTTGCAAGCCTAGCCAAATTTCTGATAATCTCTTTTGAGTTCAAGATTTATTAGCTAGCAAGTTACTACTGTTAGGCAGCGAATTTAAGTGCAATTGTTCAAATATATTATGCTCATGTTTAAGGTTGCAGGATTTGTGACAATGGAATACAATACCACCTTGGACTTGTGAGTTTCCATGCTTAAATTAATTTCTCGCTATTATTCTTTATAGCTTTGTCACTCGAGGGCGAGTAACAGCTAAGATTGGGGAAGTTGATACCTCCAAATATTTCCACTTTTCTCAAGGATTTCAATTGGTTTTTACCGGGTTTCCTTGATTTTGATCTTTCAACTAACGCTAATATCACAAGTTAGCGAAACCTTTTTTGTTTGTTTGTGATGACTTTCAAGTACTAGGCACTTTTGAAAATATCCGAAAGCATTTATGGGCTAATCACACCTAAATGAACAAATCACCAATTGAAGGCATTTCCACTTGAGACATATCGAGCCTTTAACGACCTGCAGTACGGCTAGTGGCCGCTTGTACGGTCCACCCGTATGACCCTCCATCACCTTTGTTGTATCAATACAAGAAACTCTTGTGAAGGAGAGGGAGGAAGAATATGAACACAACCGCCACAAACCGTCCTAGAAGAGAAGAGATCCGATCTGAAGAAGGAGAAAAACTTCATCTCATCCTTAATTCCACCATAATTTCCCACTTGTACTGAGAGAGATATTCATACTTGTAAGTTAAGATGATTTCCATTTACAATATGATTATATCTTTGATCCATTCTCCTCTCATGTGTGAGTAAATCTTCATAGGCATGAGATGTAGGGAATTAGTGAGATGTGATGTTCTTCCTTTATTTTCATCCATTTGTGATTATTGTTGTGATTATTATATTATGAGAATGATTATCTATATTTGCCTAATGCTTGTTATCCAATTTAAGGTCCCAGGTAACATGATCCTGAGATCTCATAGATATGAACTTGTTTACTAGCGAGTCGGTGACCCCCGAGTGACACGGTTAATATCAAAGAGGAGCTAGTACAACTCGAGGACAACAAGAAACCACCAAGTTTAAAGCCTTGATCTGGTTGAAAGACCTTTATTGATATGCTGACTATGGCTTTAGTAACAGGTAGAAGGATCATTGGAATCGAGAAAAATCTATCAAGAGTACTATTGATTGGTATGTGGGTTGCTTGCCTGCTCACATATAAATAAGAAGTATCATAATCACTTATCCCATTTTATTCACCTAGCACATTCTCTATCACCATGAACAGTTTCTCTTTGTGCCTCACTTTTCATTTTTGAGACCAATATTTATGTTACTTACATATCAAATTTTGAAATATGTAAGCATTACTCAAGAAAAAAGTAGTATATTGCTCCACCATGAGAAAAATCCTAATCTCCCGGGAATGGCCGTCCAACGTGACCTACCAATGGGAAAAATGTTGGATGGCATTGGACTTGTACCTTCTTTGAAAACTCCACTTAGAATTCAAATTTCTTGAGTCAAAAAATGTAAAATCAAGTTTTTTCCATAGAACCCCAAAATCCCTAGTTGGAGAAGTTGTTTGAAATTCCATGTAGCACCAACCTTCCAAGTTTGGGATCATTCCATGGAAGGATGATATGATTTTGGGCAGTGGGATTTGGGAGCACTAAACATTAAAATTTGGGAGCATTGCAACATCATAGCACAAACCAAACAATTTTTGAAAATTTAAAATCTATTTCAGGTTTCGCTATATGAGCAAAGATCCGCATCACTAGTATTTTGTAAAATTGTGGATTTTTATGCGCTAAACTAAAACTATGGATTTTTTCTAGGGAATAGTTGTCGCTAGGTGGCTTACTCGATAAGGATCAACTCGCAGCACGGCCGCCTCAAACCACATGCAGAACGCCTACCGCCGCTGATAGCTCCAAATTTCATCACTATTTATCATTGATTTTCCTCTTGTTTATTGCCGGATTTCACTAAAGATTATCCTTTCTACTAACGTTAACATTGCAATTAGCGAATTCTTGGTTTCTTGTGATGGTATTCAGGCAATAAACATTTATGGAAGATCTAATAGCATTTATGGGCTAATTACACCTAAAGAAGCAAATCCTCAATTGGAGCCCCTTCCATTGAAGACGTCCAGAATGCATAACGACCAGCAGTACGGTCGGGATGCGCCCGTACCGTCCGCCCGTACTACACGCCACCAACTCTGTTATATCAATACAAGTAACTTTCGTGAAGAGGAAGCGACAAAAAGGACAACGTAAAAGAGAACACAGCCGCCGCAAACTCATCTAGAAAGGGTTAGATTATATCTGGAAGAGGTGAAGAACCTCTCCTCATTCCTCAATGATTTTCAACTCCTCAACCACACACTCCACCATCATCCCCATCGTTACTTAGAGAGAGAGAGATTGACAATTGTAAGATTAGAGTTGTATACTTTAATCTACCTTTGATTTGTATTTGATTTGATCTTCAATCGTTATTGTGGTTTGCTACAATAACTTTGAGATGATTCCTATTTGCAATACAATTGTGCTTTTGATTTGCCTTCCTCTCATATCTGAGTAAATCCCCATAGGCGTGGGAGATGTAGGGGATTGGTGAGATGCGGCATGCCTCCGTTAAATCCATTCATTTGTGATTGTTGTAGCATTTCTTAAATAGTGAGAATAATTATCTATGTTCGCATAATGCTTGTTATCTAATTTAAGGGCCCAAGTAATATGATCCAAAGTTCTCATAGGTATGAACTTGTATGCTAGTGAATTAGCGACCCTCGAGTGACACAGCCGATATCAATGAGGAGCTAGCACTACTCGAGGACAACAAGGAACCATCAAGATTAAAGCCTTGATCCGGTCATAAGACCTTAATTAATTTGCTAACCATTGTCGTGGTAACAGGCAGACGGATCATTGGGGTTGGGAAGAATTGGCCATGAGGACTCCTAGTCGGTATATAGGTAGCTTTCCTACTCACTTTCAAATAAGAAATATTACTATCACTTATTCCACTTTATCTATTTGGCACTTTCACTATCACCATGAATTGTTTCTCTCCGCACCTAACTTCTCATCTGCAAAACCTTTAAACACCTTTCGCATCTTTACTTTTATGCAATTTAATTCTTATTTATTTCCTCAGCAAGTTTCCTCTATCTTTTACTCTCCACTTTCCACCGTTAGCTTTTGCAGTCAATTTACTCAAGACCAGTAACACCTTAAGTGCGACAGAAACGCCGCATAAAAACACTTACCTAGGCTCCTGTGCACTTCCGCGAAAACATTCTCTAACGAACCTGTGCACTTGCATGCCATCAAGATATTTTCGGGCGCAGTTGCCGGAGAGTTAAGCGCTAAGTGTTGTTTATTGATAAAAGCAGTTGTTGACACCATTCATGATCTTCGTTGAAGACAGAGGTACCACTCGATTAGGAAAAACTTATCTACCTCCGTATATTGATCGTGTTCCGATTAAGAGACGTCTAAAATTTATTAAAAGATTTTCTAACTCATGTACTGTAGACGTGAACAGTTTGATTCTACTGATGACAGATTTGACCATCACCCAAGATGCACGATTGTCCTTGTTTAAACTCAATTTTCATATGCATTCCATACATTTTTAGGTACCTAGCAACATTTTAGCTGACGAACAAAAGCAACGTATTTAGCTTCTGTGTAGTGCTACTGGAGATAGTCACAGGGCGGCCTCACATCCTGAATGACCCTGAGCCGACGAGCATCATCCAGTGGGTGCAACAACGTCTCGCACGTGGCAACATCGAGAGTGTGGTAGACTCCAGGATGCGCGGCGACTACGACATCAACATCGTGTGGAAAGCCGCTGACATCGCGCTCAAGTGCACAACGCATGCCCCAGAGCAGCGACCTACTATGACCAACGTGGTGGCACAGCTGCAAGAGTGCCTTGAGCTAGAGGTTGCCCGAGGCGATGCAACTTCCGGGTTTTACACGGCCGGGAGCGATCGGATATAGTGGGTATGTCACTGATGTTTCCACTGACGTGAGCCGGAGCAGCACTGCGTTTGAGATGGAGCATTTGGGAAGAGTGACATCAATGTCTAGTGGTCCAGCTGCGAGGTGAAGAGATGACTTGAACAATGAATATTTTGGGGGTTAACCTGGCAGAAGCTCTGCCTATTCATATTAGCTGGAAATAAAGCCTAGAACTTGGACAATGAATGGCTCCCATATTAGTCTACAAGTTGGCTTTTGTTCTCTCTAGCAGGAATACACCAAATATTTTGACTGTGTTATTATTATTCAAGTGTAAACGTAAAAAGTAAATTTTCTAGACATTTAACGGGTTTCCTTGTTTTCTCTCCGTGTTGTTCATGAGTACTAAAAATGGTTTTATGAGGGTGAAGATTCTTAACAAGCTATAGCATCATTGACAATCATGGCATTTTTGACACGCCCCCGGTTTAATGGGTGTTGGCCCTGTTAGGAGAATAGCAACTTGTATTCGCGGGCTAAAGACCATAATAGTGTATGTACAAGTGACAAATATGTAGGAAAGTGATCATGTTGTGAAGGCATAAATACCATAAATTCCTTTACGGGTTGAGTTTGTGGGTTCCATCCTGCGCCGGTAAGAATTTATCGTCCTCGATGATCATGTTGTGAAGAATGACACGTCATGTCATGATGTTTTTGAGGGTTGGCATGTCCCAAAAACGAGCAGGATCTCGCACAATAGCAAATCTTGCTTGCAAAACTCCAAAATCTCTTTTAATATCCTTTCAGGTTGCCTCTTGTCCCTTGACAAATACAACTCCTTTCCTTGTTTGTGGATCATGAATAGTCTGCACTAGAGTTGCCTAATCAGGATGTATGCCATCGGCTAGATAGTAGCCCATTGTGTACTCATGTCTCCCAATTTTGTAATTGCAAGTAGGAGCTTATCCCTTGACAAGTTTTGCAAATAGATGGGATCGATGCAAGATATTGATATCATTCAGTGATCTCGACAAGCCAAAAAAACAATGTCAAATCCACAAGTCCTCCAATGCTACGGCCTCAAGTACAGTCGTTGGATCATGACTTTTACCACAGTACTACCTGTGCCACGCTTTCGGGCAATTATTTCACCTCCAGTGCATATAGTTCACACTTCCTAGCATGCCCAGCTAACATCTCCTCACGTTCATCTTCATCAATTGGATGGTGTCTTCTTCGTTGGGAGATCGAAGGTACTCTTCACCAAACAAGCGTATCATCAGCCTAGCAAACCGCCGCACTGATTCAATGGTTGTATCTTCATTAATACGAAGATACTCATCACAATAATCTGCAGGCACACCATATGCAATCACACGCCTGGTTGCGGAGATTTTCTGGTAAGCATTGAACCCAAGAACCCCTGCTGCGTCTCTAGGGCATTGTAAGAATGTCCTGTTGGCCTCACAAGCTTCCACGATTTTGACGAACAATTCTTGGCGCATTCGATACCTCCTATGGAAGAGTTGCGGGGGGTAGGTTGGTACCTCAACGAAGTAATCTTGCATGAGGGAGTGGTGGTCGAGCGAGCGGTTGCGCGGGAGGCAAACACGACCGGGCACCGAGCCACGCCGCCGATTCACGAGCATGGACCTATCCTCAATCTCCTTGACGGTGAGGATAATGGTGCACCGTTCGGTGTTGTCATCGAGGAGCAGCTCGTCGAAGTAGGAATCATCGGAGGAGGATGAGTCGTCAAAAAAGAACTCCTCGCTCTCGCTCAGCTCCGAAGACATCTCCATCAAACACCTAGGTCGTCAAGAAGGTGGATGGCTAGGTCGATTCGGCTGGCGGCGGCGAGGGGAGCAGATCTTACCGCGGCGTGGTGGGCGAGGTCGATTCCGGCGATTTTGGTGTTTTCGGCATCAGCGTCGCGCAGAGCGGAATGCATAGTGGTCGGATCTATTAGCCTGCATGTAGAGCGCCAGGAAGGAAGGCAGCAAGGATGGGGTGGCGACATGCGGAAGGGGGAGTCGTCGAGGAAATATCAGCGCGCCAACCTCCGCAGCGAGAATAGCGTTCGTGCTCAGGTCGGTCGCCTGGCCCAGGAATGTGCATGTCGATCGACAGTTTACTCCGTCGACCGAAAAAAATTAAGGGCCCGCGGCTTTTACGGTTACCACTAGAGCGTCACTATTTTGCGGAAACCGAAAAATGGTGGTTAATTTACAGTTTGCACGACTTTACGGGCTCCGTTAGAGCTGCTCTAACACCCTCCCCCACCTTCAAACTCATGATGGATCCGTATCACTGGGTTCGTACAGTGGAGAGTTGAACCATGTCAGCAAATTGTTTATTTATAGATAAGGCCTCACTACAAATAAGACATGAATGTATCCAAGTGTCGTGACAAAAATCGTCAACAAAGATATAGTACAGATGGCCATATTTCGAAGAGAAGGGAGATGAACCCTAAACATCTGAATAAACGAGATCGAAAGGACGCCCAGACACTAACTCAATGTGAGGATATGGTAGCTGAATCTGCTTACCAAGTCTACAACCCATACAATCCAAAGACATGGCTAAAAAAATATTAGACTCGCGTCTAAGGAAATGAATTATGATCCACCGTTTGGACCAGATAGGGTCGCATTCATTTGAGCAGAAAGAAAGAAACAATAAAGAAATTTTGCTAGACGCTTACAACCGGGTCAACTATGGTTCTTGTACTAGACTCAGGGTCCTGAAAAATTTATGTTGGACTCAACTTCTCCGGTGTTTAGACCTAGGTCTAGTAAGAAAAAGATTCTCTTAGACACCCTAATTTTCCAACACTGCACATGCTCTTGTGCTCGTAGAGAGTGCGGCCACGCATGCTAGTCTTGTAGCTATACAGTGTCAGGTTGCATCAACTTCTTTTTAATGAAACAAGTTGCTAGAGGTAGAGTGAATTTTCATGATATGGGTACTCTTGAACCCGAATGTACTTATCGTACCATTAAGTTACATAGTTATCTCGGCATTATGTTACAGAAAAGTGTGTGGTTTGGCGGTTCCTTCTTACTCCCTCCGTCCCAAAATAAGTGACATGGGTTTGTTACATTCGGATGTATCTAGACACGTTTTAGTATATAGGTACATGCAAATCTAGACAAACTCAAGTCACTTATTTTGGAACGGAGGGAGTATTTTTTATTCAGAACTTTGTTGTTTTTTTCTATACTTCATAGTTTTAGGTTTGAAAAATCACTCACACACACACACACACACACATACATGTTGCCTCTACATGTAAATATTTTTTCGATTTTTTTTTACTTTATATACTACAACTTTCGATTTTACTGTTACAGGCAGGTTTTGGAGTACCCCTACCCATGTAGCAATTTTGGAGTTTATTGTTTTGGAGTATCCCTACCCATGTAGTAATTTCGGAGTTTATTCACTGCTCTGCTCCACATGCGATGACTGGCACCGTTCCTGTTCTACGATTTGGATAGAACAGAACCGCTGCAACTTTTCTTGTTTGAATTTGTTGCAAGAGTGTACATAACATGCTACGATCCCTGTTACAGTGGAATGTTCCCGTTGGACACGGGAGAACAGCACGATGGTTGAAGATCACACTCATCACAACTAGTGTGGGAGCATCTGAAATGCACCCCAGCTGGTGCAAGCAGCAAACGGATCCTGCCAGCAGCAGGCTAACATTCTACAGAAAATAGTACTCCCTCTGATCCAAATTAATTGACTCAGATTCATCAAGATACAGATATCTAGAACTAAAATATGGTCTAAATGCATCCATATCTAGACAAAACTGAGTCAATTAATTTGGATCAGAGGAGTACTACAAGGTAATTCAGCAGGGCAAAAATCAGCTTATCAATAGTGGTTCGAATACACTAGTATGGCTTATTTTTCACACAACACCTCGACAGCATCCGTGTACTACACTCCTACAGGAAGGGAACACATCCCGTAGTGAAGAAAAACTGCAGGTGGCGTGGCACAGGTTTCTCAGCGGGACAGCAGTAGCTACTGTACACGATTACAGACCATGGGCGTCAGCTATATCTCGCCGTTCGACGACAACGATGCAGATTGGCTAAAGGCGGTCGCCACGTTGTTGTTGGCGCCAGCTGGCAGCGGTGGCTTGTTGGCCAGCCTATCAGCCTCCCTGGCCTCATCGACGTCCTTCTGGCTCAGGAAGCTTGGCTGGTTGGTCGATGACAGCAGCCTCGCCCACATCCGGTCCGTGATCTTCACCTTGTTCCGTGTGGATGTCACCCTCTGTTCAACAAGAGAAAATATGTGTTATGCTTAAATCATGGTTAGCTTGCGAAGTGCTAAATGCAGTGCTAAATGGTTCAGTTATGTTAGCTAACAGCCTTCACTCTGTCCTTCAGGGAGCACAAATAAGCTCTTGCGATAAGCGGGAAAAAAATATGAAAACATAGGATGCAACTGAACTACCCATCAGATGTTATGAATATTCAGTAGCCACAAATTGTCCTACTGTGTGTGTCAATGAACGAGACCACTTGAAATTACTCACGTAGAAAGGTATATAGGCATGTCTGCCATTCACCATCCCAATGGTGGAGCTATATCCTGCCATTGCACCATGAATGGCACTGTGAGCCAGCAGTGTGCAGTAGACATTGTCTGATGCGTTACTTGGAATAGCTCGGACCATGTAGGTAGGATCTGCACAATGTAGATAGACTATTATTAACCACATGCTACACAGATCAATAAGTTGTTTTTAGAACATCATCCTCTGAAGAAAACACAATTGGGCAATACGTTACCAATGTATTTAATGGTCATCTCCGTCTTCTTGCTTTTGAAATGATCCTACAATGGATTAATGAAATGAGTAAGTAAACTGCGTACTCCTTGAATCATCCAAAGCAAAACAGGCAAGGCAACACAGTATTTAATTATGTCATGGAGAATGGAATCGAGTCCAGTGGCAAGGAAATGTTGGTATGTAGTATGCACCTTAATCTTGTGAGTCAACCAAAGACCAATATCAAGCAGTAGCTTATTTCCAGATGCATCTTGCTGCTCTGAAGAGGGTATGCTTTGGGCAATAATATCCTGCCCTGCTCCCTCGGCAACAACAATAACCATGTGCTTATTCTCTTTCAGCCTCCTTTCTATATATTGAAGCAACCCCCCTTCTCCATCCATATAAAATGGGGACTCTGGAATTAAGCAGCAATCCTGTTGAAATTCGAGAGATCCAAGGACTAAATAAGAAACTCTTTACATGGAATTAGATAATGAATCAGAAAGCAAGAATTCTAATACTAGTGTTTGAGAAATAGGGAGTCAAATAAAATATGCAGGGACCAGATCGAGTGGACCAAAACAAAATATAGAATGCAATATCCTGGATAGGTATAGAAGCCACAAACTTACCACATCTCGGCTTGCAAGAGTAGCATACATTGCAATGAACCCTGCATAAATAGAGGAATAAAGGCTTTAAGGACAGAATGTAATACATAGTGAGTTAGCAAAGTCGTCATGTTTGAAATGAAGAAAACTAAGCAGCCTTTTTTTAGGCAGACCGTAAAATTTTAGAACTAATAAGATGTTGAACTGTTTAACTAAAAGTATCTAAAACATGGCATGTGCTTTTAGCAAATGTAAGCTATATAAGAAAAATAGCATGCAAAAAGATGGCAACTGACTGTATTGAGAATATGTAAGAAAACATACCACTATAACGACCCATAAGTTTTACTAAGCCTATTCCATTCTCAGCACTGCAAGCTTCCACATGAGCTGAATCAATGGCACGTTGAGCCTCTTCTACGGCCGAATCAAAACCAAAGGACTTATCAATTATCTAATAATCAAAAGATACAAACAATCAGTAATGAGTCATATCCTCATATTAGTGCGCATATTAACTGATTTCTAGATAAAACTTCTGCATAAGCAAATAAACTGATAACCATATTGTACAAACAATTACCGCTATGTCATTATCTATTGTCTTGGGAATCCCAGCCACAGCGACTTTTAGACCTCGTTTCCGGATTTCCTGCCAGTAATTAAAAGCAATGAAGTATTATTTTTTTCTCAAATACAGAAGCAATGAAGTATATATAAAGACTATCTTTGAGAATGAACTCTTTAGGTATTTGCACATACTATCCTGCTACTGTAATGCATTCATGAAACAGATGTTGCTGTGGGTAAACACATGCTAAAATGAAAAGGCACTTCATCAGTCATTACTACACATATTTTTCTACTAATATAACATATCCATGTAGTAACGCGGACTTTTGGCTCTCGGGTGCTACACACCCCCATACTTGGAAAAATAAAAAAGTATTAAAACAAATGTTTGAAAAATTGAACTTTTTTTGAAATCAAAGATGACCAGGTATTGTACTCGTAAAAAAATATTTGGAAAGGAAATGATTCGCATGGTCTTCAGGGCAAAAAAAACAAAAATATGACGTATGAAAGGTGAATAGTACCTGGTCATGGGGCATTTCGAGTTTGTTTTTTTACCCAGGATACAATGAAAGTAATTCCCTAGGGAAATATTTTTATACAAGTACAATACCTGGTCATCTTTGATTATAAAAAAGTTAGATTTTTTAACCTTTTTTTAATTATTTTTTAATTTTTCCAGTTATGGGGGTGTGTAGCACCCAGGAGCCACATTGTAATTCTCATCCATGTAGAGGCTACTATTACCACATTCTATAGCGAAAAACATGTACTGCCTCCGATCCATAATAAGTGTGGCTGATTTAGTACAACTTTGTACTAAATCAGCGATGTACTAAATTAGCGACACTTATTACATAATCGGAGGGAGTACGACATTTGTAGCACTATCAAAATTAATACCTTGAAGATTTCATATGCTCCCTTCTGAGTTCCATCTCCTCCAATGATATACACCTAAATAACATATTCTAGCATATGAGTCCATATGTCCAGTCAGAACAGCTATATCACAGTGGTGCATTTGAACAGTCATCTTTACCTGATTAATTCCACGATCCTGGATGTTATCAACAATCTTTTTTGTATCATGACCACCTCGTGATGTTCCAAGAACTGTACCACCCTTTTTGTGGATATCATTGACACTCTTTGGTGTAATAGCAACGTAGTTGCTAGAATAGAAGCCCTTGTATCCATTCTATAATTGGGTAATAAGACGTTAAGAGACAAAAGATCCTGAATCATAGCTGAAACTAAACATATGCAAAGGTTTAACTACCGCAAGATCCTCAACATACAAGTAACTTTTCTAACATAATTGCGTGATTTTCACATCCATGTTATCCTACAAAAATCTGAAGCAGACATTTCACAAATAAGTTGTAGCAAGTCATTCATGTTAGAACCATTTCATTTTCAGTATATGATATAATGGAGATGGATGTCCCAGTGTGACTGGGAGTTTACTAAAATAAGGCATTGCGATCTGAAATTTTTGATATGGTGTGACCACCACACTCTTATCTGTGTAGCCCTTCTAACAAATATAAATGCAGAAAGACAGACGAAGCATGTATAAAAATGCAAAAGTAGCATTTAACAAGTATCAGAGGGACACATAGCCATTTAGAACAGGGTGCATACCTGTATTCCATAGATATTGTTAACATTGTACATGTGCGACAGGCCACACACTAGCTCTCTAATGACAGTGTTAAGCCCAGGGCAAAGGCCTCCACAAGTTACAATGCATGCTTTCACTTCATCTGACTCGAAATAAACCTAACAAGGTTCAAGTACAAATCTTTCTGTCAGCCAAGAGAGATAAGTGTGATCAACAACCAAATGAGATGGCAGGTGCAACCTACCCTCTGACGTGGTCCAGCACGACGGAAGTGAATCCCCCGCCGGCTATTCTTCTGAACAACAACCTGTAAGAGCAAATATAGCTACTTGTAAGTTCACAATCAACGAAACATCACAGTGCAATCCATTGAGTGACACTTCACATACCTTTTGTGGTACCGTGTCATCTTCATTGACAAAATATTGCCTGGTATCAATAAGAACAGAAGCTTCAGCATCGCAGATACAGCATGCATACACAGTGACTTAGCAAAAACTTGAAGATAAAACAAAGAATATGTATGCAAGACAAGACTTACTTGACAGTTGAATATGCTGGGTGGTCTTGTAATGGGTTCGGGTAAGTCTGCAAAAAGATGCCCAATTATGATGGATCATGGAATCGCCTACGAATCGAATTAAATTGAGCACGGTTGGACAAACATTAACCGACATTCTCTAACGTAATATTCCCCTTCTACATATTCTCATAAATTTGCTGAGAATTTTTAACTAAATATGCAGGGAGAAGCAACCAGCCAATAGTAACAAGTAACATGTTCCGGTGAAGATATCATCCCCAACCAAATCTCCAATTCCCAAAAGCAGAGACAGCAACAGTAAAACATATGGAATCGACTCACTGCACGCTCTAAAGCTGAGTTTAAGGAAGTTCGAGAGTAGCGATCTCCGTAGCAAAAATCCTAAATCGACCAAACCACGCAAACATCGGGGTCAGGCTCCCCCTAAATCGGTACACCCATTAACGAACTGAAACGATCGCACCAAACTGAAACCCCGGGACCGAGCAACGAGGAAGCGTGGCCGCGTGGGGGGAGATGGGCGCTCACGGGTATGTCGTGGAGGTAGTCAGCGAGGTGCGGCACGTCGTCGAGGACGTATCCGAAGTCGCCCTCGGAGATCTTGACGAATGCGGCGTCGGTGAGGCTGGCGGCGGAGGCGTTGCGGAGGGAGCGGAGGTTGGGGTAGGAGTCGCGGGAGATCCGCACGCACATGGCCGAGAAGGGCAGCGCCGCCGCCTGCTCCCCGGCCTGGCCCCGCGGGCGCTCGTCCGCCTCCTCGTCCTCCCGCCGCTGCTGCTCGTCGTCGTCGGTGTCGTCCGGCGGCAGGATGATGTGGGACGCCATGGGGCGAGGGGAGAGCAGGAAATCTGAGGTTTAGCTGTGCTGGCAGAAGCCGACGAGGGGACTCCGTTTACGGCTGGGTTTATATGGTTTGCTCGGTGGTGCGGGTGCCGACGCGAGAGGGGGGAAAGGAAAGAGATGTGCGAGGTAGGGAGGCGTCGCGTCGCGTCTTCTCCGGGGAACAATTTTGAGGCGCGTGGAGATGCGGCGCGCCTGGTGGTTTCGTTTGCCGGTTTTAGCTGCGGTATTGGCACGCGTGTGGGGTCAGGCGTCAAAGTTACCTGCTGATGTGTGACGTGTCCAAAGGCGTCCCACCATTTCAAACACAGTTTACTATATCTCCAATTATTCTTTTTGAGAGATCTTCAATTATTCTTAACACCGACACTAAGATCTAGTGCAAATAGACGAATGCGTGCATAGGTGTGTGTCTAGTGCTTATATCGTACATCACATATACGGTTCCAAATATCAGAAATTCGCTTTAGAGCTCCAGCTACATGGAGCCCTTTTATTTTTCAAAAATTGACACCATATTTCAAAGTTTCAAACAAAATCTGAGAAAAAAAAATCCTGGATGTAGATAATGATGTACTCTACCAACATACAAAATCTCAACACGGGATACCTTACATTCTGGTTGTAATAAAAATGACAAAATTTGAAATTTTACACCGTTCAACTATTTTAGATGGCAGATATTTTCAATTTTTTTGAAGTAACCTTGTATTTCATTATTGTAAATAGAGATTACAAAATCTCCACGGAAACAACCAAAAACATTGTGTGAAGACAACTGTCCTTGAAACTATGCATGGAGAACCCTGCACATACCGACACAAACGGCCATCGCCAACCACATTTTTGTGCAACCTGAAATACGGGGTATTTGCCTCAAAACTGACTTTCGCCCAGCGTTATAAATAAAGTAACATCCATAGAATATCTAGTACAGGCCAATGGAAAAGGAGTCAAAAGAAGAAAAAACAAGATGCGGCACACAACACAAACATGCGCAAATCCCGCAGGAGCGAAAAGTCACCAACACACGGAAACACGATACAACTCCCTCCAAGAGTACCACTCAGCGGCCAGAAAGAGAAGCTAATTGGCGGGCTGCCATGATCAGGTGCTCCATCATCGCATCTAACCGCTCCATGTCCCGCTGTCTACACAGCGGGTACTACTACTGCAAAAGCCAAGATTTTGAAGATCGAGTCAGAGGCACGACGCAGGAAGACATGCTCTATGACCATTTTATTGCGAACGTTCCATAATGTCCAGGTCATCGCCGTAAACACTAACCAGAAGAGACGCCTCCTCCTACCGGTTATTTCAAGTTAAGATTTTTTTTACTTCGGTAGAGTACATTATTTTTTACTTCTAAATTTTTGCTCAGATATTTTTGAAACTTCAAAATGCAAGTTTGACTTGTTCAAAAAACTGGATCCATGTGACTCTTTTTACGCAAACGGATAGCCGGTCCCTCGTTTGTATGGATAAGAAAAAGTGTCATGTGTGCATGGTTTTGTCAAGAGTATATATTCAGCAGTCGTGTCGAGTGTCAAGGTCATGTCTCCTTCCAGGTGATTATGACGCTTGACGCCCCCATATCATAATCAGCGGCTTATTTTGGGTACAGACACTTCAAACCCCGGTGGCGTGCGCACGCCGGTTTTGAGTGTACCGGTCGCCCCCAGCCTAACTGCTGCCTCGTCCTGAACCAAACCACGCCGCCCACAAGCTAGCGCGAGTCACCAATCGCTGCCACCGCCTCCCATCCGCCTTCCGCCTTGCGCCGCAGGAAAGAAACCTAGCGGATCAGACAGGAAACACGCCTGTGCCTTGCCTGGTCAAAAAACACCAACGCACACGGCTTACACAGCATCTTGACAGGGCAGGAACCAATAAACCTACTCTTCGTTTCAATTTTGTCTGCCTCCTGTCACTGAAAATAGATAGACTAAATGTCGTGCAGATCGACTTGCGCCTCTTTAATTAGCCATGGCACCAAGTTGTAAAACATAATCCAAAGCTGACTTCCTTAACAACAATAGATCCACTTGCGCTTCTTTCATTAGCCTGGTTTGATTTGACCATGCTGAGCAGTTCAGCTTCATGCACATAACTGTCAAGCAGCTAACCAACCTAAAACGGTGCGAGTATCTTGGAAACGCCAGAAAGATGACAGGGGAAATGGTTTCCAGTTTCGAACCATGAGGCAGCAGATTTACTTTGCTACAGACATGCCAAAAAAGAACAACATGCCCACCCGGTACATCTCCAAACTAAAACGCTGCTGGGTGTCGCCTGCTTTAGGGATCGCCAGAGTGCGGCTGCTCGTAGAGGGCACGCAAAGTGATCGAAGCCGTAAGATTATTCATCTCTAACTATCCAACAGAAAAAAACAGGTTTATTCCAGCAAAGGGGCCATTGGACACCTAATATATGGCTTCAAGTGTTGCAAGACAGAGTGGTCCGGGCACCGACCGCTGGATGCTCACTTCGCATGGAACTTGCTGCTGACGGACCCATAGCTCGGGACGTGGATAACTGCAACAAGAGCGATCAGGTCAGTCGGTGAACCCTTGCGGAGCAACATGCATGCTGCGGCTAACTTCCAAGCGTGGAGCATTACCATCGCCCCATGATGCAAACGTAAGTGGCGAAGAGATGAGTTTCTTTGCGACTGAAGAGATGTCGTTCAGAGTGGTCTCCTCCACAACTCTCATGAAAAACTCAATGGGTTTCCTGCAATTTTGACAAATGCACAGCGATCAAGAGATGAACAAATCATTCTGCGGAAATGCTGTAACAAAATCGGCACCGCGGCTTGCGTCAAGCCATTGGATGGCCGGCTTGTTTCTACTGCTGCCTGCTTTAATGCATCTTTAAACAGCATTGAATGGACTTTAGGGACCCACAAGAAACTACTGGTCAGATGGGCTTGGGCTTGTTGGGGAACCACAGTACTTGATATTATCAACAAATATCTACTAGAACCACAGTAATAGTACATGATAATATTGATATGACCTTTCACAGTTTGTCTAAAACCCTTCTTTTAGCTGAAAACTGTAGGGGAGGCCCCAA
Source organism: Avena eriantha (assembly GCA_910589775.1). NCBI lineage: Eukaryota > Viridiplantae > Streptophyta > Magnoliopsida > Poales > Poaceae > Avena > Avena eriantha. Next base: position 378,731,581 of record OU342746.1, on the reverse strand, counting down.
GAGCAAATTTTTATTAAGCGAACAAAAAATTTACAAGAAAGAGTAGGGAGAGGATGTACAAAGAGCGTAGCACAAGCCTTACATATTGTCTAACCAAGAAATAAGCGCTTTCCTGTAGGAAAGAAGGAAAAGTTCTCTTTTGAAAGAGAAGGACCAAGAGCTCAAGCTAGGACGAACATTGTTAAAAATAATTAGAGTTCCACTGTTTCCATATGGTCCACGTAGCAGTAGCGAAGATATCAAAGAAAAAAGGCTTGCCAAAAGAGGATCTAGCCAAGGATGGCATGCTGGGGAAGTCCTGGTTAAGATCAAGCCTGACCTCAAGCGAAATGCCAGCAGTGCTTGCTGAAAACAGTGTCAGAAAAGGTGATCCCTAGTCTCAAGGCACTCGTCACAAAGGCAGTAGAAGCCATCCTCATCAGTCCAAAAAATTCTCTCTGAATGAGAGGTCTTTTGTGTTTAGTCGATCATTAGCATGAAGCCAGAAGGCTTTAATTTTGGCCTGCACTTAGATTTCCAAATCCACTTCGTCTAAAACCCTAATCCGCTCTTGATACCATGTTAGGAGGAATAGGAACTTGTGTATTCAGTGGGGCTCAAGGCCAATAAATACTAGTACATGTACAGGTGTTTTATAAGGATACGAAAAACATCTATAATACATATCCAACAACGTCACCATTAGAAACCTCTAGGCTGGCAGGACATAAGAAGTGTGACTGCGAATAACTCTAGTCGCACTGTCGCAGTTTGGTAGAAAGAAAAGAAAAGAAAGATAGAGGAGGTATACATGAAACTAGATGGTGGCGGCAATTTAGTTTTGTTTACATTGTGCAACAAGACTTGTACAGCGTGCATGTTTACATAAAGATGCAATTTAATTTATAATACTCCCTCCGTCTCAAAATAGATGTCGCAAACTTTTCTAAATTTGGATGAATCTAGACACTATTTTAGACAAACTTTCGACATCTATTTTGAGACGGAGGGAGTACTCGATTGCGGAAAATGGACTTGATTAATGTAATAGGATACTCTGATATGCATACCTTTCCCCGTAAGTCAGAACCTGACTCCCGATATCTTCAGATGCTACAACCTGTAAGAAGAAAAGCAGTGTAAGGAGCATTTTAGGGAAGCAAGTCATAAAGTTAGGACTTGATCGGGAGAAAGAACAGAATACTCTTGATTCCAAGTTCATCAGAACAGCAGCCTTGGTAGCCTCTTTAGCACGGTCAAGTTCTTCTTGAGTAACTAGATGAGGTAAAAGACCAGGGATAGAAATATGCAACTGATTATGATCAATCTAATCTGGAAACAGATAGCCTTAAGATAAACAAGAAGGAACCTTTTCCAGGAGTTGCAACTTCAAGGAGTTCTCCTGCTGCCAAGTCCACAGCCTCTGATGCAAAATCTGGGCTCTGTTGGAATGATAACATGGCATGTCAAAGAGAAGGGGAGTACTAACAAGCATATAAAACTGTAGAAGCCTGAGTAGACTAAGTTCAGCTTTTGACTCGAATGCCAAGTTAAGTCTACGCCTCTGCGGAGAGTTTAAAATAAAGGATTGGAACTAGGTAACAGGCCAAACTGGACAGCATTAAACACCAGCTTGCATAGAACATTTGAGACCAGGAAAGAGGACAGGACCATGAATTGGGCATGGACCTTATCGATTATTGTGCTGGTAAGTATAATCACACAAAGTACCACTTCATTGTTTTCCAAGTGACTTATTAGTCCATATAGGGAAGAAATGTTCTTAAATAGATAAATGTATGCCTGTCTTAATAAATTTCGTGTACGCATGTTTAATAATGTTCAGTAGTATGACGAATTATTCACATGCGCAAGTCGAAACTAGATATGAAGAGAGAATATGGGAGTTGCATAAGCATGAGAATTGTATTGAAAATATCAGTATAAATATCACAAGTGGTGCTATCCACAATCAACAAGAATTCTTTATTGTGCCCATTGCATCAGTTTTAGAAGGACAAACACATTAGATATTATGTTCCATGAGAGGCTTACAGTGACTGCATGAATCCCAAAAAGTCCTGAATTGTTGTAGATACTGTTGAAAGCAGAGAATGACTCAATCTGCTCATAGTGGTTCAAGACACGGAGATCTGTAGGTACAAGAGTACAGCTCAAATTAGGAAGTGTTACAAAAGTATGCATGTATATCTATCAGACGAGTATGAAAACATTGATTTGAACAGCGGCATACACAATCGGGAATGCATTCCCTTCCCAGGGCCACCAACAGAGAAGGACCCCCCTCCTCCCATGAGCATCTATAAAGCATAAAATAGATTTATCTTATCTTTTAGTTGCAATATATTTGAAAAAATAGGCTTGCACACATGAGAATATATAAAGAAAACCAACAATGATTCAACAAACTGTTGTGGACAATAGTACAGTGGATGCATTGACCATCTTGCCGGACGGCTGGGCACATCCACCGTTACTAGTGTCCACAACAACATAGGGTGTCCCTATATAACTAGATCACTTCAACATTTGTTAGGCATACCTGAAGCACAGTCACGATCATTGCAGTTTTCTCTTGGTGCCAGCCGCCTGGCACCTCAAAAGCAAGTGCAATGTGCGTATTCTGATCACAGGAAATTCAACATTAAGCATAAGAGAAGTAAAGCATGCATACATGCCACGTCCTCAAGAATAATGCTGCAAAGTAGCCAAGGACTCACTGGAGAATCTGCTTGGCAACGGTATTCCCCTCCCACATACACTGATTTTGGTTCTTCATGATGTTTCACAGCAGGAAGGTCTGACAGAAGAGGTTCTGCAATTGAAACAAACTCGTCATGCTCAAGTCCTGATGCTGCAAGAACCATCCTGGGAGCAGTGTAATTTTCCTACATTTTTCAACAACAGTAAAACTGTCAAAGGGAGTGATTTCTCAGTACATAATACATGCGAAATAAATTGCTGAATCTTACATGAATGAATTCCTCCAAGGTACTAATATCCAATCTGTTTATAAAAGAGTCTGTAGCCATCAGAGGTTTGGCCAGTGCCCCAGAATATCCAGCCGAATGAAGTGCCTCCAAAATTAGACCTTGTGGATTAGCAGACAATTCAGATATTTCAGATTTTATCTTCTGGAGCTGCAAATATGAAAAAAAAAGCAGCACATGATTAGTAAACACAGGGGGGGAAAATTAAGTTTTACTGAAGAAAGACCAAATACCTGCTCTTTGACCTCCCATTCTAAAAATGCAGGATTCCTCACAGTGTCAAGGAGAACTTCAACCATCTCCGGTGCATAACTTTTCAGTGCATCATAGGTATAGCTCATTTGTTCACGAGAAGCAGCGGCAGATACATTTCCTCCGACGGCTTCGACCTCACGAACTAACCGCAAGTGACTCCGATTTGTTGTGCTCTTGAAGGCCATTCTCTCCAACAGATGTGATGCTCCAGATGAAGCAGGTGTTTCGTAAATAGAACCACAGTTAATATACAACCCCACCGATGCAACCAGACCCTGAAATAAGTCCTTATGAAAAAATTTGGTATGGACAAAACAAAAAGGCAGTAACATCAATGAGAATCAAGCAATACCGGCGATGTCTCTGATGCAATCTTGACGCCATTTGGAAGAGTAGTGATTTTTGTCTTGGATCGCTCAACAAAATCTGGTACCGGTGGAGGAATTGTAATGCCTGGGAGTGGAACATCAAGAGGGGGGAGTTTGCTTGAGCTTCCGCCAAGAAGCCAGCTAAACAGACCACCTGAAGACTGCTTGACAATACTTGTGCTAGCAAACCTACTAGCACCATGATGCTGAAAGTAAGGGGGGAAAAATTGTCTTCAACATGTAGATATATCAATAATAATTAAAATAGAGTAAAACAACAGAAAGGGCAGGTAAACTTAGCTGAGAGATAACTACTACAATGAATATGGCAACGATCAAAGGTTGCATTGCATATCGGGTACATTCATAATATTGGGAAGAACAAATAGTATTGTTAAGTAAAGGTTCAAAGGAAAAGGAGATTAGGAGAATGTGATAACTGCTGTAGATCCAGGTATTTGATCCTCTAGACTCAGAAACCAGAGGGAAGCACCTGTGTAGCTTTGTCCCTGGTCTCTCCTCAATTTTGGTCTGTTTTTTCTTCCTAAATCAGATTTTCTAGTTATTTTTCTTCTCTAGACGAAATTGAGGACACTTAGACATGAAATGTACATCAGGCTCAGTTGGTGCAAATAAATCACCAAAGGTTCTATTTTCACGAACAATGACACTATTGAGGCGTAAGTCCTACACACCAATAGAGATCACCGAAAAATACACTTCCCACTGTCGTTATTGGCTATCAAACCACCTTTGCAAGGTACATAATCAATGGCGAGGAAGATACGGAAATAGAGCATTTTCATCGACTCATGTCGCTAGTTGACCCACATATGAAATTCAATGATGTACAATCCATGTTTTAATCCTACATACGTATCACCAAGAAATATATAGATTGCACTAAAACCTAAACTTCGTGCATATACAAACAACCGCTTCATAGAGAAGCGAGGGGGAAAAAACCTACGACGAGCCAAAACAAACAATCAAGCCGTAGCAGCTCGTCCCATCAACATTTACAATTGTTTCAGCAAACGGGCGTTTCAATTCTCCACGCCTCTGCCTAACAAATGTATACTGTCTTGCTTCGACCATAACATCACACCTGAAGTGCAGAGCACTAGACATGCCACAGATTCTCAGGTGCCCATCTACACTATGAAATCTTGAAGAACGAGACTACATGGGGGGATCGGCCTGCGCGGGCAGTTTGCATCCAATCCAGGTGCGTCCACAGAGCGGATCGAGACATGAACGCGAATGCGGGAGGGGGAGGGGGGCGGTGGGAGGGGAAGGAGGAGGGAATGCGTTGAACCTTGAGAGAGCGGAGATGGCTCCCGGCGACGCGATACATGGCCGCCTACGAACCGAGATCCCGGGACGCTGCGGCGGTGGAGGAGGAGGAGGAGGAGGAGGAGGAGCCGCCGCCGGTGAAGGGTGGTGCGAGTGCGCGAGAGAGCCCTCTGCGCGCGTGTAAGAGCTTAGCGGCGGGCCCGATCCGCTTCGGGCGTTGCCTTGTGGCTGCTACTGGACTGCAGATGGGCCAGTGAATTTTTTCACTCGGCCCACGGCTTTCGTCCCGTCTATTTTTTTTTTTTTTTTGCCGAAAATTGGATCTCGTCCCGTTCCGTCTAGTATCCGGCGCTCACACACTCGTCCGTACAAAAATAATTCCGAAACAGGACCACCCGAATACGAGTTTGGGCGGTGAAGGTATCCAGGTAGGATTGCGCGCGTCCGACGGGAACACGGGTTCAAGTCTATAGTCTGCAACGAGTTTGTGGTCGAGCAGTCAAAATATAAGTTAAGCTAGGGGGCCGTACATAGAGAAAACGGAAAAAGATCTGACCGATCCCTTGCTTGATTCGGCGTCTCTGTTTTGTGCACGTACATAGTACGAGGTGCTCGTCCGTTGTCGACGAGGATGGGAGCAACGTTCTCGTCCGGAGCAGAAGCCGAAGTTCCCCCGGCGGCGGCGCCAAGTGGCGACGACGACAAGAAGCTGTGGAACGACGATCTGGTGGACAGCTACGTCTTCGTGGTCGACGCGGCGGAAGTCGACGTTCCCCGGGCGGCGGCGCCTGGTGGCGAAGAGAAGACAGTGTGGCCGGAGCTGGTGGGCAAGAAAGAGTCCGAGGCGGCGCACGCGATTCTGCAGGACAGGCACGATGTCCGCGTCTACTACTACGGCAGGAACGCGCCGCCGCCAGGTTTCGACCCCAAGCGCGTCGCCCTCTTCAGCGACTCCAGGCTTCGCGTCGTCACGGCTCTCATGGTCGGCTAGCGAACTCTAAGTCCAAACCGAGTCGATCTGGTCGATATAGGGTCGTCACTGTAGGTGCTTTGCATGAACAGTTACTTCCGTGGTTATACTCAAATTCTTCAGGCTTCATATGTGTCAAATAATAGTTCCTTGTAATAATCCAACATTCAATATTATTAGGATGCAATGTTTGATTTTGATGTTTTGCGTAACACGAGTCAAGTCACCGATCCATCCATGACGGTGGAACCCGGGGCTTCAGCGCCCCTATATATTCATCTAAAGAAAAGTCTGCCAGCCGATGTCACGGAGGCTCGCTTAGGACCTGTATAATGCTACCATCTTACCGATGACTCGCTGGATTAATGTTTAGTTGGAGACGAGAGATGAATAAAAATGCATGCAACCAATGATAGCGATGTTGGTTTGGATCATGTGATGGTATCACGGGGCGTCGCTCACGCACCCAGCTCCGCCGACATCGGCCAACGGCCAGCCTCATCCGACTAAGAGCATCTCCACTCACCCCCTCCCCAGCCCCCTAAGGGCTTCGGTTAGCTGATTTTGAAGTGGATTGGAGGGGGTTGAAGTGGATTAAATCACATGCAAGTAAAAATCCCTCTAAATCCACTCTAATACTCTCCAATCCCTTGGCGTAGGGATTAACTGAACAAAGCCTAAGGGTGAAATGGGGGCGCTGGCGCAGAAAAACCCGCCCAACCCTCTCCCTCAAAACCGAAATAGCGTCGACGCGGTCCAACTAAACATCCGGCGTCCTCATGTCGAACCCAACGCGAGGGGGTCAATCGGGCGCGCCGGTGTAACTAGAAAAAGTTGGCGGGCCAGCCCTGTCGGCGGGACACCAAATTTTCCCTCCCTTTTCTCCTCTATTTCCCCCCTTTCCCTCCAGGCTGCCCAGTCCCGCCATTTCCCCCGTCGCCGCCCACTCCCGCTATTTCCCCGCCCCACCTCTCCTCTCCCGTGCGCCACCGCTGCCACCACCATGCCGTCGAAGAGGTACCAAGCTCTACGCGCCTCGGCGCCCGCGAAGAAAGGGAAGGCCGACAAGCAGCGGCCAGAGGGGATGACCAAACGCGAAGTGGGCGTTCGACATCCAGCGTAGGCAAGTGGAGAATGCCGGCTGAGGAAGAAGAACTCGAGGCTGCGCAGGGCAGCGGAGGCGCAGGCAGAGCAGGCCCGTGCGGCCACTATTGTGCGTAGAATGCGGCCGCCATGGCGGGAATGGCGGCGCCGGCCTACAACACTGGTCTCCACATCCTCGGGAGCCAGTGCAGCGTCTCCTCCTCGTCGCCGTCCGGCCACCCGAACACGGCACCGCACCTTCATCGTTTCTCACCGGGTAACAACAACTTCGACCCGCTCGGCGGCTTCAACCCCAACTCCCTCACCAACGACACATCACCGGCCCATCGCCGCCTCCCTGCTTTCACGCAGAGGCATGGCTTCGCCCAGTTTGCCGTCGGCAGCAGCCAGAGCGCCCCAACCTGTTCGGCGAATTGCACTATGGCGACCACGCCACAGATGAGTCCATCATGGCCGACATGATTAATGGCAGCTCCGCCCAGGCTTTCACGCAAGAGGAAGCTGCTGCATACTAGGAGGATGACGGTGACGCATGGGAGGACGAGGTCTACGCGAACACGAAGGTAGCCGAGGCTGAGGATGAGGTGGTGGTGGTGGTACCAGTGACCATCGCGGTCGACCTGAAAGGAAAGAAGAAGGCTGTGGAGGCGAAGGGGGAGAAAAAGAAGAAAGGAGGTGGTGGATGCGGCCCCAAGTGGAGCTCGAGGGAGGATGAGTGCCTCGCCGAGGCTTGGAAGACTGTCAGCATAGACCCCTTCACCGGCGCCAACCAGAACTCAGACTGCTATTGGAAGAGGGTGAAGGCGACATACGATGATCGGCGGTTGTTGAATCCCTACTTCAAGGTCTTGCACCACGACCGCAATGACTCCGGTATGTCTCACCGTTGGTCCATGATCCATCACGCCTGCAACAATTGGCACGACGTCGTGGAGGAGGTGCGACGCGTCCATGTTAGTGGCACCAACTACGATGATCCGGTAAACAACCCCCATCGTCATCCGCTCCCGCCCATTTCAGACTTGTGTTTTTCGTAGATGCACGCCATGATCTTCGCCTATCGCAAGGACAACGATGACAATGAGTTTAAGTTCATCCACATCTTTGCAAGGATCAAGGGGTGCGACAAGTAGGCAGAGACACATACCTCTCTCGCCAAGGCCAAGTCCAGCAACTATGACCTGGGGGTGGCGCCATATGCAGCATCAGAGGGTCGGCCAGAGGAAGGCCAAGGCCATGAGGGACACGACGCTGGCCATCGAGAAACTACACTCATCCATCCTAGCCTGCATGTACGATGCCACCACGCACGCTGCCATGAGTGCACAGCAGGCCCCCAGGTTGGAGGAGATTGCCGCGACAAGGTGGGCATCGGTCATCGAGCGATAGGACATCAAGCTCGGCCTCATCAAGGCCAACATGGTGGCAAATAAGAGGATGGGGACTTGGCGATTATGATGGTCGACACGAGGGACATGGACACTGAGGTAAGGGCGTGGTGTGTTGATCAGCGCGCCCTGATCCTCTCCAAGAACCGAGCGATCACCAACTAGAACAGCAGCCCGACACCGGTGACTGCGACCCCGACCCCGTAGGTGCCTCCTACCACGGCGGATGATCCCCTACCCGTTTGATTTTCATGTTCCCCGTATGTTTATTTTAATCACCGATGGACTTGTATTCCGGTGATCTTGCGGTGATTGCATCGCCTGAACTATGTTGCGCCCGGTGGCGGTAAAACTATGTTTAATTTCTAGCGACCTTTTGAATGATTGAAATCCAATTGTGATTTTTGGGGGGCTGTTTTAGGGGCGGCGGCTGGGAGGTGGTGACCCCCCGATAGGAGGTACCTGCGCTGGCGCCCCCCATAAGGCCAAACACCGGACCCCATATGGGGGCGAGTGGAGCTGCTCTAATATATAACTGAAGCAATAACAAATTTATTGGTGATAACATGAAATCCTAATCTTTTCTCGAGATTTAATTGCAAATCATGGAATCGATATTTACTCCTGATCTGTGTGCGGCAATCTTCGGTCCATCATCTGCCGTGTGTCGGGATGAGGATGTTGGTTGATCTGTCAGTTTAAAGGAAACAAAATTCAGAGTTCCAGAGAAATAAAAGACAGAGTCAAAACAGGATTAAAGATAATGAGGAGGCCCACGAACCAACATTCGGACCACTCCTCGTATGTAACAAAAACGCCCTGATCAGGGCGTCGCTAACCGACTCATGGTTTGTGGTCTCCTGCTGTGTGCAAAAATAAAAGGTGGGGGGCCCGGTAGCTAGTGATCTAGCCCAGTTAGTCGCCTAGCCCTGCTGCTCCCCAACACTCCATACGGCTGCTACGATCACAGATCTCGCACAAGCAGTAGGAAGGCTTGAACCTCACCGTGTTGTGTCGGGGCAGTGCCACTAGAGGCCGGAGGGCATCCGCACCTTCCCCATATCATCTCTGTCGACTATAGTACAAGCCTACACCAACCGGGCAGCAATGGGGTCTTCCTCGACTCCGGCACCCAGTAAAGATCCAATCTATCCCCACTTATTCATGTCCATTAGGTGTTCTACTTGCTGTTTTGATCGATCTTCTCGTAGGCCTAATGTTTTGGACCTAAAAATGGTATCAGATGCCAACAATATGTAGCACTAGAATCCTAATGGAGATCTGTTGATCTCGGTTTTGTCCTATGGATCAAGTATTAGGAAATTAAGATGATATGGATTAATTATGTTGATCCAATTATGTGTTTGTTTTAGCCCCTGCGATATTTATTTAGATCTAATCTGGTTGCAAACATGTAGTTAAAGATGTTCATAGATCAATATCAATTAGCATATTAAAGTTTTAATGAAGCTCATGATATCTCTGTAATTTATATTTGATGTATTGTTAGAAATTTTCAAGAAATTAGATCCAGGCACACCTGCAAGCTAAAGAAACTCCCCAATTTTTGGGATGAACCCCAACCCTAGTTTTCAATCCCCAAATTTGGAAGAATACGACAAAATTGCACACTATTTTCTGCATATTTTGACACAATCACGATTTGGGGAGGAAAATACCTACCTGATGACGTCGGGTCGCTGCCTCTCCTCCCGGGGCCTGCTACAGCACCCACTATTTTGGCGAGGGCGATGATCTCGTGATGCCACTTCCCTTCCGACGGAGGAGCGCGCGAAACGGACACACACGCCGGTGGCCGCCGCGCCACCCATCGTTTGTCGTTGCCTAATGACCACCACCTGCCACTGACCCCTCCAGTGAGCACCACCCCCATATGAAAACGACGATAGGGTCATGATCAATGGAAGAGCACGCCGGAATTGGTCCAGGGAATGCTCTCCCAGCGAGCACCGCCACCGCACGTCGGCATGGAGGAAGGGGAGCATGATGACCCACAAGTATAGAGGGTGTATCGCAGTATTTTCGAGGGAAGTGAAACCTAATTTATTGATTCGATACAAGAGGAGCCAAAGAATATTTATAAGCCTTAACAACTGAGTTGTCAATTCAGTTGCACCTGGAAACAATCTTGCTCACAGTAGTTTATCAGTAGCAACAGTTTTGTAGTAGGAATAGTAAAGTAACAGCAGTAGTAAAGCAAAGACAGTGGTAACAAAAGCAGTAAACAGTGCGATTCGAGTGCGGTAGGCATAGGGATGGATGAACGGGTGTTGCATGGACAAGACAATTCACATAGCAATCAGAACATAGGGCAATTGCAGATAAATAAGATAAAGCACCCAAGTACTAGACAATCCTAGGCATGTGTTCCATATATAGTCATACGTGCTCGGAATGAGAACTTGCACAACATCTTTTGTCCTGCTAGCCCGTTTGCAGCGGGGCCTCTAGGGAACTACTGGCAATTAAGTTGCTCCTTTTAATAGAGCACCGGAGCAAAGCATTAACTGTTGGAGATATGCCCAAGAGGCAATAATAAAAGTGATTATTATTATATCTTTGTGTTTATGATAAATGTTTACATCCCATGCTATAATTGTATTATTAGGAAACACTAATACATGTGTGTTTTGTAAACATATAGGAGTCCCTAGTAAGCCTCTTGTTGAAATAGCTTGTTGATTAATTGATGATCATGGTTTCCTGATCATGGACATTGGATGTGATTAATAACAAGGTTATATCATTAGGAGAATGATGTGATGGACACACACCCATAGTAAGCGTAGCATAAGATCAAGTCATTAAGTTCGTATTGCTGTAAGCTTTCAAACACATAGTAACCTATTCCTTCGACCATGAGGTTATGTTAATCACCATCACCGGATGGATACTTTGATGACATCAAACGCCGCTTCGTAACTGGGTGGTTATAAAAGTGTCATTGGGTATTCTGAAAGTATGTGTTGAAGCGCATGAACCAAGATTGGGATTTGTCCATCCATATGACGGATAGATATGCTCTGGGCCCTCTCGGTGGAATGTCATCTAGTTAGCTTGCAAGCATGTGACTAGGTCACAAGGGATGACATATCACGGAACGAGTAAAGAGTACTTATCAGTAACAAGGTAGAACTAGGTATGGAGATACCGACGATCAAACCTCGGATAAGTATAGTATCGCGAGACAAAGGGAATTAGTTTCGTATGTAAGTGGTTCAATCGATCGCGAAGTCATCGTTGAGTATGTGGGAGCCATTATGGATCTCCAGGTCCCGCTAATGGTTATTGATAGGAGATGGGTCTCTATCATGTCTACATATTCACGAACCGTAGGGTGACACACTTAAGGTTCGAAGTTGTTTTAAGTAGATATGGAATGTGCGTTGGAGACCGAATGTTGTTCGGAGTCTCGGATTGGATTCGGGACATCACGAGGAGATCCGGAATGGTCCGGAGAATAAGATTCATATATAGGAGATCATTTTATGAGTTAGGAAATGTTCCGGAGTGTTTGTATGAGGATTCTAGAAGGTTTCGGAATGTTCCGGAAGGTTCTAGAAGATATCTTGGAGTTTGCTTGAAAATCAAGATAGGGATCAAGGAGTCCTGGTGGGTCAAGATACGGAGTCGTGGGGGAGGAGGACTCCTCCCCCCACCTCCAATCCGCCGGCCATACAAGGGGAGGGGAGTCCTACAAGGACTCCCCCTCCCTAGGCGCCTCCCCTCTTTAAATAGAGGGGCAGGGGCGCCCCCTCCTCCCTGCTCTCATAACGTCCAATCTCTGCCGCCTCTCTCCTCCACCATCTTCTGCACAGGCATAGGCGAAGCCCTGCAGAATTCTCTACTCCACCACCACCACCACGCCGTCGTGCTGCTGGGATTCCGTGGAGAAGATCTACTACCTCCGCTGCTCGCTGGAACGGGGAGAGGAAGGTCTGCTTCGACTCCGCACGTGTGACCGACTGCGGAAGCGCTGCCGAATCGTGGCGCCGGAAGGATCGTCTACTTGACCGAGGGCGGAAGCGCTGCTGGAACGCGACGCCGGAAGGATCGTCTACTTGACCGAGGGCGGAAGCGCTGCTGGAACGCGACGCCGGAAGGATCGTCCACACGATCTTGAGATCGGCAAGTGATCGACTACATCAACCACGAGATCTAATCTCGTTAACGCTTTCGGATCTACGAGGGTTAGTTCCCATCTATCTCGTTGCTCATGTCTAATAGATTAGATCTTGGCTTTTATCTAGATTAGATCTAGGTTTTGTTCGTTCTTGCGGTAGAAATTTTTTGTTTTCCATGCTACGAACCCTTCAGTGGTATCAGAGCCGTATCTATGCGTAGATCTGTTGCACGAGTAGAACACAATGGTTTTGTGGGCGTTGATGCTTTTGTTGTCGGTGTCTTAGCGTGTACTTTGCATCTTGCGGTATGGTGGGATGAAGCGGCTCGGGCTAACATTACATGTCATCGCACATGAGACTTGCTCCACGCTTGACGTGCAACTTGCTTTGCACAACGTTGTGGTTTTTGTTCGTAGGTAAGATCGGTCTTATGCGAAAGCCCCAAACCACGTAAAACTTGCAAAGAAAATTAGAGGCGTCTAACTTGTTTTTGCAGGGGTTCTGTGATGTGATATGGCCATCATGTGATTGTGATTGTATTTGATGTATGCAATGATCCTTGTTGTAATATGGCAACCGGCAGGAGCCTAATGGTTGTCTTTAATTCTGTTAAGACCTGCGTGTCTATTCATCTTGTAATAGCTTTATTCCAAGTAGTTGTAATAGTTGCTGGTGATGATGGACAACCATGAAGCGGCGCCACTGACCTTGACGCAATGCTGGTGATGATGGAGATCATGTTCGTGCTTTGGAGATGGAGATCAAAGGCGCAAGAAGAAAAGGCCATATCATATCACACTTATTATGAATTGCCTGTGATGTTAATCCTTTATGCATCTTGTATTGCTTAGATCGCGACGGTAGCATTATAAGATGATCCCTCTCACTAAATATCAAGTAATAAAGTGTTCACCCTTAGTTGGCACCGTTGCTAAGACTCGTCGTTTTGAAGCATTTCGTGATGATCGGATGTGATAGATTCTACGTGTGCATACAACGGGTGCAAGCCAGATTTGCACATGCGGAAACTAAGGTTGTCTTGACGAGCCTAGCATGTACAGACATGGTCTCGGAACACGGAATACCGAAAGGTAGAGCATGAGTCATATAATTGATATGATGAACATGAAAGATTGTTCGTCGATGAAACTACATCTTCTCTCGTGAAGATCGGACTTGGTGTAGTGGACTTGGTTCGTGTAATCACTAAGACAATGTGAGGGATGTTGTTTTGAGTGGGAGTTCACCTAGTTAGTTTAATAATTAAATTTGAACTCAATTTGTCATAAACTTAGTCTAAACTACTTGCAAATTGTTGTAGATTATGGCGACCCCCTCCATCAATTTCAATGCGTTCCTAGAGAAAGAAAAGCTTAAAAACAATGGAAGCAATTTCACGGACTGGTTCCGTGGACTGAAGATCGTCCTCAGGGCTGGTCAGTTGACCTATGTGCTCGATGCACCGCTAGGTGACCCACCTGCAGATAATGCCACCGATGACGAAAAGAATGTTTTCGCCACTCGGAAGAATCATTACTCCATAGTTCAGTGTGCCATCCTGTACGGTTTAGAAGCGGAGCTCCAACAGCGTTTTGAGCACCACGACCCGTTCGAGATCATTAAGGAGCTCAGGCTAATTTTTGAGACTCACGCGGCCATGGAGAGCTATGAGGCCTCCGAAAAGTTTTTAACTGTAAGATGGAAGAAGGAAGCTCCGTTAGCGAGCACGTGCTCACCATGTCTGGGTACGCAAAGAAGCTTCAAGAGTTGGGAATATCGATTCCTAATGAATTGGGGATTCACCGTCTCCTTCAATCACTGCCACCAAGTTACAAGAACTTTGTGATGAACTACAACATGCACTGCATGAATAAGACGTTGCCTGAACTGTCGTCCATGCTGAAAACTGCTGAAGTGGAGATCAAGAAGGAGCAACAAGTGTTGATGGTCAATAAGACCACCAATTTCAAGAAACGGGGCAAGCCTAAGAACAAGGGCAACTTCAAGAAGGACGGCAAGAAAGCTTCCGCACCTGCTAAGAAGCCCAAGGCTGGTCCTAAACCTGAAACTGAGTGCTTCTACTGCAAGGGAGCTGGTCACTGGAAGCGTAACTGCCCCAAGTACCTGGCGGATCTGAAGAACGGCAACATCAAGAAGAAAGGTATATTTGATATATGTGTTATAGATGTGTATCTTACTAGTAATCGTAGTAGTGCCTGGATATTTGATACTGGTTCGGTTGCTCATATTTGTAACTCGAAACAGGAGCTACGGAATAAACGAAGACTGGCAAGAGACAAGGTGACGATGCGCGTTGGAAATGGCTCCAAGGTTGATGTGATCGCCGTCGGCACGCTCCCTCTACATCTACCTTCGGGATTAGTTTCAAATTTAAATAATTGTTATTTGGTGCCTGCGTTAAGCATGAACATTATATCTGGATCCTGTTTATTGCGAGACGGTTACTCTTTTAAGTCTGAGAATAAAGGTTGTTCGATTTATATGAGTAATATCTTTTATGGTAATGCACCTGAGATGAATGGTTTATTCTTACTGAATCTCGATAGTAGTGATACACATGTTCACAAATAGATGCTAAACGAATTAAATTGAATGATAATTCTACATACATAGATGAGGGAAACATGGATGGTCGATGATGGTCGATGGAGAAGCGATGGTGATGATGATGGCGATGATCTCCTCCAATTCCCCGTCCCAACAGGGTGCCAGAACGGAGTTTCTGGTACTGTTTCGTGGAATCTGGTGGTGACGGCGCAGCGGAAATTTTCATGGAAAAGCGTCGAATCCCCCGAAGTTTTTAGGTCAGAAGGCTTCTTATAGGCGAAGAGGGAGACCGAAGGGGTGCCTGGGGCCACCACACCATGCCCTGGCATGGCCAGGCCCAGCCCGCGCCTGGGGGTGGTGTGGCCAGCCCTTGGCCCTCCTCCGTCTCGTATTCTGGCTCCTGGAGTCTTCTGGAAAAATAGACACTTTGGCTTTTGTCCCCTCCAATTCCGATAATATTCATTTTCTGAGTTTCCTAGAACCAAAAATAGCAGAAAACAGGCAGTTGGCACTGTGGCTCTTGTTAATAGGTTAGTCCAAGAAATCATATGAAAAGTACTCCAAAGTGTGGACAAAACACAAGTGGATAAAACCAAGCATGGAGCATCAAAAATTATAGATACATTTGCAATGTATCAGAGCACGGCCCCGCGTCGTTTCCGTCTGGCTCAAGAGGGTGCGAGGGAGGGAGGCTGACAGAGAAGGGGAGGGATCGTCCCGCAAGTTAATGAGGCCGCCGGCCGCAGTCGTCCTTCGCCTCTAGCTCTGGCCGAAGTCGTGCGACATCGTGTGCTGTCGTGCACGAAGCGGAGGAGGTCGCGTTGCTTCGACCACCACCACCTTATCGCTCTAGATGCGGGATAGTGCGGGGGCATGCGGAAGAGCGCAGTGGCACACTAGGGAGCACAGCGAAACATAGGGAGCTCTGTGGAGTAGCGGTCGCCGTCGCCTGCCGCTCTCTCATAGGAGCCGGGGTCGGGAGTGGCCAGTGATGAGGGTTAGGGTTAGCATGTGACCTGAGTTGATCTGGTCTGGCTCGTTGATAACCGTTGGATTAAATCCAATGGCCGAGAGCAGCGCAGAAGTTAGATGGGCTAGGGTGGGACTTATTGGGCCATTTTTTATGCTGGGTTATGGCCTAGGCCGAAGTACCTCTAGGCTACTCCGTTTTCCCTTTTCTTTTTCTGTATTTTCAGTGCAGTTTTAATTATGTTAATAATCTTAAGTTTTATTCTGCACTATTTTATACAAAAAATAGTTGCCTAATGCATGGTTATAAAACATGTAATTGTTCTGGACTAAAATGAACCAACGGGATTTTAAGTTCAGAATATTTGATATGTTTTAAATGTTGTATGATCATTTTATGCATCTAATAATGTTGTTTTTTCATTATGGTCAATTTCGATGCTTATTTTGAAAAATTCATGAATGTAAAATTAATTCTGACCAACGGTGTGTTAATTTTGCAAGTCTTTCTCCTAATGGTGTTTTAATTGTGTGTCACTTCTGCCCAATGGTGTTTTGACATAGAATCGAAACTTTGATGTTTATGGCATGTTTTAATTTTTATTCATGCAATTTACTAAAGAATTTCCATGTGAACATTTTTGCTTCCGATACGATATGCTATGATAATATCGATCCACTAACAGGAAGTAACTTCCCTCGCTAGAAAAACTCAATCGTGTTAAGCTTGGATACGGTTTTGATTATGCCTTAAGGGAGGATAAGCCCACGGCACCCGCTGTTGGTGCCGACAGGTACAAAGATTTAAAGAAAGCTTATGACTCCAAGATGGAGAAATGGGAAAGATCTAATCATGTGGCTATGCTACTGATGAAGTCTTCCATCTCACCTGAGATTATTGGGGCTCTCCCCAAGAAGGATACTCCTAAAGAATTTATGGCATCCTTGGAGGAGCAGTTTCAAGGCTCTGAAAAGGTTTATGCGCATGAGCTTCTTCAGAAACTACTTGGGAAATATAAATGTAATGGAGAAGTCAGGAGCCACATAATGAAAATGGTATCTGCTTCACAAAAGCTAAAGACACTAAAGTGTGAGATTAGTGACAATATCCTTGTAATAATGATATTGGAGTCCCTCTCTGATGAATTTGATCAATTAAAGATCAACTACAACTCCATGAAGGAAAAGTGGACCCTTCCTGAGCTAGCCCCTAAAGTAGTCCATGAAGAGGAAAGGTTCATGAGGTAGAACAAGGACCAAGCTTTTCATGTTGGCTCCCAAACGAGAAAGCATGACGGGCCAGCAAGTTCCCCAAATCCTCCCAAGAAGCCTTTCAAGAAAGAAGTGCCAAAGTCTAAGGGAAAGGAAGTTGGACAGTCCTCTAGAAGCGCAAATGATGAGAATGTGTGCTTCCATTGCAAGTAAGGAGGTCATTATAGGAAGAACTATCCAGAATATCTCAAGTGGATGCAGATGAAATTACTTTTGTTGAGGAATTATATTATGAAAATTTATCTTGTACTTCATGGTGGATTGGCTTAGGAGCAACTAATCATGTTGCTAACTCCATGCAGGGATTAAGTATGATCCAAACTAGAAAAAGAGGTTCAAGTAAGCTTAAAGTAGCGAATGGAGTTGAAGTTGATGTTGAAGCAATAGGGTCACTCACCTTGGATATTCACACCGTCTTTAGTTTTCATTTAAATAATATTTTTTATGTACCTACTTTGAGTAAGAATTTAATTTATGTCTCTTGTTTAGATGATGAGATGTTCGAATGCTTGTTTGGCCATAAACAAATTATTTTGAAATATTTTAATAAATATATTGGCTTCGGTGTCAGACGAGGCAAACTATATATGTTATCTCTTAATGATTATGTGATGCATGTGAGTAATGTTTCAAATAATGAAAGGAAATGGAAGGGTACTAGCACTTCTTAGAAATTATGGCATCATCATTTAGGCCATATTTCGAGGGGAAGAATGGAAAGACTTATTAAAAATGATGTACTCCTTCCATT
Source organism: Avena eriantha (assembly GCA_910589775.1). Classification (NCBI taxonomy): domain Eukaryota; kingdom Viridiplantae; phylum Streptophyta; class Magnoliopsida; order Poales; family Poaceae; genus Avena; species Avena eriantha. The sequence goes on along the minus strand of OU342746.1, from coordinate 378,713,505 downwards.
AGAATTTTCGGATGCAGACAACTGTGTAGACTGCATTAAATGAAAATATGCGAAAACGATTAAGAAAGGAGTTGTAAGAGCCATAGGGGTTCTCCAACTTATTCACCCTGACATATGTTGACCTCTGAATGTTAAGTCTATAGATGGTTTTGATTAATTTATCACATTTACAGACGATTTCTCCCAGTATGGGTATATTTACCACATACGCGATCGGTCAAAAATTTGGAAAATTTCAAAGCGTTCAAAGCTGAAGTTGAGAACCAACCGAATGCAAAAATTAAGGTTATACGATCTGATCGTGGGGGAGAGTATTACAGAAGGCATGCTTCTTATGGGCAAATTCCAGGACCTTTTGCCAAGTTCCTATCTGAAAATGGATTTTTTTCCCAGTATTCAATGTCTAGCGAACCTCAGTAGAATGGTATAGTTGAGCGTAGAAATCGCACATCGCACACTCATGGATATGGTGCAAAGCATGCTTAGCCATGTAGATTTTCTAGTAAGCCTATGTATGGAGGCTTTGAAGACAACCGCACATGTACTAAATCTTGCTCCTACTAAATCAGCACCATGCACACCTTACGAGATGTCGACGGGAAGGACGCCGAGCTTGAACTACCTACGTGTGTGGGTTGTCTTGCTGAAGCTAGAGTTTTCAATCCACAACTAAAGAAGCTAGATCCAAAAACAGTTAGTTGTTTCTTCATTGGATACCCTCATAGGGCAAAGGGATATCGTTTCTATTGTCTAGGTCACACCACTAAGTATGTGGAGACCCGACAAGCGGTATTTTCTGAAGATAATGAAGTGACGAAAATAAGGAAGATCAATCTTGAGGATAAAAGGGTGTGTGCCCCATGCCCGACTATCCAAGAAATCGTTCTACCGATACCAAGGAGAGTGACTTCTCATATTTTTTAATTTGATAGTTTAGGCCCTCCACCTAATGGTGATGTTGAAACTAACGAAAGTGACAATGAAGAGCCTCACCAGTCAGAAAATGATCCATAAAATAATGATGCCCCTTCACCACCTCCTCTGAGAAGACCACTGCGAGAAAGGAAGAAAGCCATCCCAGAATATTATGTCACTTACATGAGTGAGGATGTAAATGATATAGGAAAGGTGGAGGATCCAACCTCATACAAATAAGACATTAAAAGTTTGAATTTGTCTAAGTTGCAAGTTGCCATGGAAGACGAGTTGAAGTCTATGTCCCCGAATGATGTTTGGGACTTAGTAGAAGTTCCCGATGGTGCTAAAAGAGTAAGATGCAAATGGGTCTATAAAACCAAGTATGACTCCAAAGGGAATGTCGAAAGGTTCAAGGTAAGACTTGTGGTAAAAGGGTTCACACAGAGAGAAGGAATTGATTACAATGAAACATTCTCTCATGTATCATCTAAAGATTTTTTTAGGATCGTCATGGCTCTAGTATCTCATTTCGACCTAGAATTACACCAAATGGATGTTAAAACAGCTTTTTTGAATAGAGAACTGAAAGAATATGTTTACACGACTCAGCCAGAAGGTTTTGTCATGGAAGAAAGTGAACATTTGGCGTGTCGCCTAAAGAAATCCATCTATGGCTTGAAGCAAGCTTCGAGATAGTGGTACCTTAAGTTCGACAAGATTATTAGAACTTTTGGTTTTACGAAAAGTGTTGTGGACAACTGCATTTATGTAAAGTTTAAGGGCAGTAGGTTCACAATATTAGTCCTATATGTGGATGGCATATTGTTGGCTTGCAGCAATAAGTATATGATGCACGAGACCAATAATTTTTTGTCTTCCAATTTTGATATGAAAGATCTCTGTGAAGATTCGTATGTCCTTAGCATATAGATTCATCGGGATAGGTCTAAAGTTGTGTTGGGACTATCACAAAAGGCATACTTTGAGCGAGTACTAAAGACATACAATATGCATAAGTGCTCAGCTTCACCTGCTCCAATAGTCAAGGGCGATAGGTTTGGGACATTTCAATGTTTGAGGAACCAAACTGAAACTGATCAGATGAAGTCGGTTCCTTATGCTTCAACTGTCGGAAGCATCATGTATGCACAAGTTTGTACGCGCCCTAACTTGGCTTTTATAACGGGAATTCTTGGCAGATTCCAACCGAGTCCAGGATTAGACCACTGGAAGGCCGCAAAGAAAGTTTTGCGTTATATGCAAGGCACTAAAGACTACATGCTTACATATAGAAGGTCTGGTAGCCTAGAAGTTATTGGCTATTCAGATGCTGATTATGCCGGTTGTGTGGAGAGTAAGAAATCCACGTCAGGTTATGTGTTCACAGTTGCCGGAGGAGCCATATCGTGGAAAAGCTCCAAGCAAACAATAACTGCCTCATCCACAATGCAAGCAGAATTTATAGCTTGTTATGAGGTTACCGGGCAGGCTGTATGGTTAAAGAATTTCATTCCCGGGCTTAAAGTGGTTGACAGCATTTCTAAACCACTTGTATTGTACTGCAATAATGAACTCGCAGTTTTCTATACGAGTAACAACAAGTCAAGCGTTGCTGCCAAGCATATTGACATAAAGTATCATGTTGTGAAAGATAGAATCTAAGATCATACTATTGATGTTAAGAATATTAGTACTAGTCATATGCTTGCGGATCCGCTAACAAAAGGCTTACCACCCTGTTTTTTTCGTGAGCATGTTGTCAACATGAGACTACTGAAAGCCTTATGATTCTAGAATATAGGGACCACTAAAAGAAACCACTCTCATTAAGTAAAATGCTATCCATTTTGAAATAGGCTGGTATGCCATAAGTGTTGAGGTTCAGCAGCATTTCATTGGCTGTTATAACAACTCATTTTGGTAGATTATTCCTATGGAGAATGAACCGATGAAAGTTAAGCCTAACGATCAAGAGGAAGAATGTTGGTTGATCTGTCAGTTTAAAGGAAACAAAAACTCAGAGTTTCAGAAAAATAAAAATAAGGAGGAGGCCCACGAACCAACGTTTGGGCCTCTTCTCGTACGTAACGAAAACGCCCTGATCAGGGGCATCACTAACCGATTCATGGTTTTGTGGCCCCCTGCTGTGTGCAAAAATAAAGGAGGGCGGTAGCTAGCGATCTACCCCAGTTAGTCGCCTAGTCCTGCTGCTCCCCAACACCCCATACGTCCGCTCTAATCGTAGATCTCGCACAAGCAGCAGGAAGGCTGGAACCTCGCCGTGGTGTGTCGGGACAGTGCCGCTGGAGGCCGGAGGGCATCCGCACCTTCCCCAGATCATCTCCGTCGACTATAGTACAAGACTGCACCAACCGGGCAGCAATGACGTCTTCCTTGACTCCGGCACCCAGTAAAGATCCAATCTATCCCTACTTATTCATGTCCATTAGGTGTTCTAGTTGCTGCTGTTTTGATCGATCTTGTGGTAGGCCTAATGTTTTGGACCTAACAGAGGATGGTTGGAATTTGAATCTGACGTTGCTGTAATTCATATAAGACACGACAAAGAGCTACTGGTATTAGTAGATGTATACATACCTGAATGTGTGATGCTCGACGGATCTAATGGTGCCACACTATGTACGGAAGGATTAAGTAAGAGAGCGTTTCGCAGGGCAGCATGCCGGAACCGCGGCAGCGTCCTTAGGCTTATCGTCTCATGGCGGCTGGCAGATGATGGCCATGGAGACGATGTTGGTGAGCGAAGACGGTGGCTATCTGCGGCGGCTGGATGGCGGCTGTCGTTATTGGCTATCAAACCGCCGTACATAATCAATGGTGAGGAAGAGCTTTGCGACGGGCCTGATCCGCTTCAGGCCTTGCCATGGGGCTGCTACTGGACTGCGCGGATGGGCCAGTGGAATTTTTCACTCGGCCCACCGCTTTCGTCCCGTCTTTTTTGGCCAGAAATTGAATCACGTCCCGTCCCGTCTAGGCGCGAAGTGCTACATGACGTACGTTTTGGTGCTCACAGACTCGTCCGAGTAGGAGTTTGGGCGGTGAAGGTATCCAAGTAGGATTGCGCGCGTCCGTCCGTCGGGAACACGGGTTCAAGACTTCAAGGGTGTGTTTACTTCGGGAACGAAGTGAAATGGAATGTCCTGGTTCCATTCCAGTAGAATGGGTTGGTTCCGTTCTTGTGTTTGGTTAGGATAAAAAATGTGTAATGGAATGGTTTCATTCTATGTTTGGCTGGGCAAATAAATGGAATTGAACGGTTCCATTCTATGTTTGGGTGCATTTAGCAAAAAGGATGGTAAGAGAATAGAAAGAGTGAGAATGTTTGTGTGGCTTTAGCATAAAGGAATGGGGAGATTCTACCAATTTGGTAGAATGGGTGCATTCTGGATCTAGAGAGAATATTCTTTTTTGAGGAACCACCTTGTTCTATTCCATTTCTCAACTAAACACTAGAACAGCTCTCAGGTGTGGAACCATTCCATTCCATTCTACTTGGTGACACCAACCGAACACACCCCAAATCTATAGTGTGCAACGAGTTTGCGCTCGAGCACTCAAAAAATATATATAAGGGCAATTATTAAGCTAGCGATAGGGGCCGTACGTAGAGAAAACGGAAAAAAATCTGACCGAACCCTTGCTTGATTCGCCGTCTCTGTTTTTGTGCACGTACTTAGTACGACGTGATCGTCCGTTGTCGAAGGATGGGAGCAACGTTCTCGTCCGGGGCAGAGGTCGAATTAGCTCCCTCGGCGGCGGCGGCAGGTGGCGACGACGACAAGAAGCTGTGGAACGAGGATCTGGTGGATAGCTATGTCTTCGTGGTCGACGAGGCGGCACAAGTCCAAGTTCCGGGGGCGGAGCTTGGTGGCAGCGACGTGAAGACGTTGTGGCCGGAGCTGGTGGGCAGACATGTCGTCGACGCGGCGCGCGAGATCGTGCTGCAGGACAGGCCCGAGGTCCGCGTCTACTTCTACGACTACTGCAAGAACGCACCGCCGCCAGGCTTCGACCCCAAGCGCGTCGTGCTCTTTCGTGACTCCGACAACCTCGTCGTCACGGTTCCCAAGCTCGGCTAGCTTTAGCCAACATCTCCCAACCGACTCGTTACTTATCACTTGATGTGTTACTTATGTGTCTTACATGAATAGTAGCAGTCCGGCGGATGATCCGCCTATAGCTTTGTTGATTTACCGTACGTGGGTATATGTACGTCACGAATTATTCATTCACGCTGCATATGTAACAAATGATAGGTCTATTGTACTCTCATGTTCGGTATAGTAATCTTATATTCAGTATTATAAATCCAGTAAAAAAATTAAAACGTGGCCTATAACACATACGAATCAAAAAAGGCCGACGGCCTATACAAACGCATGCAGCATGGTACAAAGCCAAGTGGCTTACAACAAACCCTCCACGATGATGCCAAGTCCCCTGCAAAAGGTGAGGAGACGAGGCACTAAGCCACCGAACCACATCACGATCAAAGCAAGACTGCACCATAGCACAACCACGACTCCAAGGCTGCACGGATCAATGTACCTCCCCGTCATACGCCTAGAAGAGATCGGCGAGAAGTCGGCAGGATCCAGACAGACTTAAGGAAGACGTCGACTAAGAAGAGTCCACCATGATGTAAATTGTGCCCCTAAGGCTCGCGTCCTAAGAAGCACCCATCACCGGAGTACCTCGCCACCCCCAAACTCCAAAGCACTGGGCCCTTCCCGGGCAGCATTGGCGATGTCTTCAAGAAGATCACGGCGTCGCCACCTGGTCCGGTGGCCCGAACCTAGGGTTTTCCCTGGCACCCGAGAAGAGGAAAACATGATACATGCCATGATCGCGCCCCAAGGAGGTAACGGGGCACCCGCATGCATCACCATGGCCAGCATCGGGTGCAACCGAGCAGGGCTTTCGCCTCGGCCATAAATTGTGTCCTTGAATCCCACCAAAGGACCGCATTGAGAAGGTGGGCGGGCACACAATTGACGAGCGGTAACCTCGGCGATTGATACATTGCAAATGTATCTATAATTTTTGATGTTCCATGCTTGGTTTTATTCATTTTCTTGTGTTTTGTCCACACTTTGGAGTACTTTTCATATGATTTCTTGGACTAACCTATTAACAAGAGCCACAGTGTCAGCTGCCTGTTTTCTACTGTTTTTGGTTCTAGGAAAATCAAAAAATGAATATTCTCGGAATTGGACGGGACAAAAGCCAAAGTGCCTATTTTTCCGGAAGTCATCAGATGCTAGAATACGAGACGGGGAGGGGCCAGAGGCCGGCCACACCACCTGGCCGCGCGGCCAGGCTTGGCCTGCGCCAAGGGATGGTGTGGTGGCCCCTGGCACCCCCTCGGTCTCCCCTTCCGCCTATAAGATGCCCTCGGGACGTAAACCCTAAGTACCCGATCAAAAATCCACGAAAGAGTCTGTAGCCGCCGTCATCTCCATCCATAGATCAGGAGGGATCTGAAGCTCTTCCCAGCACCCTGTCGGAGAGGGGAATTCACCCTGGAGGCCTTCTTCATCACCATGCAAGCCTTCGGTGTGATGCGTGAGTAGTTTATCCTTGGACTACGGATCCATATAGTAGCTAGATGGCTGGTTCTCCTCCTTTGTGCTTTCATGTCTAGATCTTGTGAGCTTCGTTCATGATCAAGAACATCTATTTGTAATTCTGCGTGTTGTATTTGTGGGGATCCGATGGATATTGAGATGTTATTTCAGATTGATTATTGATTCTATCATGTCTTTGTTATTTGTGATCTTGTATGCTTTCCGTTGTTAGTAGCTATCTTGGCCAAGTAGATGCTAGCAACTCCAAGAGTTAGTATTTATGCTCGATAGTGGGTTCATGCCTCTGGTAATCTGGGGAAGTGACAGAAATCTCTAAGGTACTAGATGTGTTGTTGCTACTAGGGAGAAACCAACAATCCTTTGTTCATAGAAAAATTGTATTGTTTACTTTACACGCAGTTCGTAAAGCAATAATCTGTTGCTTGTAACTTAATACTAGAGGGGGTTCGGATGATAACCTAAAGGTGGATTATTAGTCATAGATGCAGTTGGATGGCGGTCTATGTATAATGTTGTAATGCCCAATCAAGTTCTAAAGGAGTCAAGATGATTAGTATATGCATGTATTGCTTTCTCGATGTTTGTCAATTGCCTCGCTGTAATTTGTTCACCCAGCATGTTATCTATCTTAAGGAGAGCCACCTCTAGTGAACTATGGATCCCGGTCCTTGTCTTTTACATTCAATCTACAAATTGTTTACTGCTTTGTGTTTATTTTCTACAAACTTTTACTTCTTTCCATTCGATACGTTTAATCCTTTGTTTTCCGCAAAACACGGTGAGATTGACAACCTCATCGCAAGTTGGGGACAAAGTTCTGTGGTTGTGTTGTGCAGGTCTCCACGTTGCTACTAGCACTGGTAGTGCGCCCTGCCAAGACTCAGCTAGCAACACCTTTGGGGTGTTTCCTTGCTCCTACTGGTTCGATTAAACCTTGGTTTCATACTAAGGGAAACTTGCTGCTGTGCTCATCATACCTTCCTCTTGGGGTTCCCAACGAGCTCTACATCAACCACGCTCCAGCATTTTTCTGGCGCCATACACAGAGCCATCAAGCATTTTTTTCTGGCGCCGTTGCCGGGGAGTCAAGGACATCTTCACAAGGGGAGTCCCTCATAAGCAATCTCTTTACTTTGTTATTTTTGTTTTGCTTAGTTTCTTTTTGCTTTGTTTCCTTGTTTCTTTTTCAAAAACACAAAAAAAATAGTTTTACTAGTTTGCTTTCTTATTTGCAAACCCAAAAAAATGACTACTCTTGAAAACAATAAGTTGTGTGACTTCACTAGCACCAACAATAATGATTTTTATGAGCACACCTATTGCTCCACCTGTGCCTGAAGATACTTTCTTTGAGATAAAACCTGCTTTACTCAATCTTGTTATGAGAGAACAATTTTTTGGTATTGGTAATGAAGATGCTGCTTCCCATCTAAATAACTTTGTTGAACTTTGTGAGATGCAAACGCACAGGGATATAGATGGTGATATTATTAAGCTGAAATTGTTTCCTTTCTCTTTGAGAGGAAAAGCTAAAGAATGGTTGAATTCCTTAACTAGGAATAGTATTGATTCTTGGACTAAATGCAAAGATGCTTTTATTGGAAAATACTATCCTCCTGCTAAGATTATATCCATGAGAAGTGAAATAATGAAGTTTAAACAACTTGATAATGAGCATGTTGCTCAAGCTTGGGAAAGAATGAAATATTTGGTAAAGAATTGTCCCACTGATGGACTGACTGCTTGGATGATCATCCAAACTTTTTATGCAGGATTGAACTATTCTTCAAGGAACCTATTAGATTCTGCTGCTGGAGGTACCTTTATGACCATCACTTTGGGTGCTGCAACGAAACTTCTGGACAATATGATGGTTAATTATTCTGAATGGCATACTGAGAGAGCTCCACAAGGTAGGAAGGTAAATTCTGTTGAGGAAACCTCCTCCTTGAGTGATAAGATTGATATTATTATGTCTATGCTTGTTAATGGGAAAGCCCATATTGATCCAAATAATGTTCCTTTAGCCTCTTTGGTTGCTCAAGAAGAGCAAGTTGATGTGAACTTCATAAGAAATAATAACTTTGGCTATAATGCTTATAGGAGTAATTTTGGTAACAACAATTACAAGCCATATCCTCCCAACAATGGTAATGCTTATGGAAATTATTACAACAATAGTAGGAGTGCTCCCTCTGAACTTGAAGTTATGCTTAAGGACTTTATTAGTAAACAAACTGCTTTCAATAAAACTATTGAGGAAAAACTCTCTAATGCTGAAAGAAACATAACATCTTTGGCTGAAGCTCAATCTTCTTTGAATAAAATGGCTGCTAAACCTGAAACTAATGATAATCCCTTTGCAGCTACTAATGCCATACAAGTAAGAATTGATGAAAATGTTAGACTATTAGCTGAATTACATGCTAAGTGGGAAAGAGAATATGAAATTGCTAGAAACATTAGTGTTTCTACTATTACCACCACTAGTGTTGAGGCTAGTAATAGTTCTACTACTTTAGATGATAAATTTGATTTTGATCTTGATGGTTGCAATATCTCTGAAGTTATTAAGTTCCTACAAAAGCTTGCTAAATGTCCTAATGCTAGTGCTATGAACATGGCCTTTACAAAACACATTACTGATGCTCTCATAAAGATTAAAGAAGAAAAGATGAAACATAAAGCTTCTATTGCTATAAAACAAGAAGATGGTTGGGAACCCATCATTAATATGAAAGTGAATGACTTTGATTTCAAAGCTTTATGTGATCTTGATAGTAGTGTTTCTATTATGCCTAGAAGGATTTATGATATGCTTGATTTGCCTCTACTTGAAGATTGTTATTTGAATGTCCCACTTGATGATAATGCTAAAAAGAAACTCATGGGGAGTCTTAATGATGTTCTTATTATGGTTAACAATGCCTATGTCCCCGTTGATTTCTATGTTTTGGATGTTGAATACAATGCTTATTGTCCTATTACTTTGAGACGACCTTTTCTTAGAACTGTTGGTGCCATTATTGATATGAAAGAAGGCACCATTAAATATCAACTCCCACTCAAGAAAGGTATAGAACACTTCCCTAAGAAGAGAGAGAAGATTTCTTTTGCTTCTCCTATGAAAACAAAATTTGGTCTTAATGCTTCTTCATTTGAGAACACTTGATTCTTTTTCTTGCTTCTTATGCCTAACTTAAAGGCGTTAAAGAAAAGTACTTATTGGGAGATAACTCAAAAGTTTTAGATGAGTCTTGGAAGTTATTACCTCTGTAATAACCGCTCCTTATCCTTTTTATTTGCTTTTTGTGTCAAGAGTAACCTCTAATGAGAGAGAAGTAATGATTGGGAAAGTTGCTGTCCTGAAACAGATTTCTGTGCTTCACCGTAAAAGTTCGTGTAAAATCTCTGAATGTCTTTTTGAGGCGTGATTTTTTGTGCTTCTGCCCCAGGTTGTTACCTAACTTTCGTACCTCAACACTTTTTGATTTGAGCAATGGAAGGTCTTCAAAAAAAATCGTGTTTACCCGTTGGTCTGTTTTGACAGATTTCTGCCATTTTCTGCATTTGCTTCTTGTTGGTTCCTTTTTGAGTTCTTTTGGGGAATTGAGCTTTTTGAGGGAAGTGCTACAGTATCTTGTGTTCTAATGGAAGTTTATTTGGTGTTAGAACTGAACCTTAAGACTTATTTATCTTGAGTGCACTAATGTTGCTAATAAAGATTGTGTGAAGTTTTGTATGAAGGAAAATTTTCAGGTGTATGGAAGGAATGAGTAATGAGATGAAGGATGGACTAAAGCTCAATCTTGGGGATGCCATGCGTGTCACCCCAAGAAATATCCAAGAAGTACAAGCGTCAAAGCTTGGGGATGCCCAAGGCATCCCCTTCTTCATCAATAAAAATCCTAGGTTTCTTCCAAACGCTTCATTTCTATTGTTTCATGCACAGTTGTGTTTTTCTTGGAGCGTCTTATTTTTCGTTTTCGTTTTGGTTTTTCGTTTGCTTGGTTTTCTTAGTTTGCTGAATAAATTGGTTGGACCCCCTCTTTCATACATTGGTTTGCAAATAGTTTGGTTTGGTTTGGAAAAGAGTAGGAAAGTTCATGCTTATGTGGTAAAAAGAACTCGTTTTTGACTGTGGCCTATGCTCTTTCATGCCATGCTTGATATTGTTTTGGCTTTATGCTTAGTATTCTTTGCTGTAGCATGACTTGTTATAAACAATTGAGATTGCTTAATGTGCCTTGGATGAATCATGCGTTGTTTTAGCATATTAAAGCATAGTATAGTGGTATTTTCCTTTGATGCTTTATTTGGGTTGACTTGGCGCATGCTCACACCATGTTATGACTATCTCAAGTCACCATAGCCTTTATGATTCTTTAGTTTTCAACTTGTAGTATCACTTTATGCTTGATCAATGATGTTTTGTCGCTCTGCATGATTATGGCCATTATTGCTCTCTTAGTTTGTCGCTCCCAGTCTTTTGCTAGCCTCCACAACCAAGTATGAATTCCACTCATGCATCCAACTTCCTAAACCAAGTTATTCCAAAGTGTCCACCATACCTACCTACTAGCTTATGCTATTCCATGTATATTCATGCTTTTGTTTACCTTCCAAATTAAACTTGTTATGAGAAAACTGGTGATTAAAGCTCTCACGAACTTGATGGCACACTTTACTTTTCTTGCCCTTAATAAACTTGAACCATTGTGTCGTCTATGTTGTATATGCTTGCACTTATTTGTTGGGAATTAGCAGAACCATGCCGTCATGGGGAACGCTTTCAACATTGCACTTGGTACTTGTACCTAGTTGATATCATGCTCTTTTGTATATGGATGTCGTCGGTGTGAAATGAAAGGGGATCTTGTAAGTCCATGGAGTTATGTATATGTGTTAGAGAAACGCCTGGGCCACTGGTCTAATCCATGCTGACATGGTGGAAACCTGCAGCGTAACCATAGTGAGTTGTCTATGAAGCATTCTTCTTATAAAAAAAGAGTCCTATATTGAGAAAAAAGAGAAAAAGAAAAAAAGATTATGAAAAGAGGAAAGAGAGAAAAAAGCACCATATTCCCATGGTAAATAAGAAGATTGCTGAGATGCTCGTTGTCTGCTTGCCTTGTCATTTTGATATGGGGATTCTTCCGTATCATCGGGCAAGGGGTACCCCATTGGCGGTTCTCTATGATACACATGTACTTACGATGACAAGAACTTACCGGTGACTAAACTTGAGTAGCATGAGGAGCGGCCCTCGTATACAAGGGACATGAGATTTCTAACTTATACTTCGTCAAGCATGTACACCATAGTTTGTTCACAACCTTAATCACCTTCAAGATGCTTATGATAGGGGCAATGAGAGATGAAAGCTATAAGTACCATAATTGTTGGAAGCTCTTTATGAGACTTGAATCCCTACTTCCTTTTATAAAAAGGCCTTTCTTCCACCATTATATTGAGTCTCCACCTTCTATATTTATGCACCTACTTTGAGAGCATAGTGGCCATTCTTAGTTCTATGTGCATTGTCCCAAGACTAGTTGATTGATGCATACTTTGATATTGCTTGTTTTAAACTATTTGTATCTAGTCACTCTTATGAACTTTGAAGATGTCCTATGCATTTATATTTGCTACTCTATGAGGGACAAGCTGAATACTATTATGCTATGTTTTCTCTATGTGAAACAAACAAACGTCTTGCAAAGCATTGTTATTCATGAATCTTCTGTTTGTGTCTTTTCATGTTGCATCATAGTTTCTTTGTCTTATTGCTAGAACTTTGTATTTTATGTTATGATTGAAGTACTATGATCCCACCTTTGAATGTTTTACAAATACTTTGATCAAGTCTTTGATGGTGCATGTCACCTCAAAAATTATTCTTTGTTTTTATCACTTACCTACTCGAGGACGAGCAGGAGTTAAGCTTGGGGATGTTGATACATTGCAAATGTATCTATAATTTTTGAAGTTACATGCTTGGTTTATCCACCTTCTTGTGTTTTGTCTACACTTTGGAGTACTTTTCATATGATTTCTTGGACTAACCTATTAACAAGAGCCACGGTGCCAGCTGCCTGTTTTCTGTTGTTTTTGGTTCCAGGAAAGTCAGAAAATGAATATTCTCGGAATTGGAAGGGACAAAAGCCAAAGTGCCTATTTTTCCGGAAGTCATCAGATGCCAGAATACGAGACGGAGAGGGGCCAGAGGCCGGCCACACCACCTGGCCGCGCGGCCAGGCTTGGCCCACGCTAGGGGGTGGTGTGGTGGCCCCTGGAACCCCCTCGGTCTCCCCTTTCGCCTATAAGATGCCCTCGGGACGTAAACCCTAAGTACCCGATCAAAAATCCACGAAAGAGTCTGTAGCCGCCGTCATATCCATCCCTAGACCGGGAGGGATCTGAAGCTCTTCCCGACACCCTGTCGGAGAGGGGAATTCACCCTGGAGGCCTTCTTCATCACCATGCAAGCCTCCGGTGTGATGCGTGAGTAGTTCATCCTTGGACTACGGATCCATGCAGTAGCTAGATGGCTGGTTCTCCTCCTTTGTGCTTTCATGTCTAGATCTTGTGAGCTCCGTTCATGATCAAGATCATCTATTTGTAATTTTGCGTGTTGTGTTTGCAGGGATTCGATGGATATTGAGATGCTATTTCAGATTGATTATTGATTCTATCATGTCTTTGTTATTTGTGATCTTGCATGCTTTCCGTTGTTAGTAGCTATCTTGGCCAAGTAGATGCTAGCAAATCCAAGAGTTAGTATTTATGCTCGATAGTGGGTTCATGCCTCTGGTAATCTAGGGAAGTGACAGAAATCTCTAAGGTACTAGATGTGTTGTTGCTACTAGAGAGAAAACAACTATCCTTTGTTCATAGAACAATCGTATTGTTTACTTTACACGCAGTTCGTAAAGCAATAATCTGTTGCTTGTAACTTAATACTAGAGGGGGTTCGGATGATAACCTGAAGGTGGATTATTAGTCATAGATGCAGTTGGATGGCGGTCTATGTATAATGTTGTAATGCCCAATCAAGTTCCAAAGGAGTCAAGATGATTAGTATATGCATGTATTGCTTTCTCGATGTTTGTCAATTGCCCCGCTGTAATTTGTTCACCCAGCATGTTATCTATCTTAAGGAGAGCCACCTCTAGTGAACTATGGATCCCGGTCCTTGTCTTTTACATTCAATCTATAAACTGTTTACTGCTTTGTGTTTACTTTCTGCAAACTATTACTTCTTTCCATTCGATATGTTTAATCCTTTGTTTTCCGCAAAACATGGTGAGATTGACAACCTCATCGCAAGTTGGGGACAAAGTTCTGTGGTTGTGTTGTGCAGGTCTCCATGTTGCTACTAGCACCGGTAGTGCGCCCTGCCAAGGCTTAGCTAGCAACACCTTTGGGGTGTTTCCTTGCTCCTACTGGTTCGATTAAACCTTGGTTTCATACTGAGGAAAACTTGCTTTTGTGCTCATCATACCTTCCTGTTGGGGTTCCCAACGAGCTCTACATCAACCACGCTCTAGCATTTTTCTGGCGCCATACATAGAGCCATCAGCGATGTCCATTGTTATGGACTTGGGTTTCATAAAAAGGGGTGCACTGGGCGGGCACACAAACAAGGGAGGCAAGATTTACCCAGGTTTAGGTCCTTGTAGAGAAAACCCTACTTCCTGTTTGTTTGATTTTATTGATGGAGTGTACAAAGTCATCGGGTTGCTTGATGCGATCTAGCTTAGAGCGGATTGCTATGAGTAGATTCAAGTGCCCTCTCCATTGGCTCCTCCTAGCCTTTATATGAGAGGCTGGGTATCATAGTCCAATCTAGGTCGGTTACAGAATAAAAGGTAACCTTACGACTACGTCGGCTACATCTTGGGTTTTGCCTTGATTGTTACGTATGGTTCCCGAGCTTCGGGTGCTTCCAAAATCTTTGGATCCTTATGGGTCTTGTCCTGGATTCGTACTAGGTATGTCAATAACGGAGACCTAACAAGTCATACACATGTCAGTAGCCCCCGAGGCTCCACTCAAGTCGTAGACTTGGGTTGAGTCTCCAAGTCCTTTTATTTTATATACCCATAAGGTGAACCCAAATATTTGTCCGGATGTGTGAACTGTAAGTTCAGTAAGCATTGTCATAAGAATATTGGTACAACGAGTCTGGTGTATCTACGGATCAGTAACCGGTTAATTTCTCTTGGGCAAAAACACCATGAACCCTCTCAAACTCAAGTCCTAGACTCGAACTTGGTATATGCTGGCATAATTCAGCTCGAGCCGTGGAGGCCTTATAGAATATGAATTCCACATTTATGTTTAGGTACCCAACGCGTCCATCGGGATTTTTCATCATATCGTAGTTATGGAAAATTTCTAGCAGAGCACAGCGTGTGCGATTACTAGGCCCGTAGGACGAATCCTCGAGTCTTATCTTCATGTCGTAAACATGGCATCCACACATGTTATCGCGGCGGACAAGGTCTGAGAACTGGAAGATTTTCTCGACTATCTTGTTTGGCTGATGTAATGGATGAAGGTGTTGTGCTCTTGCAGTGATGTTGGCATTTTCATCGGGTGTGCGGCCAGCGCTCCCGCGAAGTTATATTCTCGAGTATAGATATTTTTAAATCGACTCTATTGGAGGACTTGTTGTTTATATCGGGTGTGAGATCAACACTCCCAATGGGAGTAGCCCCCAAGGCTATGCTTGACTACTTATAGCCGAGCATAGGCTCAAAGATCATCTTCATCTGAGGAGGATCTCGGCCTGGGTCTTGTTTTTAATGGTGTAGATTGTTTTCATTGACTCCGTTGGAGGATTTTATCAGGTGCGCGACCAATGCTCCCAATGGGAGTAGTCCCCAAGGTTATGGTCGGGTGCTTGCAGTCGAGCATAAACGATCTCTTCATCCGAGGAGGTACTCGATCCGGGTCTTCCCTTTTAATGGTTCCATCGAATCTTGTTGATCGGATTTGATGAATTTTTCCTCTTCTCAAAAGACGTCAGGGATGACGATGATGGCATGCTCGAGTGTCCCTGGACAAGACTTGATGCGACACGATGATAGCGGGCCCATGACGGTGGCTGACCGACACATGGACGGTGCGCCAACGGCTGAATTGACCGCACGACCCCATGTGCATGTAAATTGAGGCACATAATGGCACGCCATGTAGTTAATCTCCTCTATTTCTGCAATGGTGGAGTTAATGAGATGACGGTTCATCCCATCCCTCTCCGGGTGGCAGCACAGATGTGCTTCATATGAAAGGGCAGCAACATCCAATGGTCCTCCTCGGCAGTTGCTGCCTTTATAATCAACGGGAGAAAAATTACTGTGCTCACTTCCTCCATCGCCGCTTGTTCTCATCTTCTTCCTCGCACTCCTTCTCCATTTCCATCAAGATATTGCACTCCACTTTCACTATGAATCCTCTGTGGGAAATATCCCTCCTCGCCATGGGGAAGCCCAAGACCTCGTCGATGCCACGACGAAGAAGATGAAGATCGGAGGCTGGAGCAGATCCAAATGCTCTGACCAGGACATCCGGAAAGCTCTCAAGGCTAGACTTCTATCACCAGATATGAAAGTGAAGACCCCCAGCGACGAGGCCATGCCAGAACCCGAAGAAGGCTGGAGGGTAATGTTTCTTTCCTTCCTCCTGTATGGTCTCTCTCTTCCTGCCCACGAGTTCCTGCGTGGGATCCTCTTTGTCCACGGCGTGCCGTTGCACCATCTCACGCCAAATTCGATTCTCCATATCGCGTGCTTTATCACGCTATGTGAGTACTTCCTCGGCATCTATCCACATTGGGGTCTGTGGAAGCGCTTGTATTTTGTGCGGAGGAACACGAAGAAGGACGTCGTCTATGACATCGGCGGTGCCATCATCTCCATCCGACGAGATGACGACTACTTCGACTTCAAGATTTCCAACTCCATTCAAGATTGGAGAAGGAAACGGTTCTATGTCAAGGACGAGAAGCTCATGTCCTAGCAATATAGACTCACTTCCTTTGACCCGACGAAGGGCGTAGTGATGGCCAAGTCTTGGGATCACCCGTTATCCAAAGCCGAGACTGAAGAGACACACATGCTGATGACGCGGAACCACGAGTTTCAGTACGAGAAGGGCAAGGAGGTCGCATGCCTTCGGATAATGTCCTTCTTTCTCCGCCATCGGATCCAACCTCTCCAGGCCTGAATTTCATCCATGTGGACATATGCCGGGAAGAAGGACCCGATGAGGATTTCCCAGGAGAACCTCTCCATCGCTGAACTAGAAAAGAAGGTTAGGCCCTTCACCAAGATCACTCAGGACAACGAGATTCCCTCATATTATAAAGTTGAGCCCTTTAGTCAAAAGAATCTACCACCAGCGGTAAGTTTTTGTTTCCTACTTCCTTTTTCTCTTGTTTTCCTATTGTTTCTTCTCCTTTCAATCATGGTTTTCTTTGTTAGGGTAATAGATGCTTGTATTACCAGAGGGCCAAAGGCCAGAATATATAGTACATGTACAGGTGCAAATATAGAGAAAGCCCCCTAACATATGGGGAAACTACAATATACAAATATACTCTAACACCCCCCCCCCCTCAAACTCATGGTGGATCCACAACACTGAGTTTGGAGAGTAAGAAATCATGCTGTGCGCGGGTTTGTGCCTTTGTAAAGAAATCTGCCAACTGCAAGTCTAAAGGCACATAATGGAGCGCAACAACCTCATCCTGCACCTGAGCACGTGTATAAAACGCATCAACACCAATATGCTTGGTCAGCTCATGCTTGACCGGATCACGTGTAATACTGATAGCACCTGTACTGTCTGACAAAAGTGGAGTGGGTGTCATAACAGAGACCCCAAAATCTGCAAGCAACCACCGTAACCAGGTCACCCCAGCGGTCACCGAAGCCATAGCCCTCAGCTCAGCCTCAACACTCGAACGGGAAACCGCTACCTGTTTCTTTGTCTTCCAAGCAACAAGCAAACCACCAAGAAACACACAGTAAGCAGAAAGTGAACGACGATCCGTAGGATCATTCACCCACGTAGCATCCAAGTAGCACTGGAGCTGGAGAGATCTAGAACGAGGGAAGAAAAGGCGACGAGTAATCGTGCCACGAAGATAACGAAGAACACAGAGGAGATGACTGTAGTGAACAATGGTAGGAGCTGAGACAAACTGGCTCAAAATATGAACAGGATAAGAGATATCAGGACGAGTGACAACAAGATAAACAAGACTCCCAACAAGATGGCGATAACGAGTGGGATCGGGAAGAGGATCACCATCAGTAGGACGAAGCTTAACATTAAGCTCCATAGGATTCTCAACGGTACGCTCATCCGCAAGAGCAGCCCGAGCAAGAAGATCCTGAATATGCTTTTCCTGAGAGATAGAAAAGCCATCAGAAGTGGAGGAAACCTCAATCCCAAGAAAGTAGCGAAGAGGACCAAGATCAGTCATAAGAAACTGATCACGGAGACGAGCCTTGACAAAGGCAATATACTCAGGAGGGGCATGTTTCAGTCCATAAAGAGAACGTCGAAGACGACAAACCATCCCATCGGGAACCGAATACCCAAGAGGAGGCTGCATATAAACCTCCTCACTCAACTCGCCATTAAGAAAAGCATTCTGAACATCAAGCTGGGACACAGACCAACGTCGAACAGAAGCAACAACAAGAAGAGTACGCACAATGGTCATATGGACCACAGGGGCAAAAGTCTCATCATAATCACGGCCGTGTTCCTGCTGAAAACCACGAGCCACAAGACGTGCTTTATAGCGCTCAAGAGATCCATCAGAGCGGGTCTTAATTTTATAGACCCACTTACACGTGATAGGGCGAACACCAGAAGGGGGAGAAACAAGATCCCGGGTGCCAGTACGCTCAAGCGCGGCGATCTCCTCAGCCATGGCAAGCTGCCATTCAGGATGACACGCGACATCCCGATAAGAAGTCGGCTCGGAGACGACAGAGACCATACTGACTAGGAGAGTAACGGTCTGGAGCATGACGCTGACGAATAGGCCGTGAAGAAGGAAGCTCATCTGCGGAAGATGACTCATACGAAGAGGAGGAAGAAGGAACATCGGAGGAAGGGTCCGAAGCCGGAGAACAGGGAGAACTAGGGGAACTAGACGGAGGAGAGGATGGCGCCGACACCAAAGGAGGCGCATCAGAAGGGGGAGATGGAGGAGAAGGGACAGCGGAAGGTGTATCAGGAAAAAAAAGAAAAGAGAGATCATCCGTTGGGTAAGTACCAGAGGTGGGGCGAGGATAGAAATGATGCGTCGCATCGAACGTGACATCACGAGAGATGCGCATCCGACGACCAACGGGGTCCCAACAGAGATAGCCCTTATGCTCATCACTGTAGCCGAGAAAGACACACTCAACAGACTGAGCGGTCAGTTTGGTGCGTTCGCGAGGAGGGAGAAGGACATAGCAAACGCAACCAAATAAACGAAGAGTCGAGTAGTCTGGACAGGTACCAGAGAGACGCTCGAGAGGAATGCCACCCTGAAGAGCAGCAAAGGGTTGGATGTTAATGAGGTAAGTCGACGTAGCGACAGCCTCAACCCAGAAATGCGGCGGAAGAGAGGAAGCAACCATCATAGCACGGGTAGTCTCAAGAATATGACGATGCTTACGCTCGGCGACACCATTTTGAGCATGGGCGCCGGGACAGGAGAACTGAGCAAGGGTGCCCTGCTCAGCAAGGATGCCACGCAGGTGCTAGGAGATATACTCTCCTGCAGAATCAGCACGAAACACACGAATAGGAGTGGAATACTGAGTAAGAACCATGGCCACAAAACGTTGATAAATAGCAAGCACCTCACTGCGAGAGCGCATAAAAAACAACCAGGTGTACCGTGAAAAATCATCAATGAACAAAATATAGTATCGATGGCCCCCTTTTGAAGCAAAGGGAGCTGGACCCCAAACATCTGAATGAACTAAATCAAAAGGTCGCTGAGATACAGACACACTAGTAGGATAGGGAAGCTGAATCTGTTTACCTAACCTACAACCCTGACACTAATGTAAAGACACATCTCCTGAGACAGACCCCAGAAGACCACGACGAACTAATGATGATAAACGGGAGCCACAAAGATGACCCAACCAATGATGCCACTGCTGAAACCAGCTTGTGACAGAAGCAGCAACCGCAGGAGAACTGGCAGAGGAAGTGTCAGCGGAAGGAACGCGAAGCCAGTCTAACTCCCATAGCCCCGGAGACTCAAGACTGCGAGGGTCAGCTCCAACCAGAGCCTGTGTACGAAGGTCCTGAACAACACAAGAATCAGCATCAAGAATGACACGGCAACCAAAATCAGTAAGCTGACTAGCAGAGAAAAGGTTCATCTTAAGACTGGGAACATGAGAAACATCAGGAACAGAGAAAGAGGAAGTAGAGAGGGTGCCTCGACTGGAAACAGGAAGAGAGGTACCATCGGCCATGATAACACGAACATGAGAAATAAAAGAAGAGCAGAAAGAATAGAAGATGCAGAAGTCATATGAAAAGAAGCTCCAGAATCCAGAAACCACGGGGATGACGTACCTAACTGTGTAGAAGGTGATGGTCGCGCGGTGCTAGAAGAGGTAGGCACAGAACCAGCAGTACCCGACGAGGAAGAGTCTGTAGCAGCGAGCAGACTATGAAGACCACGGATATCCTGATCAGACAGTGCACCAGCAGGAGGTCCAGAAGCAATGACAGAAGATCCTGAAGAGCCAGCCTGCCGACGAGCAAGGTACTACTGACGTAAGCGGGGATCCCTCGTCCAGCAGCCAGAGATATCGTGGCCAGGCTTGCCACAGTGGGCGCAGGGAGGACGAGAACCACGAGGGTGCTGAGGCTGACTCTGACCCTGGGCCGGCGGAGCAGAGAGTAGTGGCGGCCGGCGGCACGGGGGGACCACGAGCAGCAAGAACAGATGGAACCTCAAGAAGACCAGCACCATGAAGACGAGTCTCCTCAGCATGAAGCTCAGCAAGTACCTCAGAGAGCGGAACACGACCATGGGCAAGCAGCTGGGCACGACGCGGCTCAAACTCCTTGCGGAGCCGCGACAAGAACTCAAAGACACGCTGAAACTCCAGATCCGCGCGCACAATCAGACAACAGGGACAGGTGTTACACATAGCTGTACGAAGAGAGTCAAGCTGACGCCAAATAGCAGCACTCTGAGTATAGGACTCATCAATAGTGGAATCACCCTGCTTAAGATCATGCTCCTGACGAATCACAGACAGATAAAGAGCATCTCCAGACGGCTGATAGCGCTGACGAAGAAAAGCCCAGTGAGCAGCGGCAGTGGGAAGACCCATGAACTCAGCAGCATACTGAGGCAGAACATTGGAAGTGAGAACAGCAGCAGCACGAGCATCCTCATCTATCCACTGAGTGTAGTCAGCCAGATCCAGCCGGTAGGTTGCAACAACAGTAGAATGCTCCTGGACCTTCCGATCATAATCATCCCGAGCAGTATCATCAGCACTCTGGGTTGTATCCTTGACCGGCTGAGTGGCATCGGGGGCAAGGGAAACGGGCGTCAGTGCAATGGGCGCCGTAGGCGCAACGGGGCGCGGTGGACAGGAGACCTCCCCAGAAAGCACACCCCAAAGGCGAAGACCGCGCATATGGACGCGCATGAAGGTAGCGAAATCAGGATAATTCGCACTATAAAAAATCACCCGGCAGGGAGGAATCGCAACATAGCCCGACGAGGAATACATAGCTCTGTCGATTTTTTTTCTCAGATCCGATCTAGATCGGACGAAAACTGGGCGGCTGGGCGCGGCAGCGGAGAGCTGGGGCGAGCAGCGGCCGGGGATGGGCCGGGGACGGGCAGTCAGAGGCGGAGTCGACAACGGCGGCCGAGGCGGAGGCGGCGGACGGGCGGCCGGAGGAGGCGACGGGCCGAGGATGGGCGGCCAGAGGAGGCGGCAGCGGAGGCGGAGTCGGTGGCGGACGGGCGGCCGGAGGAGACGGTGGCGGAGGCGGAGGCGGCGGCGGACGGGCGGCCGGAGAGGAGGCGGCGGCGGCCGGAGACGGAGGCGGCCGGGCGTGGCGGCGGGATGCCGGGGCGAGCGGCGGTGGCGGCTGCGAGGGAGAAAAAAGCCTTACGGCTCTGATACCATGTTAGGGTAATAGATGCTTGTATTACCAGAGGGCCAAATGCCAGAATATATAGTACATGTACAGGTGCAAATATATAGAAAGCCCTCTAACATATGAGGAAACTACAATATACAAATATACTCTAACATTCTTAACTGTAGGATCACGTAGTTCTGTACTCCCTTCCTCCTCTGCCTTAGGGAGGTGAAATATCCGGGGCTGCCGCGGATCCTGAAGGAGACACAGAACCCGGGGTTATCGAAGAAAATATGAATGAAGAGGATTCTTCCATCGAATCTTCCCGTACTATAACGATGATCCCTTCGACCAATTCTCGGGATTATGCTATTGATGTCCCAAAGGGAAAGAGGAAGCGATCCGACAAAGACATCAAGGTTGTCGAAGACTTCGAACACTCGTGTTCTTCCAGGACACTAACGATCTCACCGATAAGATCGGCTCCTTCTGCCAAGAAGTTATACGAACAGGGCCTTTTTCATATGGCGATGGAAATAAGCTTGTAAGTATCGACTTCTTAGTTCGCTTTCTTGAGTCGATGAATTTTCTTTGAAAAAATGTTGTAATTTTTCCTATAGGGACGAGGAGGAAGAAACTTCTCCAAAGTCGCCTGTTGATGCGGGAGCCAAGTCGATGAAGGCCCATGCAAAGTGCTGATGAAGCCGATGGACCCGCAAGAACCAACTACAGATTCATTGGTGCCTAAGGATCCTATGAATGTCGCAAAGGCTTCGCCCAAGAAGAGAAGGAAAGATGCTGAAAAAGGCTTCACTCTCTCACAGAACCCTTCTGATCCTCCTATGCGTGACGTAAGTTCTAACTTTATTACTCCGTTGGGTGACCAATACCTTGGCAACCCTTGAGTCCTTGTTGATTTCATTTTTCCCTTTGCAGCCGATAATGCACGAGATGGTGGACATAGCCACTCATTTTATCAAGATTCGGGATGAATCCGCCACCCTCCATGGTCCTTATATTTAACCTTTCCTTTTCTTTAATGCTCATGGAACATCTTGTTTTACTTGAGTATTTGTTTACTGATGTAGCCATCGTGTAAGAATCCGAGGTCATTCGAGAAGCCGCTCTGAAGTGCACTGATGAGCTGGAGGGGAAATTGAAGGACGTCGAAACTGCACTCGAAGAGGCCCAGACTACGGCCAAATCTGAGGCAAACGATGTGAACAAGAGGCCACCCAGCTTGCGAGCCGCGAGGAGAATCTGAGCAAAAGGCTAAACTCCCTGAATGCCTCCTTGGCATGTAAAATTTCTCGATTTTTGACTTCCTTTATCCTCTAAACTCGCTATGTTTCTTGTCTTCTGAACTCGTTATTTTTCTTGTCTTCTGAACTCGCTATTTTTCTGGGTACATATATTACTGGCCACTCCTTGGAGTTGGAAGAGGATCATTGATCTGATCCATTGCTGATACCTTGTCTGTCTTGGAGGGGAACATCGTTCCTGCCAGGAACCTGCGGACTCTGTCCCATTGAGCCTTCTGACGCCTCCATGGAGATCTCTCCCCAAATAAGGAAGCACCCGCAAACTTCAATAACCTCGTAGCTATTTTCAACGATGAACGAACCTGTTGCTGGACTACACAGCCACGTCCAGACGAAGACCGGCTCAGAGATCTCGATGGTGCTGGCGAGGGCCCGTAGCACCAAGGTCAACTGGGAGAAGGTCGGCTCTTCCCTTCCAGTAAATGAAGCGGGCGAAGAGGTGCCACTCAAGACCTTATTTAAGAAGGTGAAGAAATTCTCTAAGTTGCTCATTGCCATGGTGGAGGCGCAAGAAACCCACGTCACGAAAGCTTCGGGTGATGTGCCTTCAACTAGTGTGACTCCCACTGCTAGCGCCATGTAGATGAACTTTAGTCTTCTCTTTTGTCGATGTAATGAATGTGCCATATGTATGGCTTTGACTAGTAATGGGAGTATATCCCTTTTGTGATGCGTAATTTTGAGTTTGGATGTTGTCGGCTTTCTCCATGCTTCAAATGAATCTTTCTTTGAACTCTTTCCATCTACTCTTCAGAAAACAAATGATGACTCGTCCAATCCTACGACTGCACCCAGTTCTTCAAATTAGGAGCTGTCACTAAAGGAAACAAGTGCACCCGAAAATGCCAACATCATCACTCGAGTTGTTGACCCTGTGTTGTATGCAGATAAAACTCGACGCAATAAGTATCTAGAAGATGGACTATAGATTGTGAAGGTCATTGTAAATGCCTATAATTCGAAAGCATAACAGGACGCAGAACGTGAATCTTTCCTACTTGAAGAAATCTCAAGGGCGATCGAAGATATGTTGTGTAAGTTTTCGCAAAGCCCCCGAGTGCGTGATATGAACTGGAACTTGACTATCTTCTCTTGTATTGTGCAGGCATCCGACTAGATTTTGTGGCTAAAACACAGCAGCTCAAGAATTGGATGAACCTCTTCGTGAAGCTTCTTCTGGGATAGCCAGTGACTTCTGGACAGACCACAAACGGGGCTATATGCTGGCACTCCTCCAAGATCGGGTTTCCGAAGTAGGTGAATTTGTCAAGTGTTGCTGCTTTGCCTTGGCACTGGTTTATAATGTGATGTTTCCAAGAGATCCTCAGCCTCAAGGACTTGCGGCTCTAATGCATAAATTTCGGCGAGGCGAAGTAATCTACGAGTTCATCACGATTGATAGGGGAATGTTTCCTAGATACCCTAGAGCACCCAGAAATAGATAAGAAACTGCTTCATCATCGACGAAACTCAAACGAAATGCATCTTCAACAAAAACTACAGTTCTTGGGGCGACTGTTGCCCTCCATCCAGCCCACCTGCCTCCTCCCTACGACATCAGGCTCCCCTGTCTTGGGATGGCTCCGCGGACCAGGCAGGTCGCGCTTGCCGCCCCCGGCTGGGCCGGCCTCCTTCGCCCGGCTATAGCATCTCGCTCGCCCGGCTAGGTCGGCTCAACCCGATAGATCGTTGACCCCTCCAATCAGTACCAACTGCTCGGTGTGACATGGTATGCTCCCAAGCGATGTACGAGAAGACATCCAACTCCACTTCCGGCGTGACAAGGGCTTCGCTTCAAGCTAGGTTTTATCTTTGTATTTCTTTGCTTTGCTCTTTGCCTGTAAGCTGTTCTTTAGCACTTTGTAAACCTTGGCCGTACAGGCTTTGTTAATTCAAATTCGGGCACTATGTGCCTACGTTCTAAAAACAACCAGGAGCGTCGACTTAACTTTATTTTCTAGATAGAGAGGAGTCGTAGTTAAGAGAATTAAGACCACACGTTTCTCGATCCTATTCATCTTAAGGTTAGCCCTAGTGAGAGTATCATAACTAGTATCATGCATACCATGTTGGCAAAAATCTGATGTGGCACGATAATTAATGAAGAAAGAGATGGTTAGAGTATCATAGGTAGATATCGTTTCATAGTATGTAAAACTAAAAATCCTAATACATGTAAATCTTCTACATAATTTTACATTGAGATTCTACAAATCATTAAATATATTACTACTATGATACTCCTGCATGATACCATGCACTATAGAGATATTATTATACACTTGTATAATATGCATAATACTAGTAATATGATACTCCTACTATGACCAGCCTAAAGGGTACGCTCTTCCACGGCAAGATCTAGATGCCATACGATTTCACACTACCACATTCTCCTCTGCTACCTCTTCCAAGCCTTTGCGGTTTGGGGAAACTTGAAGTGAAACGTCATTTGGGTCCTACTTGTAGAAAATAATGAATCCATAATATTTGTTGTGTATTGATTTGACCCTCATGGGGAGTATATATAGACGTATAAACTTAGAGGGCAAGAAGCTTATGACTTGGAATACAAGATGATCTCTAAAGTCTTAGTCTATTTAACCCTCATGGGGAGTATATATAGACGTACAAACTTGGAGAGCAAGAAACCTATGATCAGGAATACAAGATGATCTCTCAAGTCCTAGTCTATATTCTTGCCCTCCAAGTTTGTATGTCTATATATACTCCCCATGAGGGTAAAATCAATACACAACAATATTTGGGGAGGGGGCACAGTCAGGAGGAGAAACGGCTTGCAAGACAGCATAGGGAAGACAATGATCAATATTTGTAGTTACAGGGTTTTCTTGCTTGCTTGACCATGTGAATTTTTGGCCACCAAGGCACATCTTGCCGAGGTTTAAAAAACCATGTGCCGTGTCGAGTGATGCTCTTAGAGGTCGTCTGGCACCCGAGTATTCATTTTATTTAGTAACCCGGTATTTATTTCATTTAGTAGAAATGAAATGAATACATGGATTTATTTCATTTATATTATGATTCCAAAAACATCCACATGTTTGGTTGTCATCGGAATTTGTAAATGACGGGTCTAAGATAGGAATCGGATTTACACATGAGGATATTTCGATAGATTTGTCAAATGAAATGACAACCCAATTCCGTATTAACTAAACAACATAGGAATGGAATTGCAAAATGAATTCCAAGATTCTAAGCGCAAATGATGGATACCAAACGACCTCTTATTATTTTTGTCCGTCAACTTGGGAAGCAAGTTGAAATTCTCCAGCACTAGCCATTTAATGCGGAAGAAATGTTGGACATTGAAATGTTGAAGAAAGCCTCGGAGACGGAGGTTTCATCAACCGGGATGACAACATAATTTGCCACAAAATTAGTCCTAGCTTGGAAACAAAGTTTTTCTAAAACTAAAGTATATCAATAGTATAGTAGTATTTTAGTGCCTAGCAAAGCAATACTATTGTTTTTCTCTTTTCATAATTTTAAAAAAAGAGGGTCTGATTTCTTTCTAAAATACTTGAAAAAAACCATAGTTTTGGAGAATACTCCAGTTTAAAAACCATATTATTTGTTGGATCCAAATACCTCAAAGTATTTGATACTTCAGTTTTTTCAGAAACTAAAGTATTATTCTCTCAATACTTTAAAAATACTTTGATGTCAAACTAGCCTTAAGGTTCCAAAGTGTTGAGAATTAAAGCGCAATGGAATTTCATCTCTTGAAGGCAGATGATAGTGGCATTGAATGGACGTCCGAGCAAAATCATGCCCTGCTCCAATCAAACCAAGGAGGTCGAAGTTTGGTTCTGTCCTATGGGAAACTAAAAAAGCATGAAGAGGGTAAGAGCATCTCTAGCAGACTTCTTAAAACCACGGTTCTTAAAACACACTAGATCATGATGGCACGCGTTGCCACATCTGTCCTTTTTGGCAATAGACTAATAAGAACTTACACATATGTTATTAACAGAAGAGACGGATATTCAAGAAAATTTGGAAAAAAAACTGGCTGATCTTGTTACGATAAGTTGGTAGAATCTAGTAGACATGAGTGCACTTGAAGAAAGAATGGTAAAAATATTTGAGAAAAATTAGTCAGATTTTTTATAGAATTGAATATGTTCATGTATTTTTGGAGAATGATTCCTTTTTGACATAGACTAATAAGAACTTACACATATGTTATTAACGGAAGAGCCGGATATTCAAGAAAATTTGAAAAAAAACTAGCTGATCTTGTTATGATAAGTTGGTAGAATCTAGTAGACATGAGTGCACTTGAAGAAAGAATGCTAAAAATATTTGATAAAAAATAGTCGGATTTTTTATAGAATTGAATATGTTTATGTATTTTTGGAGAATGATTGGCTGGAAACCTTCCATTTCGTATAGCTAAATCCCAAAAATAAAACCACCTCAAATATGCAGAATATCACCATATTACATATCACCCCTTGCCTCAAGGGAAATCAGCTACAAAGCTGGGTAAAGTGCACTCATTTGATTCGGCAACAGAGAGTGTGCAATGGAATCATGATTAGTATAGAGTTGTGATGGATAGACATACAAACTATGCATCAGCGACTGCATTCTAGGAATCACCATGTGTTCTCAAAAAGAAAGAATGACTTGGGGTAGATGAATCCATCGTCACCAAGACTCCAAGAGCACAACTCGAGACTCAATGTACTCCAATTGGTCAATAAAGTTGAATGTAGCTCAACAGATGAACCGAAGGCACAAATAATAAGATCAACGTGATATAAGCTACACATGTTTAGTTTGGTGTGTAGACCACCTTATTAATTTAAACACTTGCATGATAAAATGACATGAGGAAGTAAGAAACATACAACAATAAATCCTTGATATAAGAACCATGTGGTCTTCCCGAAAGAAACATTCCAGGTAAGTTATAAGCTGGCAGAACATGACATCGATCTCCCCGAAAGAAAAAATCACCTGCAAACACCAAGAATTTTCTTATGTCTCCAAAGGTTGCAACTAATTCAGGATAAGAGAACAAAGAATTCAGCAATATGTGGCACAAAATTTTCATTCATAGTACACTTGTTCGTCACCTCACCCAAGTGGTTGGCCGTCGTGCAGGAAGGACGACACTGCCGCTGATGCATCACATGCTCGACTTTTCTCTTTCTCCTCTCATGTTGGCCAGCCATGCTCCCACACTCACTCTCATGCAGGACATACGACATGGTCCGTTGATGCATCACAGCCTCAACCTTCCTCTTCCCCTCCCGTGTAGCCTGGCCGCTCGCTCTCGCTCTCCCTCTTCTCAGGACTGATAGCACATCCAATACCACTATAATGAACTGAGCCTGCATTATACGGCCTAAGGAGAAGAGAATGTAGCATCCATGTGTGTTCTTCTCGCCTTGTTCAGGACCCTAACCTTTTTTCTGAATTGCCCTGCAGTTTTAACACGGTGCAAACAAAGAACTTAGTCAATGGATTACTATTTGCTATAATAGGTTGAAAACATCTTAAGAAGTGCATGTTATCAACCCAATGGAGTGATAGTGATAGCCAAGCAGAAGCAAAGCAACATACCTGAATATACCTGAATATTGTCTGTCAAACATAAAGCGTGCAAGAAAGTAACAAACAGAGTCATTTTCAGACGTGGGAATAGCCTCCCATGAGTACCTGATCACATGCATATTATAATCTCGTATTCCCCCATGAGAGAGTGCAATTCCAACTAATCCAACACCTGTCTACTTGCATAATTTGATTTCTATCCTGGAACAATAAAGACATATATTTATAAAACTTGCAGAATCCGAAATCGGAAGCATATGACAACAAACTAAAAAATGCAAATATCACCATCTTGTCTACCTTGCAGTGACAAAAATAAAAAGCAGATTGGGGTGGCGGAGAAGAACAGGAACCTAGCTCGCTTCAACAATGGGAAGGAGGGGAATTTTGGGGATCGTCGTGATTTTATTTTTGAGGGGATCGAGGAAAAGGAGATACACGACTGAGGAAGGCATGCTGGAGTCGAGGCATTGCGGATGCATGACCACCGTATGGACGATAGCAGACCCGCTTGTGGAGCCGGCTCTGTTGATGCCGCTGTCGGGCAAACTGGTGAAGATCGCGGTGGGTGCCACAGATTGAGATCAAGATTGTAGGAGGGACGCCGCCGCTCGAGGTCTAGATCTGGGAGGTGCGCCGCTGCTCGCTATTGCTTTCGGCGTCGCAGTGTTATGAGGGTTCGGGCATGTTGCCAGAGGAGAGGTCGGGAAGAGGAAAAGACAAGATGGAGGTCGGGAGAGGCAGAGACGAAAGGAAGAGGGGTGAGGGAGGATAAATCATGGGCTTTGTGCGGCTTTGGTGTGTATATGTTTAGCCCAATTGACAACAGAAGGTCTATTTGATCCCCAGAGTAGCTGCCCCAAAGGACATTCGGCCCACTACGGTGATTACAGCAGATCTAATGGTCAACAACTACCAAGTGAGGTGATCGGGCGGTCTAGAATGTAGAGGGCGTGAGAGCTCTCCTAGTTGGCTCTGTTATAATGTCCTTAATATAAGAGCCGCAAAAACCCTGTTTTACGGTACAAAAAGACTCGGACAGAACAGAACTTGCAAAAGAAACCGTAAAAAGGCATATTCTCCCTTTTTTCTCAATGCTTCTTTCTCCTAGCCCCGACCGTCCGCACGCACGCCGCTGGCCGCCCGCCCCCCGGTTGCTCGCGTTACGCGTCCACTGGCCGCTCCCGCCGACTCGCACGCCACCGTCCGCGTCTGCTCACCCGCCCGCCAGCGCCCTTCCTCACGTCGTCCGGCCGTCGACGGCCCTCCTCCGTGCCACCTGGCCGCTTGGTTTGTGCCTGCCCGCCCCAGCTCGAGGTCCATCCATGGCCACCGTTGCCGCCGTTTCCGGCGATTTGGCCCGAAATTGGTCCGTTTTGAGACGAGCGGTGTGAAATTGACAACAATATCCCCAGAGAACTCTCCAGCAGGTTTTCGTCGGATTCCGGCGAGTCTAGCGGCGGCATTCCGGTGACTGATATGGCAGTTGGGCAGATTTGACAAGTTTGTGGTGCTCTTTAAAAGTTTCGTCCAAAATCGTAGATATAAAAATTCGGGGGTTCCAAATAAAGGGACTTTTAAAATACTTTAGGGTTTTGAGTGATATAAAAGGTCTCTTCATGCCACTTTTCTCAACAGAAACCGTAAATTGACGGTTATTTTATAAATTTAACCGTTTTAAGGGGTCTGCTAGAGATGTTCTAACTAGCAGGAGAAAGTTAAGACCAAAGTGCCAAAATAGCACCATCAGTTTGCAATGTTATGCCAAAGTACCGACAGAACTCCGTTAGTCAACGTGGCTTTTCCTTGTCAGTTTTGTTGAAGTCTATGAAATGCACTTGTCTTTTGGAGAGAAAAAAACGTCAGCATAAGGAGTGGCCCTTGTGTTTCTGTCGTTCAGATTCATAAAAATGAGAGTGCTCTGTGCTCTTCTCTGCTCGAGTTCTCCCATGGCGGCCACAGAACAGAGGCTCGACGGCAGGGTTAGTTGCTTCAGTCGATGAGTGAAGCGCGGAGATGTAACAGGGGGCACATAAATTATCCGTTGGGTGTAGGGAATCCATTTTTGCAGAAAAAGATGGGGTTCTTGGTTCAGGATTTGACCGACGACACGGCTGGCGAGGGCGAGGGGGGCTCGGGAGTGTTTGAGAGGCGAGGAGCTTGAGCTGCTGGTTCTGGTGTCCCGTGTGCTCCGCGTGATGGGGATCATGTGATGGTGTCACACGGCGGCGCTCACGCACATAGCTCCGCCGGCGCCGACGTCGCTCTTCCCCGTCCGTGCAAATCAACGGCTAATCTCGTCCGACTAATATACAACTGAAACAATACTAGTACTACTCTAGCAAATTTGTCAGTGGTTAGGTGAAATCCTAATCTTTTCTCGAGATTTAATTGCAAACCATAGAATCGGGACTCACTTCTGATCTGCATGCGGCAATCTTCAGTCCATGGCGTACAGTTTTCTACAGCTTACAGTGTTTTACCATCACGTCCAGGTTCCGACATCTAAATTAGGTTGTTGTTATGGTTGTCAAGGATCTAAAGATGCATTGTGAAGAATCTTACAGGACAGAAACAACTCATCTTCCTGACATTAGAAATGATGAGCTGTAACTGAACAACTCAATGCCTTCCTAGCCACAAAATCATGCCAGTAAAACTCCAAAATGCTGATTTCATGCGCATGCCATGAGACTTCTAATCTTCTACTGCAACTTAACATTGCAGAAGGCACACCAAAAGAAGAACAAACGAGAATAATAACAAATGGTAAACAGAAACTCTGCAATGCAGATCTTCACCACTCCAAAGCAATGGTCATTCCTGCCCCCTTGACACGTGTACTACCAGTCAGTTGTCTCCGCATCAGCAAATGCACAAATCCAACCAAAATATCACATCAGATTGCTGAGCAACTAACCTAGTGTTGAACAAGAAAAAAAAATGCAAGATTTTACCTTCTCCCAGAGCGCTCACCTTCACAGAATCCATATCATGTGGAATCAGTACCATGCAAGAAATCATGCCATATGATGGACAAAGCCTGTATTAGCGCAACATAAGGTAATGAAATAGTCATAACATGCGGTAACCATTTACAAAGAAGTCAAAACAGAGCAGAATGGTGAACAGGACGCATGACCTCATTCACACAAGTCATAGACTAACCCAAATCTATGGCTGCATTTCTCTTTACAGAACGTATGTTCCTCCTGAGGGTTTTCCCGAGGCTGTGCAAATGGTGAATAGCATGACCCGATTCACACAAGTCACAGCAGTCAAGTGAACTAAAATCTATCATTTCCTCTACAAAACGTATGCTTCTACCGAGGTCTTCCGCAAGTTGTGGAAAACTAACAAAGACCATTTACACTCTTCAGTTTCAATGTGGAAAAATGCACACCATATCATGCGCGTACAGCGTACTTCAGCTAAATCGTTCACACTTATTGCACAATTGCTGGTCATCTCTAAGGATCCGGCTGGATCCTCCTCGAGCTGGGCTTGCCACGGGCTCTGACCTCCTCTGAACTAGCATCTGTATCAGCGTCACCATTCTTGTATCCCATAAGATCTGCATCATCCACAAGCACCATGCTTTCGCACATAGAACTTGAACTTGAACTCTGTAGTAGTTTGCTGAACTGAGTAACAGCCTGTGGCAATTAAGAAATTAGAAACAGATAATATGAAGAGCTCTACGATTTCAGTTATACAGATACCACCACTAGGATGCTAAAATAATTGCAGATTTTGAGCTGGTGTGTATGTGGTTAACCTACACTGGAAAGATTACTAGGTTAATAAAGATGTACTCCCTCCGTTTCAAAATATAAGATGTTTTAGCTTTGTGAATGGAGTGTAGCTAGACTTCTTTTAGTGTGTAGATTCATCTAGGTTTGGAGTGAACCTACACACTAAAAGAGGACTAGATACACTCTTTTCATAAAGCTAAAACATCTTATATTTTGAATGGAGGGAGTATTAGTGATTATTTGAGAGAATGGTAATATGTTTTTTTTTACTGTAACTACGGCGGGCCTAAGCCAGCCTGAACTATATAAGCCAAAGAGACTGAAGTACAGAGTCGAATTACAAGAGAGAAAGAGAAAGAGAAAAGAACAGTACAAGCTAAAAACATAGCCTACAACTAAAAGAAAAGATCGAGAATAGCAGAAAAAAGGGGTGTAGATGGATCGGTCGAAAGGATCCTGTAGCCGAGGGTAACGAAGAAAAATGGAGCCCGCTTGCCGAGCGATCACTCAACGCATTGCAGAACTAGGAGAGTCAAGCCACCGTCGAAGGGCATCCTGCAGCCGAGGTTGCATCGCGACTCCGAGAGCCGCCGACACCACCGAAGGGCAGAGTTCCGCCGAGAAGGCAGGCGAGACTAGCAGCCGCCTTCGAAGGGCATCCCCCTGCCGAGGTCACGTCGCGACCCCGATAGCCGCCGACGCCACCGAAGGGCAGGGTTCCACCGAGAAGGCAAGCGTGACGTGCAGCCGCCGTCGAAGAGCATCCCCCTGCCGAGGCCGCGTCGTAACAACGAAAGCCACCGACACCTCCGAAGGACAGGGATCCACCGAGAAGACGACCGCACCTCCTCGTGGCCTTGAACGTGAAGCTAGGAGACACACAGCCGCCGTCGAAGGGCATCCCACTGCCGAGGTCACATCTCGACTCCGAAAGCCGCCGATGCCACCAAAGGGCAATGTTCTACCGAGAAGACCACTGCGCCTCCCCAAGGACTTGAGAACCATCACCAAATGAGCAATCCTAAGCACTACGCGAGGCAACAAGAGCTTCAACACCACCGACCAACGCTCACCGAGACCTCACCGCTGGCAAAACAGCCGACTGAACCATCAGGCCTAAAGGTAGCTCCTAAAGACGAGGCCCTCAACAGGAAGCAGCGAATCAACGCCACAGTCGTCCGATCCCCGAGGATCTGGGGTTTCCCCCTGGAGCTACCATGGACCGAGGAGGAAGAGCACCGCCCCGCTGCCGCCTTCAGGAAGGTAAACAACGCCCATGGGCGTTGCCGGTAGCAGCTCCGGCCGCCGACCAGAGGAGATTTTCATCTGGCTTGCATCCCCTACCTCAAGCCCAAAATGGCCAGCCGGTCACCGCTGGACCTCGGCTCAGCCGCCGCACCAACGCCGCCGCTGCACACCCCACAGCCAGCTCCAACACCCCCCCCAACGACAGGAACTAGCGTGAAGAGGCCCTACGGCCCTCGAGGCCCAGATCGAGCCCGCTTGACCGCAGCAGCCGCCGCCGCCGCCCCTGCCACAGTCCACCACGCGCCGGACCGACACCACGCCGCTCCGAAGACCGCCGGACGGAGACCAGCCAGCGGCGCTCGCCGGCGCCGCACGCGGACGCGCCACCGCACCGCGCAAACCCGCGCCCGAGGGGGGCCGCGTCCACCGCGAGAACTCCCGCGCCACCTTAGGAGGCGGGGGGGCCGCCGCCACCGCGGTGAGGTCAGCGGCAGCGGCGGCGTCGGGGGAAGCAGGAGGGGGTGGCTGGCGGCGGCGGCCTAGGGTTCCCCCGGGTCACCCACGAGGGGCGACGCGAGGGGCGGTCTCCAAATTCAGAATGGTAATATGTTACTCCTGATGTAAAGTAAGCTCTACTAGCCAAACAATTTAGAGGGAAGAAAACTCTTATTTGTATCGCGGGAACCTCGCTTAATTCAGACTCCATAGTTGATCATGTACAATCTTAAATAAAGCATACATACACATATGATTTTTAGTTTCAAATTATTGGGGGCATATATCAGATGTGTGGAGCCAATCAATGATCATGATATTTGGATGCATATGAACTACAAAGTCAGTCCCACACTCCCACATGCATTAAGGTCGGACCATCCATGTTGTGGTGTCACCTTGTCATAAAAAACATGCAATAAAAAGTACATAAGCATCCCATTGTACAAAAAATGCACAACACTTGCCTAAGTTATTATGACATCATGATGATCTGAGGGGAGTTTTGCTTTCAGGAAACAGGCCAGTTGCCCACTACTCTTGAATGAAAAATTCTGATACATCTAAACTGAAGTAAACCAGGACTTCACTAGCACCATTTTGCAACTTCTCAAATTGACTATAGAATTTGATGTCTATATTTGCTTATTTCACTTAGTTAACCACACAGTTGTTACATACGTTTTCTTGTAACAAATCAACTTTACGTACCTCCTTTTGAGCATTTGTCAAAGATACACGAGGCCTAATGGCCCGTGTATGGTTCCAGGCATCTTGTGCAGTCATGTTTTTATATTTCATCTGTATGTTGCATTCAGAGTAATCAGCTTCAATTCAAAGGAGGAAAACATGAATAACAAATAAATTATATATCAAGTCTTTGTTCCATACCAAATAGCACAAAACCACAGTCGTGCTCCTGCCCCGTCCAGCCTTACAGTGCACATAAATGCTATTGCCTTTTGAGGCAT
Source organism: Avena eriantha (assembly GCA_910589775.1). Classification (NCBI taxonomy): domain Eukaryota; kingdom Viridiplantae; phylum Streptophyta; class Magnoliopsida; order Poales; family Poaceae; genus Avena; species Avena eriantha. The sequence goes on along the minus strand of OU342746.1, from coordinate 378,678,445 downwards.
GCACTCGGAAAGAAAATAGACACATTCTAAGTCCGAGAGCTTAATTTCGATGAAAATGCGTACGAAAAAGAAAAGGTAACTACATCACTACATCCCCTTCCAGATGGTAATGGAACAACCCAAACCAGGTGTCCAAGCATCAAAATATACTTACCATGCATAAAATGCAGAGCTGATAAGATGTTCTCTGTAGATGGTGAAGCTGAGTAATCGGGAGTGGGGATCTCTAGATGTTCAATGCCATGTTTCTGAAAATGATTTAGAACAAAAACATAAGCATATGCATGACTGAGAACTTGTTTAGCAAATAATTCCTGACTAATAGGCTTAGTCAGTGGGTCAGCCAACACTTCAATACTAGGACAAACTGAATCTTAGCTAACTTAATTCTGCTGACAACATCGCTTACGCTTACTCTTACTATGGAACTTGTTAGGGCAATAGATCTTGTATTGCCAGAGGGCCAAAGGCCAGAATATATAGTACAAGTACAGGTGCAAATATACAGAAAACCCCCTAACATATGGGGAAATACAATACACACATATATACTCTAACACCTCCCCCCCCTCAAACTCATGGTGGATCCATAACACTGAGTTTGGAGAGTAAGAAATCATGCTGAGCGCGAGTTTGTGCCTTTGTAAAGAAATCTGCCAACTGCAAGTCTGAAGGCACATAATGGAGCGCAACAACCTGATCCTGCACCTGAGCACGTGTATAAAACGCATCAACACCAATATGCTTGGTCAGCTCATGCTTGACCGGATCACGTGCAATGCTGATAGCACCTATACTGTCTGACAAAAGTGGAGTGGGCGTCGTAACAGAGACCCCAAAATCTGCAAGCAACCACCGTAACCAGGTCACCTCAGCAGTCACCGAAGCCATAGCCCGCAACTCAGCCTCAACACTCGAACGGGAAACCGCTACCTATTTCTTCGTCTTCCAAGCAACAAGCGAACCACCAAGAAACACACAGTAAGCAGAAAGTGAACGACGATCCGTAGGATCATTCGCCCATGTAGCATCCGAGTAGCACTGGAGCTGGAGAGAGCTAGAACGAGGGAAGAAAAGGCGACGAGTAATCGTGCCACGACGATCCCCAAAATGACCATAGTGGACAGTGGTAGGAGCTGAGACAAACTGGCTCAGAATATGAACAGGATAAGAGGTATCAAGACGGGTGACAACAAGGTAAACGAGACTCCCAACAAGATGGCGATAACGAGTGGGATCGGGAAGAGGATCACCATCCGTAGGACGAAGCTTAACATGAAGCTCCATAGGAGTCTCAATGGTGCGGTCATCCGCAAGAGCAGCCTGAGCAAGAAGATCCTGAATATACTTTTCTTGAGAAATAGAAAACCCATCAGAAGTGGATGAAACCTCAATCCCAAGAAAATAGCGAAGAGGACCAAGATCAATCATAAGAAACTGATCACGAAGACGAGCCTTGACAAAGACAATATACTCAGGATCATCACCAGTAATGATCATATCATCAACATAGAGAAGGAGAAGAGTGCGTCCACGAGGAGAAGTGTGAACAAAAAGCGCTGGATCATGGGAGCTAGGAGAAAAACCAGCAGCAGTCACCACAGAGGCAAAGCGCTCAAACCAGGCACGAGGGGCCTGTTTCAGGCCATAAAGAGAACGTCGAAGACGACAAACCATCCCATCAGGAACAGAAAACCCAGGCGGAGGTTGCATATAAACCTCCTCACTCAACTTGCCATTAAGAAAAGCATTCTGAACATCAAGCTGGGACACAGACCAGCGTCGGACAGAAGCAACAGCAAGAAGAGTACGCACAGTGGTCATATGTGCCACAGGAGCAAAGGTCTCATCATAGTCATGACCATGTTCCTGCTGAAAACCACGAGCCACAAGACGCGCTTTATAGCGCTCAAGAGATCCATCAGAGCGGGTCTTAATTTTATAGACCCACTTACATGTGATAGGACGAACACCAGAAGGGGAAGAGACAAGATCCCAGGTGCCTGTGCGCTCAAGCGCAGCAATCTCCTCAGCCATGGCAAGCTGCCATTCAGGATGACACGCAGCATCCCGATAAGAAGTCGTCTCGGAAACTACAGAGAGACCATACTGACTAGGGGAGTAATGATCTGGAGCACGACGCTGACGAACAGGTCGTGAGGAAGGAAGCTCATCCGCGGAAGATGACTCATCCGAAGAGGAGGAAGAAGGAGGCACGGAGGAAGGATCTGAAGCTGGAGACCGAGGAGAACTAGGGGAACTAGACGGAGGAGAGGATGGCGCCGAAGAAGGAGTCGCAACAGAAGGAGGAGGCGAAGGAGAAGAGACAGCGGAAGGTGTATCAGGAAAAAGAAGAAAAGAGAGATCATTCGTTGGGTAAGTACCAGAGGTGGGGCGAGGATAGAAAGGACGTGTTTCATCGAACGTGACATCACGAGAGATGCGCATACGACGACCAATGGGGTCCCAACAACGATAGCCCTTATGCTCATCACTGTAGCCAAGAAAAACACACTCAACAGACTGAGCGGTTAGTTTGGTGCGTTCACGAGGAGGGAGAAGGACATAGCAAACGCAGCCAAATAGACGAAGAACCGAGTAGTCTGGACAAGATCCAGAGAGACGCTCGAGAGGAATGCCACCCTGAAGAGCAGCGGAAGGCTGAATATTAATGAGGTAAGTCGACGTAGCGACAGCCTCAGCCCAGAAATGCGGCGGAAGAGAGGAAGCAATCATCATAGCACGGGTAGTCTCAAGAATATGACGATGCTTACGCTCGGCGACACCATTTTGAGCATGGGCGCCAGGACACGAGAACTGAGCAAGGGTGCCCTGCTCAGCAAGGATACCACGCAGGTGCTGAGAGATATACTCTCCTGCAGAATCAGCACGAAAAACACGAATAGGCGTGGAATACTGGGTACGAACCATAGCCACAAAACGCTGATAAATAGCAAGCACCTCGCTGCGAGAGCGCATAAAAAATAACCAGGTGTACCGTGTAAAATCATCAATAAACAAAATATAGTATCGATGACCCCCTTTTGAAGCAAAGGGAGCCGGACCCCACACATCGGAATGAACTAAATCAAAAGGTCGCTGAGATACAGACACACTAGTAGGATAGGGAAGCTGAATCTGTTTAGCTAACCTACAGCCCTGACACGAATGAAGCGACGATACATCTCCTGAGACGAGCCCCAGAAGCTCACGACGAACTAAGGATGATAAACGGGAACCACAAAGATGGCCCAGCCGATGATGCCACTGCTGAAAAGAGCTAGTGACAGACGCAGCAACCGCATGAGAAGTGGTAGAAGAAGTGTCGGCAGAAGGAACGCGAAGCCAGTCTAACTCCCAGAGCCCAGGAGACTCAATGCTCCGAGGGCCAGCTCCAACCAGAGCCAGTGTACGACGGTCCTAAACAGCACAAGAATCAGCATCAAGAATGACCCTACAACCAGAATCAGTAAGCTGACTAGCAGAGAAAAGATTCATCTTAAGACTAGGAACATGAGAAACATCAGGAACAGAGAAGGAAGAAGTAGAGAGGGTGCCTCGACTGGAAACAGGAAGAGAGGTACCATCAGCCGTAATAACACGGACAGGAAAAATAAGAGAGCGAAGAGCAGAAAGAATAGAAGATGCAGAAGTCATATAAAAAGAAGCTCCAGAATCCAGATACCACGGGGATGACGTACCTGACTGTGTAGAAGATGATGGTCGCCCAGTGCTAGAAGAAGTAGTCACAGAACCAGCAGAACCCGACGAGGAGGAGCCTGTATGCGAGCAGACTACGAAGACCACGAATAATGTCCTGATCAGACAGAGCACCAGCAGGAGGTCCAGAAACACCAATAGGAGGTCCAGAGGCAACAGCAGAAGATCCGGAAGACCCAGACTATCGACGAGCAAGATACTGCTGACGTAAGCGTGGATCCCTCGTCCAGCAACCAGAGATGTCGTGGCCAGGCTTGCCATAGTGAGCACAGGGAGGACGAGAACCACGAGGCTGCTGAGACTGACGCTGACCCTGGGCCGGTGAAGTGGAGAGTAGTGGCGGCGCGAGAGACCGCGACGAAGCCGGCGGCACAGGGGGGCCATGAGCAGCAAGCACAGACGGAACCTCAAGAAGACCAGCACCACGAAGACGAGTCTCCTCAGCACGAAGCTCAGCCAGTACCTCAGAGAGCGGAACACGACCACGGGCAAGCAGCTGGGCACAATGCGGCTCAAACTCCTTGCGGAGCCGTGACAAGAACTCAAAGACGCGCTGAAACTCTAGATCTGCGCGCACAATCAGACAGCAGGGACAGGTGTTACACACCGCTATACGAAGAGAGTCAAGCTGACGCCAAATAGCAGCACTCTGAGTGTAGAAATCATCAATAGTAAAATCACCCTGCTTGAGCTCATGCTCCTGACGAACCACGGACAGATAAAGAGCATCTCCAGATGGCTGATAGCGCTGACGCAGAAAAGCCCACTGAGCAATAGCAGTGGGAAGACCCATGAACTCAGAAGCATACTGAGGCAGAACACTGGAAGTGAGAACAGCAGCAACACGAGCATCCTCATCAATCCACTGAGTGTAGTCGGCCAGATCCAGCCGGTAGGCCGTGGTAGCAGCAGAATGCGCCTGAACCTGGCGCTCATAGTCAGCCCGAGCAGAATCATCAGCACTCTGGGCTGCATCCTTGACCGCCTGAGTAGCATCAGGGGTAAGGGCAACGGGTGTTGGGGCACGAGGCACTGGAGGCACAACGGGGCGCGGTGGACAGGAGACCTCACCGGAAAGCACACCCCAAAGGCGAAGGCCGCGCATATGAACGCGCATAAAGGCAGCGAAATCAGGATAATTCGCGCCATCAAAAATCACCGGGCAGCGAGGAATCGCAACATAACCCGATGAGGAAGACATCCTTTTTTTTTCACACCGACCGAGATCGGATCTGAGAGATCTGGCGGCGACTGAGAGCTCGGAGCGGCCGGCGGGGCGGGCCGGAGAGAGGCCGGCGGGGCGGGGGTGGCGGCGGCGACCGATGCGGCGGCGGGCCGGGAGGCGGTGGCCGGGGCGACGGAGAGGACGGGCGGCGGCGGCGGCCGAGGCGGCGGTGGCCGGGGCGGCGGTGGCCGGGGCGGCGGCGGCGCGGTGACCGGCGGCGGCGGCGGCGAGTAGAGAGAGAAAAAAATGCCTTACGGCTCTGATATCATGTTAGGGCAATAGATCTTGTATTGCCAGAGAGCCAAAGGCCAGAATATATAGTACAAGTACATGTGCAAATATACAGAAAACCCCCTAACATATGGAAAAATACAATACACATATATACTCTAACAGAACCTACAAAACTTCGCCACTTTGATTGCTTCCGAGGTTGCAGCAATTAAGTATTGTAATTCCAGTGTTCATGTCAGAAGCCTATCCTCTCAAATATGATCTAACAGAGCAAACGATTCCACTGTTCCGGGGAGTATAACTCCAGTGTTCATGTCAGACAAGATCACATATGAGCCTATCCTCTCAAATATGATGTAAACAGAGCAAACAGTCCCACGCTCAAATTAATCAGCATACATACATGATAAGTTCCATCTCAGGACACTAAATCCTACAATGCCTGTGCCAAAAACTTAGTGATTGCAAAACGAGATAAGCTTTACCTGATAATAGGGTGCCGGAATCAATGTTTCAAATCCCTCTGTCAGTGTCACCACCGCCCTCACACCCAAGTCGTTCAAGCGAGGTACATGGTTGCGGAAGGGGACAGCGCCCAGTACCACATGCTGCGGAGGCAGAGAACATAAAAATATATAAGAACAGTATAAGCGGCAAATCCTCACAGATGAACCGAGAGGGCACAATTCCACCTCGTCGATTCGATCCCACCAATTGAAGTTGCGCTGGATTTTGTTGCGGGCGACATTGGCGGCCAGCGTCGGGTAGAACAGAAACCTCGCACCGCATCCGATGAGGGTGCGCTTGCCGAAATCGAACCACCCGCCTCCGCCGCCGCCGCCGCGGCCCGTCACGTCGCCGCCGCCCATCGCCTCGCCAACGGCGCCTCCCCCGGGAAGCACCTCGTCCCGCACCGCATCTCCACAGTTGCTGCCTCCGACCATCTCCCACTCCTCCTCCTCCTCCTCGCCACCACCGCAGAAGTCGAACCCGCCGCTGCGGCCCGTCACCTCGCCGCGGAAGTCGAACGACGCGCGGCTGCGGCCCGTCACCTCGCCGCCGAAGTCGGACGACACGCGGCTGTGGCCCGTCACCTCGACCCCGCCCCGTCCCGCCACCTCGCTGCCGCCTCGGCACGAAACCACGTCGCCGCCGCTTCCCGCCTCCGCGCCAACGGCGCCGCCTCCAGGGAACGCCCCGTCCCGCACCGCCTCCCCAGCGCTGCTCCCTCCCGCCTCCTCCTCCCACACCACCTTCTCCCACACCCCCAGCTTCTCCCGCCACATCAGCTCCTCCTCGTCGTCGGAGCCGTACCTGATCTCCGTGATCTTCATCGGCTCGCCGCGCGGTGGTCTCCCGCCGTCGCGCACTGGTTGGTTTTGGGTTTTGGGCTTTGGGCGGGGAGGAGAATGGAGTGCCAACGGGAAGGTGCTCCGGGTTAAGCTGTGGGTTCTGCCGACCCAAGCACGGTTCCCTTTAACTCTGGTTTGGTTCGGTTTGAGCGCGGAGGGGAATGGGCTAGCCAGGTTTTACCGACACAGGCACGATTCGGTTTTAACTCTGGTTGGGTTTGACAGGCTGGCGTGGGCTGCCTCTGCATTATCGATCTCTCTTTCTTTTTTTTGACAGGATTATAAATCTTTCCCTGGTGCATAAAGATTTTATCCTAAGAATTAGCCAAATTTGTATCAATCATTTCATCTTCAAACATGCTAAAGGAACTACTCCCTCCCTTCCAAATTATAAGATACTTAGTTTTTTTTTTCTTCTGAAACATATGTATCTAAACGTCTTTTATCATGTACTAAGTTGGAAGCAAAGCAAGTGAATCTAAATACGAAAAAGCATCAGATACAAGTGTTTCAGATGCAAGTGAAACGGAAGGAGTACATAGTACATAGGCACACGGATACTGACGAACCAAAATCTGGAGTTCAAGTTTCAGTCATTACAACACTAGCCAATCTGAGAACAACATGGTTGCAAGATTGCAGGTTCAAAGACAGCACAGAAAAATCATACTCCCTCCGTCCAGAAATAACTAACTTAGGTTTGCCTAGATTCGAATGTATCTCGATGTATTTTAGTGTATAGATACATCCAAATCTACACAAATTCAAATCAGTTATTTCTAGACGGAGGGAGTACACAATATAAGGGCACGAGCTTTGACACATGGCAGATATTTCAATACCAACACTCTTTAACGTGCAAACAATTTATCTACCACAGATATGGAGACAAGTCGATTAACATTTGATCCACAGATCCTTAAACATGCTACAGGAACTACATAATAACGATACTGAAGAACCAGAATCTGAAGATCCCAGTTTCGCCAATTACAACCCCAGTCTGATACCAATATCGTTGCAAGATTAATTAATGTCGAAAAAAGGTAAAATCTAGGCTCCAGAAACAAGAGATGTGGACTTCTGTCGGCCGTCTGGAATGGCAAAAAGCACAATCGGTTTTGATGACCGGATAAACGGAACATCACATCTGTAATACCCTTTCCTTTCAAGCTGTATAACTTCTCCTCGCTTGACATTCCGCATGTTCGGGTCTCCAAGAGCTAGAGCTTCTCGTCGAGTGCATGGGTTCAGATTGTCAAGGAAGTTCTCATCTTCTTCCAGCTGCAAAAAGTGTCACATATTAGGATTAGATGAACATGTAGATATACCACTTAATGATTGGCCGAGATAACATGGACACAATTATGGAAGAGAAAACGCATCCAAGGAAACATCATTACATGTATATAAAAAGAAGAAAACTACATATCTTCGACATCAGCTCCAACAATAGTAGAGTGAAGTATGGATAGGGTGCCATGTTGAGTTTCAAAGACCAACCAATTCAACGATAGCCAAAAGCTGCCGAGGCAAGATAAGTGGGCCGAACAATGCATAGTTGAACAGATTTAGTGACGGCGCCACAGAAGTATCAATCAAACTAACCTAAGTGAAAAGGCATTCATACTACAGTAATAACTAATGTAGCAAGTAGGTAGTAAAAGAATATGATTCTGGTGCCCATGCACTTTTGCATGCCTATCAACATGAACTTAAAACATGATGTCTCACCTTTTTCTTATTGATTAGGTAGTCAAAATCTACCAAAGAGAGACACACAAGGTCTTCAATATCTGATAGCCATGTTAGCTTCAGCTTTGTCATCTTCACTGACCCATCAAGATGGAGTTCACCAACTAGTTGAGTAATTATTCCATTATCTGTCTTGATTTCTTTGATGATAGCATTTCCCCAGTCCATCAAAGTGACTTCCTCACCCATGCTAATGGCTGATGCATCAGCATACTCTAGCCAAATTCTGTTTGCAAATGTTGTAGCCTTCTTTCCAGCACCCTCATATTTCTTGTGCCTTGGTAAGATTCGAACAAATGGTTCCTCTGGACCATTAGTAAGTGTCAAGAGCACACATTTCTCTTTCAGCACGGCAGTATGCCTTCCACACACTGGATCAACTATCTTCTTGTTGATTGTCCAGAGTTTATCCCACTCCATAAGATTCAGATTTTTTGAAGCACCCTTCATAGATAGGAAACACAAAAAAGAAAAGGAGTTAATAACTCAAACACCCATATAATTATTAGATCAGAAGAGCAACTTATTAGAAGATTACCTGCTCGAGTATAAATTGGATCAAGGCTTCGATCTTCAGGCCACGGCGTACTATTCCTTGCACAGTCGGAAAGCGTGCGTCTGTCCAGTCCTCCACCTTCTTGTTTTGTACAAACCAGAGAAGCTTGCGCTTGCTAAGAACGGTATAAACCATATTCAGCCTGCTGAACTCATAGATTTCAACCCTCCGCTGCCCCATGTCCTTCAGGATACGATAGTACTGTGCGTTCCGATCATGGTATTCACTTGAACGAAGAGAATGAGTCACTCCTTCCAATGCATCAACAAATGGGCAAGCAAAGTCATATGTTGGATAGACCTTGTATTTTGAGCCAACACGATGATGTGGATCAGGGTTGCAACGGTAGTAAACAGGATCTCGAAGTGATTTGTTAGGGTCATGCATGTCAAGTTTACCACGTACACAGCACTGAGTACCCCTCTTGGTACCATTAACCATCTCATTCCACAACGACAAGTTCTCCTCAACAGTACTGTTTCTACATTTAGATTCCACACCGTCCATCCTTTCACTTCTCATCTGCTCCTTGGGTGTATCATCAACATATGCCTTTCCCTGCTTAATCAAACATTGAGCCATTTCCATTAGCTTTGGGAAATAATCTGATGTGTACATAACTACATCATATTTAACCCCAACCGTCTCAATATCTTTCAGGACATTGTCAACAAATTCGTTGCTTTCTTTTGAAGGATTTGTGTCATCAAATCGAACAATCAGACGCCCTTTATATCTCTCTGCAAAATACTTGTTCAACAGTGCAGCCTTGGCATGACCAATGTGAAGATACCCGCTAGGCTCTGGGGCAAAACGTGCGCAAACCTCCCCAACTTTTGCACCTGCGAGATCTATTTCATGACCTGAGGTGCTCTCCTTCAAACCAGGCATCTTTTCTTTCAAGCTTGGTGCAGGAGATTTGCCAATTCCCCGCTTTCCAACATAAGCAGCTGTAACTTCATCCAGTGCGTATGCAAAGCCTACAGCTATGCTGTTGAACCAACGGACAAGGTTTTGATATTTCTTTGACCTCCTTAGACTCTCCCATCGTTGACCAGTTCCTGAAGAAAAGAGTTGTGACCTCCATGGTAAGACAGAGAGTAAGATAAACTACATATGGAAGAAATAAGCTAGAAATTACCTGTGAGATTTGACCACACTACAATGTCAGCAATTGAGAGTCCTAGCCAACCAAAAAGGTTCGAGATACCAAGTATCTATCAAGAAACGAGCAAGCAGCTTCAAATTCAGAGCCTGAAAGAATGAGTGGAGCGTACTCGAGCCATTGGTCAACCTACAGATGGATAAAAATGGAACTTAGAATATACTGAGATGACCTTGAAAATATTGACACCATATGTAGAACAGAAACATACATTTGCTGCCTGAATAGCATCCTTGCCATAGAGGATTGAAGCAGATGCAGCACGGGCAATGTAACGAAGAATTGTGTTGACGCCGTGTATAAAATCCCTGTACAGGGATCATGATAGATTCACTTAGGCACTATAAACTCACATACTTAAATACTGCCAATGTAAGGACAATGGCTAGTGGAAATGCACATTTCACCAATAAAACTGCTTTGGTTGACCAACAATATTCTAACAGATATAATTTTCATCAACACATTTTTTTTAAACCAGGAATATTATAAAAAATGAGGAGATTAAAAGAAGAGGTAGGCATAAATCGTGATAATAGTGTCCATAGTTGACGTAAAAAGAAAGCAAATGCAGTAGTTAATTAGAGAGGGAAGCCAAAGCCTAAATCTGTACATCGAAAGGTAATCTTACCCAGAACCCAAGTGTAGTGTAGGCACTGAACCTGAGGTAAGGCAGGGATCAACGGTTATGGAAACATCTGCAATCTTAGCAGCAGAAATGATGGAAAGGGGCGGGTTGTCCTGGGGGAATACTAGTTTCGCGTCTTTCACCTTCATTGAGCTCGCCTCCATCTTTCCCAGTATAATCCAATCGGGAATCTGCGAACGGCAGAAAAACATTGTAAGTGTACAGTCAAATGAAGAATTAATGATTCACATGTTTATTTTTTCTTTTCACAGGCAGAAATATGCATTAATCTCAGACTTACTATTTTCATTGGTTCACGTAGTTGATCCATGCAATTTCTGAAGACCTACATATGGTAAAACAAAAATGAATTAGAAGTTACAGCAACTGGAATTCTCAACAACTATATGTTAAGCAAAATGCTAACTAGTGATTGATAATGACCACATTTCAGGTTACAAAGCAACTCTCACAAGATTATGGCACAAATAACAGCTGTGTTAATTTGTATAAATATTAAAAGAAAAGGAGCAAATTGCACTTTACACTACACGGATTATCCCAAATGAAAGGTTTTTGTAGATCAGATACTTCCAGATAACACAACATGATATGAGATCAGAGAGCCGAGGCCTGAGACCTAACTTGGGACATGGAGCAGGTACAGACTAAATGGTTTTGTGGAAGTTAATTACTTTCGGTTTAAATAATTCACAGGATGACTATAAGCTCACACCGAAAACAAATGTCCAATTGCAAACGGGTTAATTAGCTAATATGCTTTAATGTATAGTCTGTATGAAGTACCAAACCATCATCCCTCTCCAATGCATTTGCAAGTATAAGGGCATTATGAGCTGACCCCTCCGATCACACAAGTACATAAGGTGAACCTTAGACTTTTCTACCCCTAACATGTACAATGGGAGGTGCTTAGAGGAGTGCTTACAAAAATAAACCAACCATTTTGCTAAGCATGGGTGCTTATTTCTATAGAAGATGTGCTTAGTAGGCATTTACCTAGTATAAATAAGCACCGGTGCTTAAAGAAAAACCGATCTATTTTTCTAAGCAAACGTCCTAAGCACCTTGCATTGTCCATGCTCTAAGCAGCAGCGATCTTTCTTGGGAGTCTAGCAAACCACATGAGCCCCATCAATTGCTAACTAGTAATCAACATGAGCCCCACAGGAGTACGAGATTAAAAAAAATCCCCATGCACAATCATGTTGACACAATACGAAAGACACAGTGCTTTCCATGAAAGACGCTTGGCGATTTCGACAATATACACGAAAGGTGATCTACTGCCTACGTAAACAGAGCAGAAATTCTCAACAAAAGAAGGGCAAACAGAGCAGAAATTCTCAACAAAAGAAGGGCAAACAGAGCAGAAATTCTCAACAAAAGAAGGGCAAACAGAGCAGGGATTAGGGGGAGAGAAATGCAGAGGTAATCCTCACCTTCTCGCTGCCGGCGGTTGGGGTATCAGAGGGCGGTGGCGGCGAGAGACGGGGTAGAAGGGCGGTGCAGCGGCGACAGATGGGGCGGTGCAGCGGCGACGGATGGGGTGAGGCGGCCTTCGAGGTGGTGACGGGGGTTGAGACTTGAGACCCTAGCGGCTAGCGGGCTCGCAGGCTTTGCTCGCGGGGACGTGCCGGAAAACCCTATTTTCCGCCCAATGCGGAACGGATTCCGTCCAGCACAGGCGGGTACCGGATTGGGCCGTCGCCCGTTATCGGTGGAAGAAGTCTATTCTTGCATTTTTTATCTCGTTTTTACCTTTTTTTTTCTGTTACGGTTTTTCTTTTCTGCTTTTGTTTTGTTTTCTGTTTTTTCAAACTCGAACATTTTTCAAATCCGAAAATCTAAAAAAAATCAAGATCTGAACATATTTTAAATCTGAACAACTTTCATATTTGAAATTTTCAAAATCCGGACAATTTCAAATTTAAATATTTTCAAAATCTGAAAAAAAGTCAGAACAAATTTCAAATCTAAACAAATTTTAAAATTCTAATAAAAACACAATAAAGTAAAAAAATAGAAAATATAAATGTATACCTATTTTTACTGGCCCATTAATAATGCCCGCGGGCTAAGCGGATTATGTCCTGCTAAGGGCGGAAAATAGGGGCACTTGGACCTTTTCAAGTCCAGGCCAGCCGTTCTAGAGGATAAGAGCATCTCTAGCAGATACCGCATCCCGTGGTACTACAAAACGCGGATGCGGTAAACCAAAAACCTGGCTTGCGGTGCGAGAAAGGGCCGGGCGAATCAGATGCCACATATTGAACTGCAAAAATATTTCAATTTACGGTTCAGTTATGCTGCACCTGTTCCGCCCCGTCTCGCGTATTGCAAAATAACATATACTGCAAATCAGATTCTGCAAACCAATAGTTCAAATCAATACAAAAATTTCAAAGTTTTACAACAACACACAGATACAATAACATTAACAAACGGAAAATAAACATGCTAGGCTTCCTGATGATCAGCTCCACCATTCGCAGCAGCACTTGCAGCAACTCTGCGAGCTTACCTTACCTCGAGGGTCTCCCTCCTTCGATCTTCCCACCGCTCTTTTGTGATTAGATCCATCTTCTCAGGGTCCTGTTGGGGATCGTAGCAGAAAAAAATTTCTTACGAAGTAACCCAAAAACTGCCTAGTATCTATCTATGTAGTAATGTAGTAACGTCCAATATGTATAGAATATATACCCTTATAGACCGTACACGGTTAACGTTTCGCGGGGAACGTGGTTGAAGTAGTTGTACTCGTAGCCGATCTCAAGACCGCAAAGCTCCTCGCAGGTCACCCCTTGCTCCTTCTTGGTCTTCATCGTGCAACGGCTCCGGCTCACAACATTTAAGCGCCCCAAGTGTTGTGCCTCGTGTCTTCGTACACATCCGGTGCACGATGAAACCTCCGGCTCCCCGATCCCACCGAGAGCGCAGAAGTTGATATCCGGCTAGGAATCCCTGCAGCGCAACAGCGTACTGTAGGTGTGCCTTGATCGCACAGCCCAGACTTGGGGCCATGGTCACAAGGTATAGAGAGAGGGAAGGAGGAAGTCAACCAATGGACTTTTCCAAATTGTGTGTTTTCATCCCACCCATGGGAACCCCTTTATATAGGCGGAGGGGGTATGCCCTCCCCATTAGGTTAGCCATGTAAGACTAATAGGCAAAGGAAAAATACATGTGTTTTCGTCCTGGCTGATTGGGCCGAATTAACTCAGCCCAATAGGCAAAACAAAAAATACCTAATGAAAGGAAAAAGGAGGGCGGCAGCAGTAGCTGGACAGGCGCTGGCCGGGTGGGCCTTGGCACGGCCCACTTCGCGCCCAGCAGCCCCCGCGGCGGCGGCCTGGCGACCCCGCCCAGGTGGGCCGGTGCCCGGTGGCCCAGCTCGCGCGCCCGCGAGGCGGTCTGGCGAGGCAGAGCTCAGGTGGGCCGGCTTGCCCCGGCGGCCCAGCTCGCGCGCCCGGTCCGCTCCCCCGCGAGCCCCACATGGGCCGGGATTGAGCAGGCCCATGGTGGCGGCCGGCAGCTGGCGCCTGCCCCCCTTGCGGCAGGGACTATCTGCCGCCCATGTGGGCTGGCTGTTTTCTCTTTTTCTTTTCCTTTTTCTGCAGCTTTATTTCTAGGCCTTTTCCCTCTGGGATTTGGCCTAATATAAAAGTTGCTTTTAAAATCTTAATCCAAATATTATTTAGAATATATTAATTCACAATTAACATATAATAAATATATATTTAAATTCTCATTTATCCGAAAACACTTTTCCGGTCTTTTCCTTTATTCTTTCTCCGAACAACTTCGGATTTCTCCACGGAACGATTCCGACTTTCTCTCTTTCTCTACTGTGATTCCGTCTTACGAATGATCGCTCTCATCGTATCCTTAAGTGTATCCTCTCACGGCTCGGGAATGCTCTAGACATAATCTGTATCAATGATCAACAGAGGGACCAGGAATGTCCATGTGACCCCTATGCATTCCTGATGACAATGTCGTTTGAACCGCTAAATGTAGCATCCTCTTCCTTTTGTTTCTCCATACAACTTGTCCGAGATCCGATCATTGATATCTCATACCTTGTTCAATCTCGTTCACAACAAGTTCTGTTTTCTTGTTACCGTGATATTACATCCCCGTAACCTAGTCACATGTTGCAATATTTATGGATGTAATCTCACCAAGCCGGCCGTATGTATCTTTACCTGTCATGTGGGTGAACAAATCCTGCTCTTGACATATATTGCCTCTACGGTTCCTCCGAGTACATGAACACATGTTTATAACCACTGTATTACCAAGTGGCGCTTGATGATATCTAAGAACTCTCGAGAGACTATGATTGATATCATCTCACGGTCTAAGGAGAAGGAGTCTAGGTATAGCTGTTGCAACAATGAACTATATGACTTGGTCGTGTTGCAATCCTTCGAGGATGTAGCACCCCACTAAAATCACTACTAGAAAATCGTTGTGTTTTTATGCATTGCATCATCATGACCGCATGCTCATGTCATCATGCCACATTGCATTTGAGCATCGTCATCATCATGCATATGTTTTGTCTAAAACTATTTTCTAAAAGTCTAGTTTTGTTTTCTAAAATATCCCCCGTCTTTATTCAAATTAAAACCCCGGTCTTTTTCGGATCTTTTATTTATCTAAAAGCTATATATAAAATCCTTTCTAGAAATAAAATAAATATTTTTCTAGGGGAGGCCGCAAGTCGCCAGGCCCAAGCCCAGCAAACCAGCAGCCTACTACCTGGCTAATCCTGGCCCTAGATCTAACGAGCCTAACCAGCTAAACCTAACCCTACCCAACCACTCAGTTGCCGCCACCAGCTACACGCGCACAACACACGCAGAGCACGCACGCACTCACACGCGCGCACGCAACCGCGTCCACCCTGCTCCCGCGCCTGCACGCGCCCCCGCACTACCTGGTCACCACCTTCTCTCGCTCCCATCCCCCAGCCATCCCCTGCCACAGACACCGCCTCCCTCCTTTTCCCCGGGCCCCACCCGCGGGATAGACCCGCTCCGCCCGCATGCACCTCGACAGCCTCGGGATCCTCGCCCTCCTGAACCACCACTTTCCCCACCTGCCCTTGCTCCTCTCTCCTCTCCTGCACGCGACCCGTCCCCGCCGCCGTCTCCTACCTTCCCCGCTCGACCCCTTCCTCCCCCGTAGAGCCGCCCGCCCCGCCACCAGATGCGCCGCCGCCGGCCTCGTCCGTCTCCTCTCCGGCCGCCGCCTCGGTTCTGGCGCCGCGGCGTTGTCGCCTCGTCTGGAACCTAGCACTACCGCAAGGGCGCCCTCCTCTATGCTCGCCCACGCAGCGCTGCCGACGCGTGTCGCGGGTCAAACGTGTGTGTTGCTATTTGTGCACCCCTGCAGGGTAAATCTTTCTGAAAGTCGTGTCCGCGGTTATGGATGACTTGGAGCACAGTTTCTCGATCATAGACAAGCATAACTAAAGTAGTGTTATAAATTTGACTTAATATGTGACTAGTAATCAGCTTCACTACAATGGAATGGATAATAAAAATGCCAACAACTGGTGGATCTATGGTGATCTGTGTCATACTATACCTGCCTAGTAAGTATTGCAACTCCAATAGAATGTGATAAAAGTGCCATCAACGGTTGGGTTTTGGAATTCCTCAAAACAATTATATATGACTAGTAAATGTTCCAACTACAACGGAATGTCAATTAAAAACTGCCCACTACTTATGCTATCAGGACAACTCATGCTATCTACATCTGACTAGTAAGTGCTTCAACTATAACGGAATGAATAAAACTGCCAACTGTGTGAGTTCCTCGGTTTGACTTCCTCGTTTGGTCTCGAGGGGGAAATGCCAGGATGAGTATGTTTGGTGTTAGTATCAGGTGGTTCCGAATATGTATTGCTTATCTCTCTCTCCAATAGCCGACAGTGGTATTGAGTCTCTATAGGTTGTTTAGTGCATGATTCGCTGCCGCTTCAGTCCACCATACCTATGTAGGCGAGAGCCGCCGAATTCTAGCCTCGCCGTGTACTGGCCTCAGTACTGACGCTCCTCTTTTTCCTTTGCCCTTTGTCGACACCCCTTTTGTTTTAGCAGGATTGAGATCGACGTCGTTAGCAGGGTTACCCTTCCGGCTTGGCCTGGGCAGGGTTATGGACGCCATTGGTTATTCTTCAGGGCTCTTAGCCCCCTTTTCCTCTTGTCCGTAGTCGGACGCTCTATCATTTTCAAAGTGATTTGAATCTTTGTATAGTATATATGTATTCTTGACTCATGGAGTCGTTGTTGCATATATATGTTCTGTAGGTTCCATCGTGGACTAATGTGTAATGGTATTACTTCGTTTTCCACCCGCACGAAAGTGCCTGGTGGGCGTCCTTGAATCGTTTCTATGCGGGTTTGGCGGGAAGCGCTAAAACTTGCATAGGGCCGATTCGAGGGTGTTATAGAGTGGTATCAGAGCCCAGCAGTTGCGATACCCCACAAGTCCAGCCTGTAGGATAACCTAGCTAACGGTCGATATAGAGTGTTAAAACTATTTTGCAAAATCGGTTGGATAGATCTGATTAGGTCTGCTTTTAGTCCTTATCCCTCTGCTATTCTCCTCTTACCTCAGCGTGTTTTATATCTGCTCTCTTACCTTTTTTCAAGTCCAGGATTTCTCGTGGTTGGGTTCCGTCGTACCTTCAGGGTCTCGCTTCCTCCTTGGAAAATGGTGTTTCTACCTCCAGACTTCATGCTATCCGAGTAATCCTTTATCTGTGGTATCATTCTTTGTTCCTTGTGTTGTGCCTTCCGGTGTTTTCAATGCGACGACATCATCTATGCCAGATCCGATGCAGAGTCTGCATCCCTCCTTGTTTTCGAACCTCGCTTGTCGAGATCTTCAGTCTGATTTGGAGAGTTGGTTGCATAATTCTCCTATTCGTGTGCAGAGTAATGGTTTGGGTGCACGATGGACTGATCACCATCCGACTACTCTTATCATTCGCTCTTGTACATTGAATCGGTGGATCCAGCAAGTTTACTCCATCTGCGGAAGCTAGAGGTGGCTTTATTGTTGATACCTTTACCTTCGCCCTTTGTTCTCGGAGTGTTCTCTCAACGATCACGGACAACGACCTCTTGTTAGTGGTGTCGCGAGGATCTACACGAAGCGACAAGATTCAGATCGTCGGCCTTCTTCCCCGTACCATGAGGCGGATCTCGAGGGCGAGATCTATTGTTAGTCGTGTCGAAGTGTAGCACCCCGCTAAAATCACTGCTAGAAAATCGTTGTGTTTTTGTGCATTGCATCATCATGACCGCATGCTCATGTCATCATGCCACATTGCATTTGAGCATCGTCATCATCATGCATATGTTTTGTCTAAAATTATTTTCTAAAAGTCTAGTTTTGTTTTCTAAAATATCCCCCGTCTTTATTCAAATCAAAACCCCGGTCTTTTTCGGATATTTTATTTATCTAAAAGCTATTTATAAAATCCTTTCTAAAAATAAAATAAGTATTTGTCTAGGGGAGGCCACAAGTCGCCAGGCCCAAGCCCAGCAAACCAGCAGCCTACTACCCGGCTAATCCTGGCCCTAGATCTAACGAGCCTAACCAGCTAAACCTAACCCTACCCAACCACTCAGCCGCCGCCAGCTACACGCGTGTAGCACACGCAGAGCACGCACGCACTCACACGCGCGCACGCAACCGCGTCCACCCCGCTCCCGCGCCTGCACGCGCCCCCGCACTACCTGGTCACCACCGTCTCCCGCTCCCATGCCCCAGCCATCCCCTGCCACACACACCGCCTCCCTCCTTTTCCCCGGGACCCACCCGCGGGATAGACCCGCTCCGCCCGCATGGACCCCGATAGCCTCGGGATCCTCGCCCTCCTGGCCCACCACTTTCCCCACCTGCCCTTGCTCCTCTCTCCTCTCCCGCACGCGACCCGTCCCCGCTGTCGTCTCCTACCTTCCCCGCTCGACCCCTTCCTCCCCGCAGAGCCGCCCGCCCCACCACCAGATGCGCCGCCGCCGGCCTCGTCCGTCTCCTCCCCGTCCCCTTCCCTGCGTCTCCTCCTCCGACCCCGCAAGCTCCCCGTGGCAACCGCCTTCGCCCTACCCCACCGCCAGCGTCCCCCCTCTCCTCTGCCCCAGCGCCGCCTCCAGTCTGCCGGCCCGGGCTCGCCACCGCGCCGCCGCGGGCATCCCCTACCCTGCTTCCAGGCTCGGCCTGCAGCCGTCGGAGCCTCGATCCCCGCCGCCAGCAACCGCCACCGCGGGGGCCCTGCCTCGGCCACCTCCCGCCCGAGTACCCCGCCGCCTTCCGCGTCCTCCTCGCCGAGCACCGCCAGGCTCAGCCTCCCTTTGCACCGCCGCCTCCGCGTCGGCTGGGCCCCGCCTGCCTCCGCGTCAGCTGGGCCTCTCCCTCGCACCGTCCGCGTGCAGCCGCCGCCGACGACCTCGCCTCCCGCGCCCGGTATCCCTCCTCTCCGGCTGCCGCCTCGGTTCCCGCGTCGCGGCGTCGTCGCCTCGTTTGGCACCTAGCACTACCGCAAGTGCGCCCTCCTCTCTGCTTGCCCACGCAGCGCTGTCGACGCGTGTCGCGGGTGGATCGTGTGTGTGTTGCTATTTGTGCACCCCTGCAGGGTAAATCTTTCTGAAAGCCGTGTCCGCAGTTATGGACGACTTGGAGCACAGTTTATTGATCATAGACAAGCATAACTAAAGTAGTGTTATAAATTTGACTTAATATGTGACTAGTAATCAGCTTCACTACAATGGAATGGATAATAAAAATGCCAACAACTGGTGGATCTATGGTGATCTCTGTCATACTATATCTGCCTAGTAAGTATTGCAACTCCAATAGAATGTGATAAAAGTGCCATCAACGGTTGGTTTTTGGAATTCCTCAGAACAATTATATCTGACTAGTAAATGTTCCAACTACAACAGAATGTCAATTAAAAACTGCCCACTACTTATGCTATCAGGATGACTCATGCTATCTATATCTGACTAGTAAGTGCTTCAACTATAACGGAATGAATAAAACTGCCAACTGTGTGAGTTCCTCGGTTTGACTTCCTCGTTTGGTCTCGAGGGGGAAATGCCAGGATGGGTATGTTTGGTGTTAGTATCAGGTGGTTCCGAATAGGTCTTTCTTATCTCTCTCTCTAATAGCCGACAGTGGTATTGAGTCTCTATAGGTTGTTTAATGCATGCTTCGCTGCCACTTCAGTCCAACATACCTATGTAGGCGAGAGCGGCCGAATTCTAGCCTCGCCGTGTACTGGCCTCAGTATTGACGCTCCTCTTTTTCCTTTGCCCTTTGTCGGCACCCCTTTTGTTTTAGCAAGTTTGAGATCGACGTCGTTAGCAGGGTTACCCTTCCGGCTTGGCCTGGGCAGGGTTATGGACGCCATTGGTTATTCTTCAGGGCTCTTAGCCCCATTTGCCTCTTGTCCATAGTCGGACGCTCTATCATTTTCAAGGTGATTTGAATCTTTGTATAGTATATATGTATTCTTGACTCATGGAGTCGTTGTTGTATATATATGTTCTGTGGGTTCCATCATGGACTAATGTGTAATTGTATTACTTCGTTTTCCACCCGCACGAAAGTGCCTGGTGGGCGTCCTTGAATCGTTTCTATGCGGGTTTGGCGGGAAGTCCTAAAACTTGCATAGGGCCGATTCGAGGGTGTTACAGAGTGGTATCAGAGCCCAACAGTTGCGATACCCCACAAGTCTAGCCTGTAGGATAACCTAGCTAACGGCCGATATAGAGTGTTAAAACTATTTTGCAAAATCGGTTGGATAGATCTGATTAGGTCTGCTTTTACTCCTTATCCCTCTGCTATTCTCCTCTTACCTCAGCGTATTTTATATCTGCTCTCTTACCTTTTTTCAAGTCCAGGATTTCTCGTGGTTGGGTTCCGTCGTACCTTCAGGGTCTCGCTTCCTCCTTGGGCAATGGTGTTTCTACCTCCGGACTTCATGCTATCCGAGTAATCCTTTATCTGTGGTATCGTTCTTTGTTCCTTGTTTGTGCCTTCCGGTGTTTTCAACGCGACGACATCATCTATGCCAGATCCGATGCAGAGTCTGCATCCTTCCTTGTTTTCGAACCTCGCTTGTTGAGATCTTCAGTCTGATTCCGAGACTTGGTTGCATAATTCTCCTATTCGTGTGTAGAGTAATGGTTTGGGTGCGCGATGGACTGATCACCATCCGACTACTCTTATCATTCACTCTTGTACATTGAATCGGTGGATCCAGCAATTTTACTCCGTCCGCGGAAGCTAGAGGTGGCTTTATTGTTGATACCTTTACCTTCGCCCTTTGTTCTCGGAGTGTTCTCTCGACGATCACGGACAACGACCTCTTGTTAGTGGTGTCGCGAGGATCTACACAAAGCGAGAAGATTCAGATCGTCGGCCTTCTTCCTCGTACCATGAGGCAGATCTCGAGGGCGAGATCCATTGTTAGTGGTGTCGAATTGTAGCACCCCACTAAAATCACTACTAGAAAATCGCTGTGTTTTTGTGCATTGCATCATCATGACCGCATGCTCATGTCATCATGCCACATTGCATTTTAGCATCGTCATCATCATGCATATGTTTTGTCTAAAACTATTTTCTAAAAGTCTAGTTTTGTTTTCTAAAATATCCCCCGTCTTTATTCAAATCAAAACCCCGGTCTTTTTCGGATCTTTTATTTATCTAAAAGCTATTTATAAAATCCTTTCTAAAAATAAAATAAATATTTGTCTAGGGGAGGCCGCAAGTCGCCAGGCCTAAGCCCAGCAAACCATCAGCCTACTACCCGGCTAATCCTGGCCTTAGATCTAACGAGCCTAACCAGCTAAACCTAACCCTACCGAACCACTCAGCTGCCGCCGCCAGCTACACGCGCACAGCACACGCAGAGCACGCACGCACTCACACGCGCGCACGCAACCGCGTCCACCCTGCTCCCGCGCCTGCACGCGCCCCCGCACTACCTGGTCACCACCTTCTCTCGCTCCCATCCCCTGCCACACACACTGCCTCCCTCCTTTTCCCCGGGTCCCACCCGCGGGATAGACCCGCTCCGCCCGCATGCACCCCGACAGCCTCGGGATCCTCGCCCTCCTGACCCACCACTTTCCCCACCTGCCCTTGCTCCTCTCTCCTCTCCTGCACGCGACCCGTCCCCGCCACCGTCTCCTACCTTCCCCGCTCGATCCCTTCCTCCCCCGTAGAGCCGCCCGCCCCGCCACCAGATGCGCCGCCGCCGGCCTCGTCCGTCTCCTCCCCATCCCCTTCCCTGCGTCTCCTCCTCCGACCCCGCAAGCTCCCCGCGGCGACGGCCTTCGCCCTACCCCGCCGCCAGCGTCCCCCCTCTCCTCTGCCCTAGCGCCGCCTCCAGTCCGCCGACCCGGGCTCGCCACCGCGCCGCCGCGGGCATCCCCCTACCCTGCTGCCAGGCTCGGCCCGCAGCCGCCGGAGCCTCGATCCCCACCGCCAGCAACCGCCACCACGGGGGCCCTGCCTCGGCCGCCTCCCGCCCGAGTACCCCGTCGCCTTCCGCGTCCTCCTCACCGAGCGCCGCTAGGCTCGGCCTCCCTCTGCACCACCGCCTCCGCGTCGGCTCGGCCCCGCCCGCCGGCCTCTCCCTCGCACCGTCCGCGTGCAGCCGCGGCCGACGACCTCGCCTCCCGCGCCCGGTCTCCCTCCTCTCCGGCCGCCGCCTCGGTTCCCGCGCCGCGGCGTCGTCGCCTCGTCTAGCACCTAGCACTACCGCAAGGGCGCCCTCCTCTCTGCTCGCCCACGCAGCGCTGCCGACACGTGTCGCGGGTCGATCGTGTGTGTGTTGCTATTTGTGCACCCCTGCAGGGTAAATCTTTCTGAAAGCCGTGTCCGCGGTTATGGACGACTTGGAGCACAGTTTCTCGATCATAGACAAGCATAACTAAAGTAGTGTTATAAATTTGACTTAATATGTGACTAGTAATCAGCTTCACTACAATGGAATGGATAATAAAAATGCCAACAACTGGTGGATCTATGGTGATCTGTGTCATACTATACCTGCCTAGTAAGTATTGCAACTCCAATAGAATGTGATAAAAGTGCCATCAACGGTTGGGTTTTGGAATTCCTCAGAACAATTATATCTGACTAGTAAATGTTCCAACTACAACAGAATGTCAATTAAAAACTGCCCACTACTTATGCTATCAGGACGACTCATGCTATCTATATCTGACTAGTAAGTGCTTCAACTATAACGGAATGAATAAACCTGCCAACTGTGTGAGTTCCTTGGTTTGACTTCCTCGTTTGGTCTCGAGGGGGAAATGCCAGGATGGGTATGTTTGGTGTTAGTATCAGGTGGTTCCGAATAGATCTTTCTTATCTCTCTCTCTAATAGCCGACAGTGGTATTGAGTCTCTATAGGTTGTTTAGTGCATGCTTCGCTGCCGCTTCAGTCCACCATACCTATGTAGGCGAGAGCCGCCGAATTCTAGCCTCGCCGTGTACTGGCCTTAGTACTGACGCTCCTCTTTTTCTTTTGCCCTTTGTCGGCACCCCTTTTGTTTTAGCAGGTTTGAGATCGACGTCGTTAGCAGGGTTACCCTTTCGGCTTGGCCTAGGCAGGGTTATGGACACCATTGGTTATTCTTCAGGGCTCTTAGCCCCATTTGCATCTTGTCCGTATTCAGACGCTCTATCATTTTCAAGGTGATTTGAATCTTTGTATAGTATATATGTATTCTTGACTCATGGAGTCGTTGTTGTATATATATGTTCTGTGGGTTCCATCGTGGACTAATGTGTAATGGTATTACTTCGTTTTCCACCCGCACGAAAGTGCCTGGTGGGCGTCCTTGAATCGTTTCTATGCGGGTTTGGCGGGAAGCGCTAAAATTTGCATAGGGCCGATTCGAGGGTGTTACAGAGTGGTATCAGAGCCCAGCAGTTGCGATACCCCACAAGTCCAGCCTGTAGAATAACCTAGCTAACAGCCGATGTAGAGTGTTAAAACTATTTTGCAAAATCGGTTGGATAGATCTTATTAGGTCTGCTTTTACTCCTTATCCCTCTGATATTCTCCTCTTACCTCAGCGTGTTTTATATCTGCTCTCTTACCTTTTTTCAAGTCCAGGATTTCTCGTGGTTGGGTTCCGTCGTACCTTCAGGGTCTCGCTTCCTCCTTGGGCAACGGTGTTTCTACCTCCAGACTTCATGCTATCCGAGTAATCCTTTATCTGTGGTATCATTCTGTGTTCCTTGTTTGTGCCTTCCGGTGTTTTCAACGCGAGGACATCATCTATGCCAGATCCGATGCAGAGTCTACATCCCTCCTTTTTTCTGAACCTCGCTTGTCGAGATCTCCAGTCTGATTCCGAGAGTTGGTTACATAATTCTCCTATTCGTGTGCAGAGTAATGGTTTGGGTGCGCGATGGACTGATCACCATCTGACTACTCTTTTCATTTGCTCTTGTACATTGAATCGGTGGATCCAGCAATTTTACTCCGTCCGCGGAAGCTAGAGGTGGCTTTATTGTTGATACCTTTACCTTCGCCCTTTGTTCTCGGAGTGTTATCTCGACGATCACGGACAAGGACCTCTTGTTAGTGGTGTCGCGAGGATCTACACGAAGCGAGAAGATTCAGATCGTCAGCCTTCTTCCCCGTACCATGAGGAGGATCTCGAGGGCGAGATCCATTGTTAGTGGTGTCGAATTGTAGCACCCCGCTAAAATCACTACTAGAAAATCGCTGTGTTTTTGTGCATTGCATCATCATGACTGCATGCTCATGTCATCATGTCACATTGCATTTGAGCATCGTCATCATCATGCATATGTTTTGTCTAAAACTATTTTCTAAAAGTCTAGTTTTGTTTTCTAAAATATCCCCCGTCTTTATTCAAATCAAAACCCCGGTCTTTTTCGGATCTTTTATTTATCTAAAAGCTATTTATAAAATCCTTTCTAAAAATAAAATAAATATTTGTATAGGGGAGGCCACAAGTCGCTAGGCCCAAGCCCAGCAAACCAGTAGCCTACTACCCGGCTAATCCTGGCCCTATATCGAACGAGCCTTGATGGGTTCGTAGCATGGAAAACAAAAAATTTCTACCGCAAGAACAAACAAAACCCAGATCTAATCTAGATAAAAGCCAAGATCTAATCTATTAGATATGTGCAACAAGATAGATATGTACTAACCCTCGTAGATCCGAAAGCGTTACGAGATTAGATCTCGTGGTTCATATAGTCGATCACTTGCCGATCTCAAGATCGTGTGGACGATCCTTCCAGCGCCGCGTTCCGGTAGCGCTTCCGTAGTCGGTCACACGTGCGGAGTCGAAGCAGACCTTCCTCTCCTCGTTCCAGCGAGCAGCGGAGGTAGTAGATCTTCTCCACGGAATCCCAGCAGCACGACGACGGGGTGATGGTGGTGGAGTAGAGAATTCTGCAGGGCTTCGCCTATACCTGTGTAGAAGAAAGGAGGAGGAGAGAGGCGGCGGAGATTTGGAGTTGTAGAGGAGGGGTTGGAGGTGGCGCCCCCACCCCTCTATTTAAAGGGGGAGGCGCCATGGGAGGGGGAGTCCTTGTAGGACTCCCCTCCCTCCTATGGCCGGCGGATTGGGGAGGGGGGGAGGAGTCCTCCTCCCCCACGACTCCTTGTCTTGCCCCACCAGGACTCCTTGATCCCTTTCTTGGTTTTTCAAGCAAACTCCAAGAAATCTTCCAGAACCTTCCGGAACATTCCGAAACCTTCTAGAATCCTCATACAAATACTCCGGAACATTTCCTAACTCAGAAAATGATCCCCAATACATGAATCTTATTCTCCGGACAATTCCAGATCTCCTCGTGATGTCCCGGATCCAATCCGAGACTCCGAACAACATTCGGTCTCCAACGCACATTCCATATCTACTTAAAACAACTTCGAACCTTAAGTGTGTCACCCTACGGTTCGTGAATATGTAGACATGACAGAGACACATCTCCTATCAATAACCATCAGCGGGACCTAGAGATCCATAATGGCTCCCACATACTCAACGATGACTTCGTGATCGATTGAACCATTTACATACGAAACCAATTCCCTTTGTCATGCGGTACTATACTTTATCTGAGGTTTGATCGTCGGTATCTCCATACCTAGTTCTACCTCGTTACTGATATGTACTCTTTACTCGTTCCGTGATATGTCATCCCTTGTGACCCAGTCACATGCTTGCAAGCTAACTAGACGACATTCCACCGAGAGGGCCCAGAGCATATCTATCCATCATATGGATGGACAAATCCTAATCTTGGTCCATGTGCTTCAACACATACTTTCAGAATACCCAATGACACCTTTATAACCACCCAGTTACGAAGCGGCGTTTGATGTCATCAAAGTACCCATCCAGTGATGGTGATTAACACAACCTCATGGTTGAAGGATTAGGTTACTATGCATTTTAATAGCTTATAGCAATACGAACTTAATGACTTGATCTTATGCTACGCTTACTATGGGTGTATGTCCATCACATCATTCTCCTAATGATATAACCTTGTTATTAATCACATCCTAATGTCCATGATCAGGAAACCATGATCATCAATTAATCAACAAGCTAGTTCAACAAGAGGCTTACTAGGGACTCTTATATGTTTACAAAACACACAAGTATTAGTGTTTCCTAATAATACAATTATAGCATGGGATGTAAACATTCATCATAAACACAAAGATATAATAATAACCACTTTTATTATTGCCTCTTGGGCATATCTCCAGCAGCCTCCCACTTGCACTAGAGTCAATAATCTAGATTACATGGTAATATATCGAACACCCATGGCGTTCTGGTATTGGTCATGCTTTGCCCTAGGGAGAGGTTTAGTCAAAGGATCTGCCACATTCAGATCAGTGTGTACTTTGCAAATCTTTATGTCACCATCTCAGACATACTCGCGAATAGCGTGGAAACGTAGCTTGATGTGCTTCAGCTTGCTATGTGACCTTGGCTCCTGTGCATTAGCTATGGCACCTGTGTTGTCACAGTAGATGGCCATCGGGTCCAACGCACTGGGAACCACGCCAAGTTCAGTAATGAATTCCTTCATCCATACGGCTTCTTGTGCAGCCTCCGAAGCAGCTATGTATTCTGATTCAGTTGAAGATTTCGCCACAACGCTTTGCTTTGCACTCCTCCAGCTCACTGCAGCACTATTCAAAATAAATACGTATCCTGACTGTGACTTCGAGTCATCCGGATCGGTGTTCCAACTAGCATCGCTGTAACCGTTTACAACAAGCTGTTCATCACCTCCATAAGAAAGAACCATACCCTTAGTCCTATTTAGGTACTTTAGGATATTCTTGACCGCTGTCCAGTGCTCCATTCCAGGATCACTTTGATATCTGCTAGTCAAACTAACATCATTTGCTATATCCGGTCTTGTACACAACATGGCATACATGATAGAACCTATGGCCGAGGCATAGGGAATATTATTCATTTTCTCTCTATCTTCTGCCGTAGCTGGACTTTGAGTCTTACTCAAGGTCTTACCTGACAACATGGACACGAACCCTTTCTTGCTCTCTTCCATTCTAAACTTCTTTAGAACTTTGTCTAAGTATGTACTTTGTGAAAGCGCTATTAGGCGTCTTGATCTATCTCTATAAATCTTGATGCCTAGAATATATGTCGCTTCGCCAAGATCCTTCATTGAAAAACTATTATTCAAATAGGTTTTGACACTATTAAGAAGTTCTATATCATTCCCAATCAATAATATGTCATCTACATATAGTACTAGGAATGCTACAGAGCTCCCACTCACTTTCTTGTAAATACAAGATTCTCCATAAGTTTGTATAAACCCAAATTTTTTGATTACTTTATCAAAACGTTGATTCCAACTCCGGGATGCTTGCTTCAGTCCATAAATGGAGCGCTGAAGCTTGCATACCTTGTCAGCATCTTTAGGATCGACAAAACCCTTGGGTTGTACCATATACAACTCTTCCTCAATGTCACCATTAAGGAACGCCGTTTTGACATCCATGTGCCAAATCTCATAATCGAAATGTGCAGCAATTGCTAACAAAATCCTCACAGACTTTAGCTTCTCTACTGGTGAGAATGTCTCATCATAGTCAACTCCTTATATTTGTCGGAAACCTTTCGCGACAAGTCGAGCTTTATAGACGGTAACATTACCATCAGCATTTGTTTTTCTCTTGAAAATCCATTTGTTCTCGACAGCCTTACGGCCATCCGGTAATTCCACCAAAGTCCACACTTGGTTTTCGTACATGGATCCCATTTCGGATTTCATGGCTTCTAGCCATTTGTCGGAATCTGGGCTCACCATAGCTTCTTCATACGTCCCAGGGTCATCAGCGTTGTCCACCAACATGACGTTCAAGGCAGAGTCATACCAATCAGGAGTGGTACGAACCCTCGTTGACCTGCGAGGTTCAGCAGTAACTTCGTTTGAAGTTTCATGATCATCATTATTAGCTTCCTCTCCAATTGGTGCAGGCGGCACAAAAACATCTTCCGGTGCTGCCCTACTCTCAAATCCGAGAGAAGTTTCAATAACCTCATCGAGTTCTACTTTCCTTCCAGTCACCTCCTTCGAGAGAAACTCCTTCTCAAGAAAGGATCCATTCTTTGCAACGAAAACTTTGCCTTCGGATCTATGATAGAAGGTATACCCAATTGTTTCTTTAGGGTATCCTATGAAGACGCATTTCTCCGCTTTGGGTTCAAACTTATCAGGTTGTAACTTCTTTACATATGCTTCGCAACCCCAAACTTTAAGGAACGACAACTTAGGTTTCTTACCAAACCACAATTCGTATGGTGTCGTTTCAACGGATTTAGATGGTGCCCTATTTAAAGTGAATGCGGCTATCTCTAATGCATATCCCCAAAACGATAGCGGTAAATCAGTAAGAGAAATCATAGATCGAACCATATCTAAGAGAGTTCGATTACGACGTTCGGACACACCATTACGCTGTGGTGTTCCCGGCGGTGTCAACTGCGAAAGTATTCCACATTTCTTTAAATGCATGCCAAACTCATAACTCAGATATTCACCTCCGCGGTCAGAACGCAGAAACTTAATCTTCTTGTTACGATGATTTTCCACTTCACTTTGAAATTCCTTAAACTTCTCGAAAGTTTCGGACTTATGTTTCATAAAATAGACATACCCATATCTACTTAAGTCATCCGTGAAAGTGAGAACATAACGATATCCACCACGCGATGCTACACTCATTGGACCGCACACATCGGTATGTATTATTTCCAATAAGTCTGTAGCTCGCTCCATTATTCCAGAGATTGGAGTCTTAGTCATTTTTCCCATTAGACATGCTTCGCATCTTTCAAGTGATTCAAAATCAAGTGATTCAAGAAGTCCATCTGAATGGAGTTTCTTCATACGCTTCACTCCAATGTGACCAAGACGACAGTGCCACATGTATGTAGAATTATCATTCAATTTTATTCGTTTAGCATCTACGTTGTGAACATGTGTATCACTACTATCGAGATTCAGTAAGAATAAACCATTCATCTCAGGTGCATTACTATAAAAGATATTACTCGTGTACATCGAACAACCTTTATTCTCGGACTTAAAAGAGTAACCGTCTCGCAGTAAACAAGATCCAGATATAATGTTCATGCTTAACGCAGGCACCAAATAACAATTATTTAAATTTAAAACTAATCCCGAAGGTAGATGTAGACGGAGCGTGCCGACGGCGATCACATCAACCTTGGAGCCATTTCCAACGCACATCGTCACCTCGTCTCTCGCCAGTCTTCGTTTATTCCGCAGCTCCTGTTTCGAGTTACAAATATGAGCAACCGAACCAGTATCAAATACCCAGGCACTACTACGATTACTAGTAAGATACACATCAATAACATATATATAAAATATACCTTTCTTCTTGATGTTGCCGTTCTTCAGATGCGCCAGGTACTTGGGGCAGTTACGCTTCTAGTGACTAGCACCCTTGCAGTAGAAGCACTCAGTTTCAGCCTTGGGACCAGCCTTGGGCTTCTTTGCAGGTGCGGCAGCTTTCTTGCCGTCCTTCTTGAAATTGGTGGTCTTATTGACCATCAACACTTGGTGCTCCTTTTTGATCTCCACTTCAGCAGTTTTCAGCATGGACGATAGTTCAGGCAACGGCTTGTTCATGCAGTGCATATTGTAGTTCATCACAAAGTTCTTATAACTCGGTGGCAGTGATTGAAGGAGACGATGAATCCCCAACTCATTAGGAATCGATATTCCCAACTCTTGGAGCTTGTTTGTGTACCCAGACATGGTGAGCACGTGCTCGCTAACGAAGCTTCCCTCTTCCATCTTACAGTTAAAGAATTTTTCGGAGGCCTCATAGCTCTCCATGGCCGCGCGAGTCTCAAAAATTAGCCTGAGCTCCTTAATGATCTCGAACGGGTCGTGGTGCTCAAAACGGTTCTGGAGCACCGATTCTAAACCGTATAGGATGGCACACTGAACTCTGGAATAATGATTTTTCCGAGTGGCGAAAACATTCTTTTCGTCATCGGTGGCTTTATCTGCAGGTGGGTCACCTAGCGGTGCATCGAGCACATAGGTCAACTGACCAGCCCTGAGGACGATCTTCAGTCCACAGAACTAGTCCGTGAAATTGCTTCCATTGTTCTTAAGCTTTTCTTTCTCTAGGAACGCATTGAAATTGATGGAGGGGGTCGCCATAATCTACAACAATTTGCAAGTAGTTTAGACTAAGTTTATGACAAATTGAGTTCAAATTTAATTCTTAAACTAACTAGGTGAACTCCCACTCAAAAAAACATCCCTCACATTGTCTTAGTGATTACACGAACCAAGTCCACTACACCAAGTCCGATCTTCACGAGAGGAGATGTAGTTTCATCGGCGAACAATCTTCATGTTCATCATATCATTTATATGACTCATGCTCTACCTTTCGGTATTCCGTGTTCCGAGACCATGTCTGTACATGCTAGGCTCGTCAAGATAACCTTATTTTCCGCATGTGCAAATCTGGCTTGCACCCATTGTATGAACACGTAGAATCTATCACATCCGATCATCACGAGATGCTTCAAAACGACGAGTCTTAGCAACGGTGCCAACCAAGGGTGAACACTTTATTACTTGATATTTAGTGAGAGGGATCATCTTATAATGCTACCATCGCGATCTAAGAAATACAAGATGCATAAAGGATTAACATCACAGGCAATTCATAATTAGTGTGATATGATATGGCCTTTTCTTCTTGCGCCTTTGATCTCCATCTCCAAAGCACGAACATGATCTCCATCATCACCAGCATTGCGTCAAGGTCAGTGGCGCCGCTTCATGGTTGTCCATCATCACCAGCAACTATTAAAACTACTTGGAATAAAGCTATTACAAGATGAATAGACACGCAGGTCTTAACAGAATTAAAGACAACCATTAGGCTCCTGCCGGTTGCCATATTACAACAAGGATCATTGCATACATCAAATACAATCACAATCACATGATGGCCATATCACATCACAGAACCCCTGCAAAAACAAGTTAGACGCCTCTAATTTTCTCTGCAAGTTTTACGTGGTTTGGGGCTTTCGCATAAGACCGATCTTACCTACGAACAAGAACCACAACGTTGATACAAGTGTTTTCAAGATGCTCATTGTAAATTGAATCTTAACTATGGTAGGAGAGACAGACACCCGCAAAGCCACTTGTGCAAAGCAAGTTACACATCAAGCGTGGAGCAAGTCTCATGTGCGATGACATGTAAGGTTAGCCTGAGCCGCTTCATCCCACCATGCCGCAAGATGCAAAGTACACAAAGAAAAAGACGGCACGAGCACCAACGCCCACAACACCATTGTGTTCTACTCGTGCAACAGATCTACGCATAGAAATGACTCTGATACCACTGATGGGTTCGTAGCATGGAAAACAAAAAAATTCTACCGCAAGAACGAACAAAACCCAGATCTAATCTAGATAAAAGCCAAGATCTAATCTATTAGATATGTGCAACGAGATAGATATGTACTAACCCTCGTAGATCCGAAAGCGTTACGAGATTAGATCTCGTGGTTGATGTAGTCGATCACTTTCCGATCTCAAGATCGTGTGGACGATCCTTCTGGCGTCGTGTTCCGGCAGCGCTTCCGTAGTCGGTCACACGCGCGGAGTCGAAGCAGACCTTCCTCTCCTCGTTCCAGCGAGCAGCGGAGGTAGTAGATCTTCTCCACAAAATCCCAGCAGCACGACGGCGTGGTGGTGGTGGTGGAGTAGAGAATTCTGCAGGGCTTCGCCTATGCCTGTGCAGAAGAAAGGAGGAGGAGAGAGGCGGCGGAGATTTGGAGTTGTAGAGGAGGGGTTGAAGGTGGCGCCCCCACCCCTCTATTTAAAGGGGGGAGGCGCCATGGGAGGGGGAGTCCTTGTAGGACTCCCCTCCCTCCTATGGCCGGCGGATTGGGGAGGGGGGAGGAGTCCTCCTCCCCCACGACTCCTTGTCTTGCCCCACCAGGACTCCTTGATCCCTTTCTTGGTTTTTCAAGCAAACTCCAAGAAATCTTCCAGAACCTTCCGGAACATTCCGAAACCTTCTAGAATCCTCATACAAATACTCCGGAACATTTCCTAACTCAGAAAATGATCCCCAATACATGAATCTTATTCTCCGGACAATTCCAGATCTCCTCGTGATGTCCCGGATCCAATCCGAGACTCCGAACAACATTCGGTCTCCAACGCACATTCCATATCTACTTAAAACAACTTCAAACCTTAAGTGTGTCACCCTACGGTTCGTGAATATGTAGACATGACAGAGACACATCTCCTATCAATAACCATCAGCGGGACCTGGAGATCCATAATGGCTCCCACATACTCAACGATGACTTCGTGATCGATTGAACCATTAACATACGAAACCAATTCCCTTTGTCACGCGATACTATACTTTATCCGAGGTTTGATCGTCAGCATCTCCATACCTAGTTCTACCTCGTTACTGATATGTACTCTTTACTCGTTTCGTGATATGTCATCCCTTGTGACCCAGTCACATGCTTGCAAGCTAACTAGACGACATTCCACCGAGAGGGCCCAGAGCATATCTATCCGTCATATGGATGGACAAATCCCAATCTTGGTCCATGCGCTTCAACACATACTTTCAGAATACCCAATGACACCTTTATAACCACCCAGTTACGAAGCGGCATTTGATGTCATCAAAGTACCCATCCGGTTATGGTGATTAACACAACCTCATGGTCGAAGGATTAGGTTACTATGCATTTTAAAAGCTTATAGCAATACGAACTTAATGACTTGATCTTATGCTACGCTTACTATGGGTGTATGTCCATCACATCATTCTCCTAATGATATAACCTTGTTATTAATCACATCCTAATGTCCATGATCAGGAAACCATGATCATCAATTAATCAACAAGCTAGTTCAACAAGAGGCTTACTAGGGACTCTTATATGTTTACAAAACACACAAGTATTAGTGTTTCCTAATAATACAATTATAGCATGGGATGTAAACATTCATCATAAACACAAAGATATAATAATAACCACTTTTATTATTGCCTCTTGGGCATATCTCCAACAAGCCTAACCAGCTAAACCTAACCGTACCCAACCACTCAGCCGCCGCCGCCAGCTACACGCGCAGCACATGCAGAGCACACACGCACTCACACGCGCGCACGCAACCGCGTCCACCCCGCTCCCGCGCCTGCACACGCCCCCGCACTACCTGGTCACCACCTTCTCCCGCTCCCATCCCCCAGCCATCCCCTGCCACACACACCGCCTCCCTCCTTTTCCCTGGGCCCCACCCGCGGGATAGACCCGCTCCGCCCGCATGCACCCCGACAGCCTCGGGATCCTCGCCCTCCTGGCCCACCACTTTCCCCACCTGCCCTTTCTCCTCTCTCCTCTCCCGCACGCGACCCGTCCCCGCCGCCGTCTCCTACCTTCCCCGCTCGACCCCTTCCTCCCCCGCAGAGCCACCCGCCCTGCCACCAGATGCGTCGCCGCCGGCCTCGTCCGTCTCCTCCCCGTGCCCTTCCCTGCGTCTCCTCCTCCGTCCCCGCAAGGTCCCCGCGACGACCGCCTTCGCCCTACCCCGCTGCTAGCGTCCCCCTCTCCTCTGCCCCAGCGCCGCCTCCAGTCCGCCGGCCCGGGCTCGCCACCGCGCCACCGTGGGCATCCCCCTACCCTGCTACCAGGCTCGGCCCGCAGCCGCCGGAGCCTTGATCCCCGCCGCCAGCAACCGCCACCATGGGCCCCGCCGCCTCCCGCCCAAGTACCCCGCCGCCTTGCGCGTCCTCCTCGCCGAGCGCCGCGAGGCTCGTCCTCCCTCTACACCACCGCCTCCGTGTCGGCTCGGCCCCGCCCGCCGGCCTCTCTCTCGCACTGTCCGCGTGCAGCCGCCGCCGACGACCTCCCCTCCCGTGCCCGATCTCCCTCCTCTCCGGCCGCCGCCTCGGTTCGCGCGCCGTGGCGTCATCGCCTCGTCTGGCACCTAGCACTACCGCAAAGGCGCCCTCCTCTCTGCTTGCCCACGCAGCGGTGCCGACGCGTGTCGCGCGAGCGTCCGTGCCGAGTCGTGCTGGTACCTGTGTGCTCGTGCCGGTTCCTGTTGTGTAGCAGTTGCGCGTATCCCGAGTGGTATTGTCCTCCTGCGTTGGCAGATTGGCCTTGGCATGGATGTGCGGGTGCACCGAGACAATCCGCAACCCCCGCAAGTGCATCGTGTTATTGTCAAGGCCTCCCGATGAACCACCGACGCCCCTTCAAGGTCGTCACCGACAAGTCTCCTTCCTGGAAGCGTTGACACCGGTACGACAAGACCTTCTTCCCGCACCGATGCCCGAGGACCCGGACGCCAAGGTCGCCGACACGGAACGCCAAGTTCTTCTACTCGGATCCGAAGACCGAACCCTGGCGCGCCAAGTTCTTCGACCCCGAAGACCGATCCATCGGAACGCCAAGACCTCCGTCCGAACCCGAGTTCTTCGTCCCAGGCGTCAAGATCTCCTACACGGACCCGAAGACCACTAGTACCCGATCCATTCAAGTTCACCATCGACGGCAAGATCGATCGCTTGGTACCCAAGTTCTCTGTCACGACATGACAAGCTCTCCATCTTGTATCCAAACCTCGCCGTCCCTGTCGAACCCTGAGACCGAACCTTGGACCCCCGGAACCCAAGATCTTCCGAACCCAGATGTGTGAACCCTTTCCCGAGCCCCTATTTTATAAATGCTATACATAAAACTGTTGCATATAAATTGTTCATGCATGCATACCTGTCTGTGGTTGGGGGCATTATGCCGATTCACCTCATAATTAAATATGGAGTCAATATGCGGGATACTTTTGTCTTATTTCGGACTCCATTTAAATTGGTGTAGCGAACCAATGCCATGTTTCGCCCTGTTAATACAACATTTAAATTGCGGGGTAGGTAAACAACTCGAACCATCTAATTAATTGTCGGGACCCCGGTTCCGCTTAATATTGCCTAATTGCACCGCATCTGTGCCATGCCATGCATCATATCATAAGCATGCCGGATCTTCTACCGTAGTATTAAATATTGCATCTGGTGTTTCTTCTAGTGTTTGCTTCTTCGCGGATTAGGCCGATGAGTTGATGCGAGTATCGACAAGTTCTCCAGATATGTACCTTCGGCTCTGTTTCCCAGGCGAGCATCTCTCCTCCTTCTACCTATTTTGCATTTATAGTCTTTATTTCCCCCTGTTGATCTATTGCTATCCGTGTCGCGATGCTTTAGTTTTCGTGCACCAGTTATATCCCGTGCAGCCTCTATATTGCCATGGACACCTCCTAATACCTGTTGTTTGGTAGATAGCTGGCCTTGCGATTCGTAGTTGCTTGCTCAGGTGCGATCTCGTGTTGTCGAGTACCACAGTTGTTGGAATGCTGGCAGATGTTAATGGTGGAGATGATCATGTCTTTAAGTACAACTATTAAATTGCCGTGATAACTAATGAAAGAGGCACCGGTGGGCAATATATGCTATTTGGATTTTATGTCCACTTGTGTCCCGTAGGCCCCGAGTACTTGATACATGTTCCTTGACTATTCGCACTATCCACATACGAGAGACTCTATGAATCCCCCTTTGCATGAGCTTGATTTGCACTTTATTTCTTGGGGCCACAAAGTAGTTTGGGGCTTTATTACTATCCTATACCTATGCCATGCTTTACTGCTTTATTTAAGATTGTGCGTGGAGCACCTGTACTGTTTTGGATCGTGGAATGTTTTCGCGGTATCGACAAGCCGAGTCACACTTTCGGGTTCCCAGTCGTTTACAGCCATTGACACAAACCTTGGGTTCGTCTCGGAGCCGGCCAACTTCGTTGCGGGTAGCTTAATGGGGTGGCCCCCTGAAATAATTTATGAATCCTATGATTGCTTTGTTGTGAAAGCCTCGTTGGGTTTTGATTTGGTTTTTCCGAGGTTGATCGTGTGTGTGTTGCTATTTGTGCACCCCTGCAGGGTAAATCTTTCTGAAAGCCGTGTCCGCGGTTATGAACGACTTGGAGCACAGTTTCTCGATCATAGACAAGCATAACTAAAGTAGTGTTATAAATTTGACTTAATATGTGACTAGTAATCAGCTTCACTACAATGGAATGGATAATAAAAATGCCAACAACTGGTGGATCTGTGGTGATCTGTGTCATACTATACCTGCCTAGTAAGTATTGCAACTCCAATGGAATGTGATAAAAGTGCCAACAACGGTTGGGTTTTGGAATTCCTCAGGACAATTATATCTGACTAGTAAATGTTCCAACTACAACGGAATGTCAATTAAAAACTGCCCACTACTTATGCTATCAGGATGACTCATGCTATCTATATCTGACTAGTAAGTGCTTCAACTATAACGGAATGAATAAAACTGCCAACTGTGTGAGTTCCTCGGTTTGACTTCCTCGTTTGGTCTCGAGGGGGAAATGCCAGGATGGGTATGTTTGGTGTTAATATCAGGTGGTTCCGAATAGGTATTTCTTATCTCTCTCTCTAATAGCCGACAGTGGTATTGAGTCTCTATAGGTTGTTTAGTGCATGCTTCGCTGCCGCTTCAGTCCACCATACCTATGTAGGCAAGAGCCGCCGAATTCTAGCCTCGCCGTGTACTGGCCTCAGTACTGACGCTCCTCTTTTTCCTTTGCCCTTTGTCGGCACCCCTTTTGTTTTAGCAGGTTTGAGATCGACGTCGTTAGCAGGGTTACCCTTCCGGCTTGGCCTGGGCAGGGTTATGGACGCCATTGGTTATTCTTCAGGGCTCTTAGCTCCATTTGCCTCTTGTCCGTAGTTGGACGCTCTATCGTGTTCAAGGTGATTTGAATCTTTGTATAGTATATATGTATTCTTGACTCATGGAGTCGTTGTTGTATGTATATGTTCTATGAGTTCCATCGTGGACTAATGTGTAATGGTATTACTTCGTTTTCCACCCGCACGAAAGTGCCTGGTGGGCGTCCTTGAATCGTTTCTATGCGGGTTTGGCGGGAAGCGCTAAAACTTGCATAGGGCCGATTCGAGGGTGTTATAGAGGAATGCCTAATCACATCATTCTCCAATGATATGATCCCGTTGTCGGTCGGCATAAATGCCCATGATCTTTAAACCCAGATCATCTTCGTGACCAACGAACTAGTATGAATAGAGACTACTAGGGACTAGGTTGTTTCATACCACACATGTACCAATGTTTCTACTTGGCACAGTTATAGCACAATATGAAACTATTATAAACTAATTGAGATATGACATAAAAACCTATTTATTATTTGCCTCTAGGGCATATCTCCTTCAGTCTCCTACTTGCACTAGAGTACAAATAAACTAGCTCGCATTTTACTCATATAAACCATATGCCATATGCGTTTACAGATCATGCATGCTCATGGGAAACGTCATGTCCATGTTCTGTTTTACCAGATCATTATGTATTTTGCAAATTGTTAATGTCTTCCTAATTTTGACATTCACTCCATTATCTTACAATGGGTCGAAGTATTTGTTTGGCGACAAAGTGAGACTTTGTTTCTAGTGTTTATGATGATGGTTGTTTTCACTGTTGTCATCTAAACTTCGAAACGCACTTTGTTATCCTTTGTGTATATACTATAGTCATGGCAGCAGAACGAGGCCGGATTACAGGAGCTTACAGTGACTTTAGATCA
This sequence comes from Avena eriantha, assembly GCA_910589775.1. NCBI lineage: Eukaryota > Viridiplantae > Streptophyta > Magnoliopsida > Poales > Poaceae > Avena > Avena eriantha. The sequence continues at coordinate 378,640,451 of OU342746.1, read as the reverse complement.
ACCTCGAGGGCTTTCTCATGGGCACTGGGCCCTGGGACACATCATTCTACATTCAAAGCGAACTAGCCCCGCCATAACATTATACATCACATCAAATGGAGCTTTTATACTTCTATATCTATGTAGATCATAGTGCATGAAATGCATCTATGCCACTTACATTGCTTCTTGCCATTTATGTACAAACTTAATTCTGGTTCTGTGATCAACTCAGGAATCACTTAAGGACACGTTCTTACAGTTAAGACTTTGTCCTTCCAACCAGAACCTCGGGTCACATTACGTCGAGCATACAACATGGTTGTATGGAAAAACCTATGACTGGGGCATAGGAGATGCAACACATCTCTTTATTTCAACCATAGTTGCAATACTAACTCAATGCTTCATACAATAAGAACTTCTTTCTTACCTTGTTCTATTCTGAGCTTCTTCAGAATCCTGTCTTAGGACATTCTGAACATCTTTCAGAATCAAGTCCAGGAAGCATTCGACATTCAGTGTTTATTAAACTCACCAATCTATCTCGATAGATTTTATTGTTTAATAACTTCAACTTCATCCTAACTTAAACACCAATCACATCATTCATATATGTCGTCCACATATCCTAGAATGATTTCACGCTCTCACTCAAATATGACATTCATGTTTGAGATTCAGGGATTTCACTTAGCCCCCACTCAAATCTAGGTCCTCTCGACAATCTTAGACATTCCAAAATTTCTTGATCATCATCAAATCGAGAATTCCACTAACGAGATTTCAATGACCATTCATTTCTCGTACTTAGGTCCATCACGCTTCTTTGTATTTGTAGGTATGTCTTGTTCAAAACATGACAAGTGAATCAACAATATAATTCCACAAACTTGTTAGAATATATATTTGAATCCTACTTTCTTCAGTAAAAGTATTCATTGAAACTTTATGATCATTATCAACAGTTTCTCCTTTATTCGTAGAGTTTGGATTCACGAAACAAATTCCGCTGCGCTACTCAACAATTCGGAGGCAAGGCCAAATATCTTGTTTTGATCTTTTACTTTCTTCCACCTTCATCTTCATCAAGACACATCGACTTAGGACAACAGCAGGTTTGCCCCTTATGGAAGATGCATTCATAGCTTCCTAAGAATGCTCTACATAGACTTATTTATTCGCCACGACTTCGACTTATCGAAATCTCTAGAAACTCGAACTTGCCATAACACTTATGGTGTTATTTACATGAATCTTTTAGATGTTCCTTTGTATTTCAAATGAGTGTTTTGCTTATTTTGATCTTTAACTCTAAATGATAACTATAACCCCGATAAGAGATAATGTTATACCATATGTATCAAATACAAAATGATGTTTAGACATTTCAACAAAGTTTGAATTCGTCCAATTGTCATAATTTGTGAAACATCTTTCACAAGTTCCTTTTTATGCTAAACTTAACTTGAATACTTTAGTCATGTCGATCAAATCGAAGAGACTTTGTATTCTTGTTAATTTCAATATCCTCATTTTGTTGTGAATTCATTTGAACAATTCAAATCATTTCAAACTTATGTTTCATTAAGTAAATAAGCTTATTCACTTAAGTCCACAATTAAGTAATGATTTCCACTATTTGTTGAAAATATGATACATCATTATGTATAAGTTTCAACATTTCTTCGCATATCACCGTTTTACCAGAATGCGGAGTTTCAGTCATTCTGCCCAAGAAGCATGGTTTTGCAAAGTCTCTAGATTAAGCATTTAGGACCCCGATCTTTCATAAAGAACTTGCAATAACCAAAATGACTTAAACTGTAGTGTGATTTCATTATTAAACTTTGGATATCTTTTAGCACTCTAATCCTTTATAAATGTTTAAACTATTACCATTAACATAGTGAGGTGAATAACTTATTTATAATCGTAATGTGACCATAAGGTATTGTTCATAAGAATAGTACAAACTGGTTTGTAACTTGTTCATATGAATAATCATCTCGCCATAAGCAAGACACACAGACATGGATTACAAATTTATATTCAAGTCCACTAATCCAAATGACAAACTTTGAGGAAAGTGGTGATGTCGGCCATCAACTGTTTTTCTTGCCGTGATCAAGTCATGTTGCCTCAAAACCAGCAATTCTCAAGCAGATCCTCCTGTTTTCATAAAACGGGACAAGTATCAAATACTTTGCAAACTGCAACGAGTTTTGCAAGAACCACATTTATAATTTTGTATATCTGACATATATCTTTTTCATCCATGACCTCCATTGCAATCAAGCCCTTCTAAGATTTCTCAACTCTTAATGCAAGATCGCCAAGTGTTTTTCCAAACATTCCAGAGTCGTCGGATTATCTCCTAATGGTTATTGTGTCAAGAAGAGAAGATCACCTTTTACGAGGATATCCCTCAGGCGTGGGTATTAATCTATGAAGTTGAACCCTTTTGCTAAGTTCCATATTAAGCAATATATTCCCATGGTCGCAAAGGACCTCAATTGGATAGGCCATGATCTACCAAGATATTTGCAAAACAGACATCTAGACTAAGTTCATAATAAGAGATCAATTTATAATTGGTCTCCACTAAAATTGTTATCCCCTGGACGACTTTAGTGATCGCATGATCCCTATCCTCTGCACCTCCCCCGACCGTCACGGCCATCAGTGCATTATCAAAGGTAGACATTCACTAATGGCAATCACATCATCCATGTGACTCATGCTCGATCTCTTGTGTTATGAGGCCATGTATGCACATGCTAGGCTCGCCAAATCTAACTTGTGTGTATTCGCTGTGCAACATGGCTTACACCCACTGTATGTGAACATAGATATGTCTGACCCCTACTCACCACAGGGCGCCTCATACTGAAAAACTTTCTTGGTGGTGCATGATGACCCACAAGTATAGGGGTTGTATCGCAGTATTTTCGAGGGAAGTGAAACCCAATTTATTGATTCGACACAAGGGGAGCCAAAAAATATTTATAAGCCTTAACAACTGAGTTATCAATTCAGCTACACTTGGAAACAATCTTGCTCACAACAGTTTATCAGTAGCAACAGTTTTGTAGTAGGAATAGTAAAGTAGCAGTAGTAGTAAAGTAAAGACAGTAGTAACAATAGCAGTAAGCAGTAGGATTCGAGTGCGGTAGGCATAGGGATGGATGGACGGGTGTTGCATGGACAAGAAAATTCACATAGCAATCAGAACATAGGGCAATTGCAGATAAATAAGATAAAGCATCCAAGTACTAGATAATCCTTGGCATGTGTTCCATATATAGTCATACGTGCTCGCAATGAGAACTTGCACAACATATTTTGTCCTGCCAGCCCGTTTGCAGCGAGGCCTCAAGGGAACTACTGGAAATTAAGGTGCTCCTTTTAATAGAGCACCAGAGCAAAGCATTAACACTCCGTGAACACATGTGATCCTCACATCAAGGCCATTCCCTCCGGTTATCCCGATTTCTGTCACTTCGGGCCATTGGTTCCGGAAAACAACGTGTGTAAACAACTTGCAGGTAAGACCATAAACAATACTATCATAATGAATCAATAACATGTTCAGATCTGAAATCATGGCACTCGGGCCCTAGTGACAAGCATTAAGCATAACAAGTCGCAACAAAGTCATAAAGCACTAATAAAAGATACTAGGCACCATGCCCTAACAATCTGATGTCATTACATGAACGATCTCATCCAATCACTACCATCCCCATAGCCTACAGTGGGGGATTACTCACTCATAGATGGGGGAAATATGGATGGTCGATGGAGAAGCGATGGCGATGATGATGGCGATGATCTCCTCCAATTCCCCGTCCCGGCAGGGTGCCAGAACGGAGTTTCTGGTGCTGTTTCGTGGAATCTGGTGGTGGCGGCAAAGCGGAACTCCTTCTGGAAAAACGTCGAACCCCCCGGAGTTTTTAGGTTAGAAGGCAACTTATAGGCGAAGAGGGAGACCGAGGGGGAGTCTGGGGCGGCCAGACCACCCCCTGGCGCGGTCAGGCCCAACCCGCATGGCCAGGTGGTGTGGGTGGGCCCCAGCCCCACTCCGTCTCATATTCTGGCTCCGGGAGTCTTCTGGTGAAATAGGATTTTTGGCTTTTGTCCCGTCCAATTCCGAGAATATTCATTTTCTGACTTTCCTGGAACCAAAAACAGCAGAAAATAGGCAGCTGGCACTGTGGCTCTTGTTAATAGGTTAGTCTAAGAAATCATATGAAAAGTACTCGAAAGTGTGGACAAAACACAAGAAAGTAGATAAAACCAAGCATGGAACATCACAAATTATAGATACATTTGCAATGTATCAACATCCCTAAGCTTAACTCCTGCTCGTCCTCGAGTAGGTAAGTGATAAAAAGAAAGAATAATTTTTGAGGTGGCATGCACCATCAAAGACTTGATCAAAGTATTTGTAAAACATTCAAAGCTGGGATCATAGTACTTCAATCATAACATGAAAGACAAAGTTCTAACAATAAGACAAATAAACTATGTTGCAACATGAAAAGGCACAAACAAAAGATTCATGAATAACAATGCTTTGCAAGACGTTTGTTTGTTTCACATAAAGAAAACATAGCATAGTGGTATTCAGCTTGTCCCTCAAAGAGTAGCAAACATAAATGCATAGGACACCTTCAAAGTTCATAAGAGTGACTAGATACAAATGGTTTAAAACGAGTAATATCAAAGCTATGCATCAATCAACAAGTCTTGGGACAATGCACATAGAAGTAAGAATGGCCACTATGCTCTCAAAGTAAGTGCATAAAGATAGAAGGTGCAGACTCAATATATAAGTGGAAGAAAGGCCTTCATAGAGGGAAGTAGGGATTCAAGTCTCATAAAGAGCTTCCAAAAATTATGGTACTTATAGCTTTCAGCTCTCATTACCCCTATCATAAGCATCTTGAAGGTGATTAAGGTTAAATTGACACAACTAAGAGGATATGCTTGACAAGTTATAAACCAAAATCTCATGCCCCTTACTTACAAAGACCGAACCTCATGCTACTCAACTTTAGTCACGAGTAAGCTCTTGTCATTGTAAGTACATATGTATCATAAAGAACCGCCAATGGGGTACCCCTTGCACATGATACAGGAGCTATCCCATAATCAAAATGACAAGGCAAGTAGACAATGAGCATCTCAACAATCTTTTTATTTGCTATTTGCATAGGTTTTTATTGAGGATGCTTCATAGAGTGCTCATTATAGTGATGCTGCAAGTTTCCACCATGATTAGGCATGGCTTAGGCTAGCGGCCCAGGCGTTTCTCTAACACACATACAAACTCCATGATCATACAAGTTACACTTTTATTTCACACCGCCGAAAGAACATGATATCAACGAGGTACAAAGTACAAGTGCAATGTTGAAAGCGTTCCCCGTGAAACATGGTTCTGCTAATTTCAACTTATAAAGCGCAAGCATATACACAACAAAGAAGGACCCAATGGTTCAAGTTTATTAGATGCAGAAAACTAAAGTATGCCATCAAGTTCGTGAGAGCTTTAATCACTAGTTTTCTCATAACAAGTTTAATTTGGAAGGTAAACAAAAGCATGAATATACTTGGAATAGCATAAGCTAGTAGGAAGGTAGATAAAACCAAGCATGGAACATCAAAAATTATAGATATATTTGCAATGTATCAGCCGCCCATGTGGGCGGGTTGTTTTCTCTTTTTCTTTTCCTTTTTCTGCAGCTTTATTTCTAGGCCTTTTCCCTCTGGGATTTGGCCTAATATAAAAGTTGCTTTTATAAATCTTAATGTAAATATTATTTAGAATATATTAATTCACAATTAACATATAATAAATATATATTTAAATTCCCATTTATCCGAAAACACTTTTCCGGTCTTTTCCTTTATTCTTTCTCCAAACAACTTCGGATCTCTCCACAGAACGATTCTGGCTTTCTCTCTTTCTGTACTGTGATTCCGTCTTACGAATGCGCTCTCATAGTACCCTTAAGTGTATCCTCTCACGGCTCGGGAATTCTCTAGACATGATCTGTATCAATGATCAACAGAGGGACCAGGGATGTCCATGTGACCCCTATGCATTCCCGATGACAATGTCGTTTGAACCGCTAAATGTAGCATCCTCTTCCTTTTGTTTCTTGATACAACTTGTCCGAGATCCGATCATTGGTATCCCATACCTTGTTCAATCTCGTGCACAACAAGTTTTGTTTTCTTGTTACCGTGATATTACATCCCCGTGACCTAGTCACATGTTGCAACATTTATGGATGTAATGTCACCAAGCCAGCTATATGTACCTTTACCTGTCATGTGGGTGAACAAATCCTGCTCTTGACATATATTGCCTCTACGGTTCCTCTGAGTACGTGAACACACCTTTATAACCACTGTATTACCAAGTGGCGCTTGATGCTATCTAAGGACTCTCGGGAGACTGCGATTGATATCATCTCACGGTCTAAGGAGAAGGAGTCTAGGTATAGCTATTGCAACAATGAACTATATGACTTGATCGTATTGCAATCCTTCGAGGAATGTCCAATCACATCATTCTCCAATGATATGATCCTGTTGTTAGTCGGCATAAATGCCCATGATCTTGAAACCCAGATCATCTTCGTGACCAACGAACTAGTATGAATAGAGTCTACTAGGGACTAGGTTGTTTCATACCACACCTGTACCAATGTTTCTACTTGGCAAAGTTATAGCACAATATGAAACTATTATAAACTAATTGAGATATGAAAATAAAAACCTATTTATTATTTGACTCTAGGGCATATCTCCTTCAGGTCCATGGTCATCATTCGTGTTTCGTCGGCAATTGCACCTGCCCTAGCTTTTTCCTCTTTGAGATGGATCCTCCTCTCCTCAAACTTAGCTTTGTGCTTCTCATCTTCACGAGTTGCAAGCCACATTTGCAGTTTGGTCTCTTCTCTCTTGTTAGCCATCTTGAGCTTGGTTTCCATTTGTTATTGTGCCATTAGCAAGTTGTGCTTCATCATTTCATCAATCTTGTCCCTTAACATTTCGTGCTCAACCTTTCTCTTGATCTCTTCTTTCACCTTCCTTGCACTATGTGGCCTTTTTCTTTTTGCTCACGGTTCTTCGCCTTCCTCATCATCATCTTCCTCCAAGTTTTTTGTAGCACCGTTTCTAGGAGGTGGTGCCTCTCGATCTCGTACCCTCCACTTCTCACTGTCTTTGAGCAATTCCCAACAATGATGGAGAGAAAATGGTTTGTTCATCGATGCGGCCATGTCCTTGTATCCAAGTTGGGTAACCTTGTCATATTCGTCAATGTTGACCCTGCTAGGGGGTGATACGTCCATTTTGCATCACTATTCTATATCATAATTTACTATTATTCATTGATATATTTCATATTAAGAGATGATACTTATGTATTTTCATCTGTTTTTGCATGGTTGATGACTTCTGGAGCATGGACCGCTGCAGTCAGGATTCTGATGGAAAAGGTGTTGTTTGGAGGCAAAATTCGCGAAGATCAGAAAATCTGGGAAAATACATGGAAAATCCTATTTTTCCAGAAGACGAAGATTGCCAGAAGGAGGAGTGGAGATGGGCCACAGGGGGGGCACACCACCCCTGGCACGGGCCACCTCAGACCACGCCACCAGGTGGTGTGGCCACCCTGGTCCACCCCTGGCTCTCCCCTCTGGCGTATATTATCCTCCCGAAACCCTAAGACTCGGGGAGCGACCACAGAAAGATTCTGCCGCCTCTACAGGGCAGAAAATACCGAGAGAGAAAGATCTCTCCGGCAGATAGAATTCTGCCGAGGGAATTCCTTCCCGGAGAGGGAAGATCATCGCCATAAACACCACCATCAAGCTGGACTTCATCGGGATCATCATCATCATCTCCATCACCACCATCATCTCCACTTCATACCGCTATAACAATTGGGTTGAATCTTGCATAGTTCTTAGGGGAAACTTTCCTAGTGTTGATTACTCTTTGTAGTTGATGCTTTTGAGTGAAACCATTGAATTATCATTTATGTTCAGATTGTTACACATCATTATTTCATCTCTGATCATGATCCTTATGATGTCTTGTGAGTAGTTCGTTTAGTTCTTGAGGACATGGGAGAAGTCATGTTGTTAGTAATGGAATTGTGTTGAGAAAGATTTAATGGTTTGATATTTAAGTTGTGGTGTACTTCTTCTAGTGGTGTCATGTGAACGTCGACTAGATGACACTTCACCTATATGGGCCTAGGGGAATGCATTGTGTATTTGGCTACTAATCGTAGGGGTTGCCGGAGTGACAGAAACCTGAACCCCCGTTAGCAAACCATTGCACAAGGGACGTAAGGGTCTTAGAGTTTAAAGCTGTGGTTAGGTTTCTACCTTAATTACTTTCTTGTACTTGCGGATGCTTGCAAGGGGTATAATCACAAGTATGTATTAGTCCTAGGAAGGTCGGTACATTATCACAGGTTCACCCACACAACACTTAGCAAACTAAAGAAGATTAATCTACTATATGAAGCGAAAGCACTTGATGATATTCCCGTGTGTCCTCGAGAACGTTTGGTCATCTTAAGTAATACAACCGGCTTGTCCTTTGCTGAAAAAAGGATTGGGCCACTTGCTACATTTATTCTTATTGTCTTCTATTTACTCGTACTTTATTTACCTGCATTATCAAAAAGCCCTAAAAATCCGTTTGCTAAGTATTTACAGAGAATTCCTGCTCCAACCCACTAGCCAACACCTTCTGCTCCTCGTTGGGTTCAACACTCTTACTTATCGAAAATACTGCGATACACCCCTATACTTGTGGGTCATCAAGACTATTTTCTGGCTCCGCTGCCGGGGAGTGAAGCGCTATTGGAGAGTAGAACTGGTAAAGGAAACTTCTACTGTGCGTGTTGTTTCCTTTTGTTAGTTGCTTTATTTTTAATATGGATAATTCGCTTAGTTTCTTATTTCGTAATGCTGCTACCACTGCTAAGGTAGTAGATGAACCACCACCTGCTGAGAATGATACTTTTAAAATACCTACAAGAATTATTGATCATGTTATGGATAACTATTATGTTGGAGATGGAACTGTCCATCCCGGTGATCATTTGCTCTTTATACACGAATTATGCGGGTTGTTCAAGTGTGTAGGTATTATAACAAATCAAGTCAAGAAGAAGTTATTCTCATTACCACTGAAAGGAAGAGCTGAGGAATGGTATAAGCTGCTGAAGAATGGTCAAGCTCTAGAATGGGAGGAAATAGTACCTCTCTTTTATTCAAAGTTTTATCCTCCTAGTGAGATTCATAAAGATCGAAATCAAATTTACAACTTTTGGTCTCTAGATGGAGAGAGTATAGCTCAAGCTTGGGGGAGACTGAAGTTACTAATGCTCAAATGTCCCATTCATGAGCTCCCCAATAATATTATTATTAATAACTTTTATGCAAGGCTTTCTCTTCATGATAAGGATTTATTGGATGCTTCTTGTGCTGGATCATTTACACACATGGAAGAAGAAGCTAAATGGGATCTTCTAGACCGTACTTAAGACAATGTTGAAGCATGGGAGAATGACAAAGGAAGAAAGTCAGGTATAAATTATGATTATGAATGCATTGAATCTTTTATGGGAACTGATGACTTTCAAAATATTAAAAATACTTATGGTCTAGACTCTCAAGCTATTGCAACTTATTTTAAGGCTTTTGCTTCCTATATTGAAGTGCCTAAATAGAAGTGGAATAAGTATCATGAACCATATAAAGATGTCGCCAAGTGTATTCTGGTTGGGGTTCCGCGTATGAAAACAATAAATTTTACTCTACGCCCCTGAACCCCTGAAGCTGCCAGGACCTATCTATTAGTAATACAGTAAGGAGAGGGGCTTTTCGCGAACGTACCCTTGAAGACCGAAAAGCATTGTCAACGCTCAGGAGAGCGTGGTTGATGTGGACGAGCCGAAGCCGACCTCAAGGTCGTGATGAAGTCCTTGCGCTCCCTTGGCTCCAACGACTTGAGTGCCTCAAGTACGACACCTCGTGGGGAGTTACACACGTCCGGTGCCTGACGATGACTCCCGCTTCCCTGATCCAGCAGCAGTTGCGGAAGTAGAGCTCCCGGATCCGAATCCCGCAGCGCGATGGCGCTCCGTGGTGAAGATGTCTCCCGTTCGCGCAGTCCAGACTTGGGACCACGGTCACGAGAGAGAGAGGGGGAGAGAGAAAATATCAATTAGAGGTCCTCCCAAAAGTGAGAAGACCTTTATTGATTATTGGTATATTTTATTTGGCCAAATACCCCTACTATATAGGTGGAGGGGAGGTACTACCTCCCTCAAAGTCGCGGGGTGGGACTAAAGGAGAGGAGGGGGAGGGATGGCACCGCCGGCCACCCCCATGGGCCCCGCGCGGGGGGATGTTCCACTAGGGTGCCGGACACCCCCTTGGCCCCTTCTCCCTCTCTCCTTTCCCTAATGGGCCCTCTCCCCTCCGGGAATTGGCCCATTAAGCCTTTGACCATTTAAATTGATTTTACTCTTTATTAAATAATTATGAATAAATGATTAAATCAATATTTAACATTCATTCACATATTATTCAATCTCCGTGGCTATGGAACACTTCCACCTCCACTCTGGACATCCTCCGGACTTACCGAAACCCTTCCGGTTTTCTCTCTACTATTCTTTGGCGATTCTTCTAATCCTATAAACACTCTCTAAGCATCATCAAGCCCTCAAGCGTGATACCCCACGGTTCGGGAACACTCCAGACATGGTCGGGACACTCCCGCACCAACGATCGACAGAGGGACCTGGATGGCCATGTGACCCCTGTGCGTTTCACGAAGATCTTTCGTTGTTTGAACCGGGACAATCATGTCTTATTCCCTTTGGCTCTCAATACTTGCATTGCCCGAGATCTGATCAATGACATCACCATGTCGTGTTCAATCTCGTTACTGAACAATGCTACTTGACTCGTTCCGACAAGTGATATCCCTGTGATCAAATCACATGATGCGCAGCTATTGGATATAACTTCTCTGAGTGGGCCCTCGAGTATCTTTTCGTCACATGGACGGACAAATCCCGCTCTTGACATATATTGCCTCTACGGTTTCCTCTGAGTACCTAAACACACCTTTATAACCATTGTATTACCAAGTGGCGCTTGATGCTATCTAAGCACTCTCGGGAGACAGTGATTGATATAGCCTCACAGTCTAAGGAATAGTCTACGAGGATCCATTTCTAATCATCGTGACTTGAACTTCGTCACATGATCGGGTCACGATCTTTAGGTTGGGTATTGGTTCATCATCTCATTCACAGAATGAGTTGACTCCATTTCCAATTGGCATAAATGCAACATGATCAGGAAACATGATCATATGTTGACCAATGAACTAGTGACTAGAGTTTCACTAGGAACCCCTGGTTGTTTGTATATCACACATGTATTGATGTTTCTACTCAATACAGTTATAGCATGATATAAAACTTAATCATAAACTATATGAAATATGATAATAGTCCTTACTACTATTTGTCTCTAGGGCATATTTCCAACAGTCTCCCACTTGCACTAGAGTACAAATACACTAGCTGCGTGGCTATCGAACACTTCCACCTCCACTCCGGACATCCTCCGGACTTACCGAAACCCTTCTGGTTTTCTCTCTACTATTCTTCGGCGATTCTCCCAATCCTATAAACACTCTCTAAGCATCATCAAGCCCTCAAGCGTGATACCCCACGGTTCGGGAACACTCCAGCCATTGTCGGTACACTCCCGCACCAATGATCGACAAAGGGACCTGGATGGCAATGTGACCCCGGTGCGTTCCACGAAGATCTTTCGTCGTTTGAACCGGGACAGTCGTGTCTTATTCCCTTTGTCTCTCGATACTTGCATTGCCCAATATGTAATCAATGACATCACCATGTCGTGTTCAATCTCGTTACTGAACAACGCTACTTGACTCGTTCCGACAAGTGATATCCCTGTGATCAAATCACACGATGTGCTGATGGGTTCGTAGCATGGAAAACAAAAAAATTCTACCGCAAGAACGAACAAAACCTAGATCTAATCCAGATAAAAGCCAAGATCTAATCTATTAGACATGAGCAACGAGATAGATAGGAACTAACCCTCATAGATCCGAAAGCGTTAACGAGATTAGATCTCGTGGTTGATGTAGTCGATCACTTGCCGATCTCAAGATCGTGTGGACGATCCTTTCGGCGTCGCGTTCCAGCAGCGCTTCCGCCGTCGGTCAAGTAGACGATCCTTCCAGCGCCGTGTTTCGGCAGCGCTTCCGCAGTCGGTCACACGTGCGGAGTCAAAGCAGACCTTCCTCTCCCCGTTCCAGCGAGCAGCGGAGGTAGTAGATCTTCTCCACGGAATCCCAGCAGCACGACGGCGTGGTGGTGGTGGTGGAGTAGAGAATTCTGCAGGGCTTCGCCTATGCCTGTGCAGAAGATGGTGGAGGAGAAAGGCGGCAGAGATTGGGTGTTATGGGAGCAGGGGAGGAGGGGGCGCCCCTGCCCCTCTATTTAAAGAAGGGAGGCGCCTAGGGAGGGGGAGTCCTTGTAGGACTCCCCTCCCTTGTATGGCCGGCGGATTGGAGGTGGGGGGAGGAGTCCTCCTCCCCCACGACTCCGTATCTTGACCCACCAGGACTCCTTGATCCCTATCTTGATTTTCAAGCAAACTCCAAGATATCTTCTAGAACCTTCCGGAACATTCCGAAACCTTCTAGAATCCTCATACAAACACTCCGAAACATTTCCTAACTTAGAAAATGATCCCCTATATATGAATCTTATTCTCCGGACCATTCCGGATCTCCTCGTGATGTCCCGAATTCAATCCGAGACTCCGAACAACATTCGGTCTCCAACGCACATTCCATATCTACTTAAAACAACTTCGAACCTTAAGTGTGTCACCCTACGGTTCGTGAATATGTAGACATGATAGAGACACATCTCCTATCAATAACCATCAGCGGGACCTGGAGATCCATAATGGCTCCCACATACTCAACGATGACTTCGCGATCGATTTGAACCACTTACATATGAAACTAATTCCCTTTGTCTTGCGATACTATACTTATCCGAAGTTTGATCGTTGGTATCTCCATACCTAGTTCTACCTCGTTACTGATAAGTACTCTTTACTCGTTCCGTGATATGTCATCCCTTGTGACCCAGTCACATGCTTGCAAGCTAACTAGATGACATTCCACTGAGAGGGCCCAGAGCATATCTATCCGTCATATGGATGGACAAATCCCAATCTTGGTTCATGCGCTTCAACTCATACTTTCAGAATACCCAATGACACTTTTATAACCACCCAGTTACGAAGCGGCGTTTGATGTCATCAAAGTATCCATCCGGTGATGGTGATTAACATAACCTCATGGTCGAAGGAATAGGTTACTATGTATTTGAAAGCTTACAGCAATACGAACTTAATGACTTGATCTTATGCTACGCTTACTAGGGGTGTGTGTCCATCACATCATTCTCCTAATGATATAACCTTGTTATTAATCACATCCTAATGTCCATGATCAGGAAACCATGATCATCAATTAATCAACAAGCTAGTTTAACAAGAGGCTTACTAGGGACTCTTATATGTTTACAAAACACACATGTATTAGTGTTTCCTAATAATACAATTATAGCATGGAATGTAAACATTCATCATAAACACAAAGATATAATAATAATCACTTTTATTATTGCCTCTTGGGCATATCTCTAACATGTGCAGCTATTGGATATAACTTCTCCGAGTGGGCCCTCGAGTATCTTTCCGTCACATGGACAGACAAATCCCGCTCTTGACATATATTGCATCTATGGTTTCCTCCGAGTACCTGAACACACCTTTATAACCACTATATTACCAAGTGGCGCTTGATGCTATCTAAGCACTCTCGGGAGACAGTGATTGATATAGCCTCATGGTCTAAGGAATAGTCTACGAGGATCCATTTCTAATCATCGTAACTTGAACTTCATGACATGATCGGGTCACGATGTTTATTGGTTCATCATCTCATTCTCAGAATGAGTTGACTCCATTTTCAACTAGCATAAATGCCACATGATCAGGGAACATGATCATCTGTTGACCAATGAACCAATGACTAGAGTTTCACTGGGAACCCCTGGTTGTTTGTATATCACACGTGTATTGATGTTTCCACTTAATACAGTTATAGGATGATATAAAACTTAATCATAAACTATATGAAATATGATAATAGTCCTTACTACTATTTGTCTCTAGGGCATATTTCCAACAGTTCCTGCAAGAAATACTGAAGTTTATACTGCTAATCATGTTTTACCTGAACCTTATATTGAGAAAATGCCTTTCCTAGTTAAGATAAAGGAACATTCTATGATAGCTAGTATGGTTAATGATAGTATAAATAAAGCTGTTGAACTTGATAAACAAATGGATGGTGAACCTATAATAGCCAATGTGAAAGACTTTGTCACTAAATATGTAGAAGAGGGACACACTATCCTTTGTAAGGATACCTCTAATATTGTTTCACAAAGTAGTGTTAAGAGAGCTAGTGTCCCTGTGTTTTCTGTTAGGATAAGTGATCAGTGCTACGATGGTTTTTATGATAGTTATATTGTTAAGTTTATGCATGATACTGAAAGTTATTATGAGAGAGGAAAGACTGTTCTAATGCATCTCAATAATATTAAGTTTCCTCGCTTTATGCTAAAAATCTTTATGTTCACTTGTTTTGCCTTCTTATGCTAGTAACCTTTGGTTTCAACAATTTGTTTGCCTACAAAATCCCCTTGCATAGGAAGTGGGTTAGACTTAAACGTGTGTATTTTTGCTTCTTAATTCTCTCTTTTACTTCAATTCATATTCCTAAGTGAGCATCATCAAAATTATCATGCCCATCTTAATGGCTATAAAGAAAGAGCTTTTTGGGAGGCAACCCAATATATTTGTGCTTTCAGTTTGTTTTCGTTTGTTTGAGTCTTTGAAGTTATTACCTCGGTAATAAACTCTTCTTATCCTTTTTGTTTGGTTTTTGTGTCAAGATCAATCCCTAATGAGAGAGAAGTAATATTTGTGGAAGTTGCTGTTCCGAAACAGATTTTTGTGCTTCACCGTAAAAAATCGTGAGAGATTTCTGTACGTTGGTTTGAGCTGTAATTTTTTGAGCTTCTGCCCCAGGTTGTTATTTAACTTTCGTTAGTTTTGAACTTTTTGATTTGAGCAACAGAAAATTTTCGAAAATATTGATCCTTACCTGCTGGTCTGCTTTGACAGATTTTGCCACTCTTGCGTTTGCTTCTTTAAATCGATTTCCTTTTTGAATTCTTTTGGAATTTCGGAAGGATTTGTTTCAGTAGCTTATGTTTTGATGGATTTCAGTTGAATTTTAACTTAAAAGGTTTACTACCTCGCTTATACTAATGTTGCTAATGAGAATTGTGTGAAGTTTTGTGTGAAAGAAATTTCTAGGTTAGTGGAGAAAATGGTGTCATAAGAAAGTGAAAGGTTTCATGACTCAAGCAATATGTGTATGAAGATGAAGATATTTATGTTATTCAAGCGGTTACTCCGGAAGGATCTACTAAATACCAAATTCAGAGACCTGCAGAGTCCATTTTCGAATAGGTAACAGTTCTGGTAAGAAAAGTTCCACGAAAATTCTGTCCAATTATATTTTTGTAGTTTTTATCCAACAAGGAAAGCAACAAAGCGAAAGAGGGATGGAAGTGGAGCCTAGGTAGCTCACACCACCCTGTGGAGCGGGCCCACCCCTGGTCACGCCACCAGGTGGTGTGGCCGCCCCAGACTCTGTCTCTGACCCGTTTTCTCCCGGTACCTTCCTTTTGTTGTAAAACTTCGTAATATATAATCCCCTAGATCCCCCGAGGTTCGTATATCGTGTTTTCGTTTGGATCTGTTTCTACCAGGAACTATTCTTGAAAGTTTAGAAGCACAATGGTGTCCGCCAAGGATAAGGGAAAGGAGCCTATGGAGGAAGATCTCCAAGACCCCGGGCAGGAGGAGGAGATCAAGAGTGAAGATGAAGAGGTGGCAAAGCAAAGCCAACATCCGCACACCAACACTACCATTGCAAGCATTGGAGTGTTGGCGAACCCTGCCAAGGTCAAAAGGATTGCACGGATGTCAACTGGAGGGAAGCCTCCGCGTCACTGTTTGGCTCCACGGTCACTTCATCCACGCACCAAGAATCCCTTCCATACCCTTATCCATGAGCATCAATACCAGAATATGCCCAAGGAGAAACTACCCTCCAATTGGGATTTGCCTCGTTCTAGCCATGCAGGAAAAGAAGACTTCAAGGAGGTAGAGTGGGGAAAGAATCGCAAGAGCTAGAATTCACAACCCGACATGATCATGAGCCGCATTGAGCAAAACTCGGAGTTGATTTGTACTCTCACCTTCGAGACTGAGGACTTGGGGAAATTAATCAAAAAGCTCATAGAAATAATACCACCACCATCGAAGGAGTAATTCGTCATCAGGTTTGGCATCCCCTTGGTTTGTTCCAAGCTTGGGGGAGTGCCGTGGTATCACATCACTATCTTCTATCTTTTTACCTTTTTAGTAGAGTCATATCATGAATAGAGAAGTTATTATGTAGGATGGTCTGCATTATGGAAGTGTCCCCTCTCTCGTAAGATATGTATCCCTTAGTGTGAGTTGCCGTTATGGAATATTAACGAGAAGTTCTATCATTTACTCTTTTGCATATCTTATATTAGTTTTCAATTGCTATTATATGATTGATCTTGTTGTTAGTATTGGTATCACTTTGGGATCATTGAGTTAATTTAGTTGGTTTTAGCAAACCTGGCTCGGTCAGTAGCAACACTATTTTTGAGAATTGAATGAAAAAGATAAAAGTACTCTTAAAGAAATATAATTTCATCATCTTTCTTTCTTGATTTGCTCATAAGCTTAGTTTTCTCTAGTTAAGATCTTTTGTGCCTCCAAGGAAGATTGCATGTTTGTTTTTATCACCTGTATGTTTGTTTGGTTACTTCAACTCTTATGCTTGCTACCCAGCCTTGCTAGCCAGAAATCTGTACTGAGAGGGAATTCTTCTCGTGCATCCAATCCTTAAACCAAAACCTATGCCTTTTGTGTCCACCATACCTACCTATTAGAATTATTGCTATTCCAAGTAAATTCATGTTTTTATCTACCTTCCAAATTAAACTTGTGATGTGAAAATTAGTGATTAAAGCTCTCACGAACTTGATGGCACACTTTACTTTCTTGCATTTAATAATCTTGAACCATTGTGTCCATCTTTGTTGCGTATATCCTTGTGCTTTATAAGCTGAAGTTAGCAGAACCATGCTATCATGGGGAACACTTTCAACATTGCATTGGTACTTTGTACCTACTTGATATCATGTTCTTTTGCTTATGGATCATGGCAGTGTGAAATAAAAGGGGAACTTGTAAGATCATGAAGTTTGTATGTGTGTTAGAGAAACGCCTGGGCCGCTAACCTAAGCCATGCCTAATCATGGTGGAAACTTGCAGCATAACCATAATGAGCACTCTATGCAGCATCCTCAATAAAAACCTATGCAAATAGAAAATAAAAAGACCGCTGAGATGCTCATTGTTTGCTTGCCTTGTCATTTTGATTATGGGATAACTCCTATATCATGTGCAAGGGGTACCCCGTTGGCGGTTCTCTATGATACATATGTACTTACAATGACAAGAGCTTACTT
Source organism: Avena eriantha (assembly GCA_910589775.1). NCBI lineage: Eukaryota > Viridiplantae > Streptophyta > Magnoliopsida > Poales > Poaceae > Avena > Avena eriantha. The sequence goes on along the minus strand of OU342746.1, from coordinate 378,622,648 downwards.
GTGACTGAAGTTGAGTAGCATGAGGTTCGGTACTCGTAAGTAAGGGGCATGAGATTTCAACTTATAACTTGTCAAGCATATCCTCTTAGTTGTGTCACTTTAGCCTTAATCATCTAAAGATGCCTATGATAGGGGCAATGAGAGCTGAAAGCTAGTAAGTACCATAAATTTTGGAAGCGCTTTTTGAAACTTGAGATCCCTGCTTCCCTCTGCGAAGGGCCTATCTTTTACTTTTTAGTTGAGTCAGTAAACCTATCCCTTTCTATCTCAGCAAGTATTTTGAGTTGTTGTGTTTCATTCATTCATATGATGATTTATTCAATCATGTTTCTTATGTTCCTTGTTTGCACATTTGCTCTTATCTTAGTGTTTATTACTTTGAAAGCTATCATTGAAAACCCTTTATTTGTGAACTCCTACATATTTCAACTATTCTTCGACCAAGAGTTAAGTTTGCCATTACCAATTGAGATTTACTTTATATATCGTTTTTGTGTTTCCTTTACCTATTGCAAGTTAAGTTATATAATAGTGAGTTGTCTTTTTTTATGATTTATGTATTGATGAATGTGATGCTTCTGTCCGTATTCTTTTATCAACTCTTTACTCCATAAACCTGAGGTCACGTTTATTGAGCTTAGTTTTCGCTTGGGGACAAGCGAAGTCTAAGCTTGGGGGAGTTGATACGTCCATTTTGCATCACTATTCTGTATCATAATTTACTGTTATTCATTGATATATTTCATATTAAGAGATGATACTTATGTAATTTCATCTGTTTTTGCATGGTTGATGACTTTTGGAGCATGGACCGCTGAAGTTAGGATTCTGATGGAAAAGGTGCTGTTTGGAGGCAAATTTTGCGAAGATCAGAAAATCCGGGAAAATACATGGAAAATCCTATTTTTCCAGAAGACTAAGATTGCCAGAAGGAGTGGAGATGGGCCATAGGGGGCCCACACCACCCCCTGGCGCGGGCCACCCCAGGCCGCGCCACCAGGTGGTGTGGCCGCCCTAGTCCACCCCTGGATCTCCTCTCTGGCGTATATTATCCTCTCGAAACCCTAAGACTCGGGGAGCGACCATAGAAACATTCCGCCACCTCTACGGGCGAAAAACACCGAGAGAGAAAGATCTCTCCGGCAGACAGAATTCTGCCGGGGGAATTCCTTCCCGAAGAGGGAAGATCGTTGCCATCAACACCACCATCAAGCTGGAATTCATCGGGATCATCATCATAATCATCATCTCCATCACCACCATCATCTCCACTTCATACCGTTGTAACAATTGGGTTGAATCTTGCATAGTTCTTAGGGGAAACTTTCCCGGTGTTGATTACTCTTTGTAGTTGATGCTTTTGAGTGAAACCATTGAATTATCGTTTATGTTCAGATTGTTACACATCATTATTTCATCTCTGATCATCATCTTGTGAGTAGTTCGTTTAGTTCTTGAGGACATGGAGAAGTCATGTTGTTAGTAGTGGAATTGTGTTGAAAAAGATACAATGGTTTGATATTTAAGTTGTGGTGTACTTCTTCTAGTGGTGTCATGTGATCATCGACTACATGACACTTCACCTATATGGCCTAGGGGTATGCATTGTGTATTTGGCTGCTAATCGTAGGGGTTGCCGGAGTGACAGAAACCTGAACCCCCATTAGGAAACCTTTGCACAAGGGATGTCAGTGGCTTAGAGTTTAAAGTTGTGGTTAGGTTTGTACCTTAATTAATTTCTTGTACTTGCGGATGCTTGCAAGAGGTATAATCACAAGTATGTATTAGTCCTAGGAAGGTCGGTACATTAGCACAGGTTCACCCACACAACACTTAGCAAACTAAAGAAGATTAATCAATTGTATGAAGCGAAAGCACTTGACGATATTCCCGTGTGGCCTAGAGAAAACGTTTGCCCATCTTAAGTAATAGAACCGGCTTGTCCTTTGCTGAATAAAGGATTGGGTCACTTGCTGCATTTATTCTTATTGTGTTTTATTTACTCATACTTTATTTACCTACATTATCAAAAACCCCTAAAAATCCGTTGGTAAGTATTTATAGAGAATTCTTACTCCAAGCCACTAGCTAGCACCTTCTGCTCCTCGTTGGGTTCGACACTCTTACTTATCAAAAATACTATGATACACCCCCTATACTTGTGGGTCATCAAGGGGATGAGTCTTGACTTGCTCGTAGGCAACACTCCATCGACTGTAAGATTGTTTGATTGTATCCCGCCGACTTTAGAGAGATCCCAATGTGCGAATGCTTCCTTTCGGCACTAGCTTGAAAAAATTATCCTCAATCCACTGCCAATACTTCTTTCGGGATTGGTCACTTCTGGTGACAGCATCCATGGACACACCTTCCCAAGCCCGGATCAATGTCGTGTATTCGTCCACGGTGTAGTTTGCCGATATCTTTGATTTTACCTTATTTTGAGCAGCATCAAAGGCCTCCTCATCCACCTCTTCTAGTTCATCGTCTTCCCACTCATCGGTCTCACGCACTCCTTGCTCCCCTTCACCCTCCCATTCACCATCGCGAATAGCACCATCAGCAGGCTCGTCAGGTAGGGACGAACCTCCGTTGACGTTCACCGCCGCGTCGTTCATCATGTCAATGAACGAACACGGAACCGATAGAAGATCCTCGCTACGAATACCAAAAAATTATGGCCATTTTCAGGCAATCAAATTCTAGGCGAGATGTGCGAAAAATCTAGGCTGAATTCGACTACAATCAGATTGGCATAGGATCATACCTTCCAGGAACATGGGCGAATTGGGTGGGCAGATGCGGGGGAGCCTCCGTCACCGGCGTGCACGCAAAGAGGGGCTTCCGGCTCACGAGTTTCTTGGACTTTGGGATGGAGGGCGCCTTGGATCTGCTGATTTTCTTCCGACCGCCGAACGGCCATAGGCCAGTCGAACCACCGTCTGCGTGGTGCTGCGCTCCTAGTCGCTTCCTCACCGGTCTCGCCACTGGCGCAAGCACAAGGTTGTCATCGATGACATCTGCGACTGGCGGGGTTGCCTACACGGATTCCGCCGTGGAATCGGTGGACTGAGGCTGGGGAGTGTTCATGCCGGTGGTGGTGGGCGGCGGTGCGGTGGGGAAAGGCTACAGGCGCGAGGACAACAAGATCAGAAAATGGCGACGGCGGCGGTGGTAGCGGAAATGTCCCTCGCGCCAAGCGAAAGTAAGGATGTGGTTCCCCGCATCCGCAACCCTCGGTACAGGAAATATGCAGCACCAAAGCAACGATTTGCGGGAAACTGTTAAAAAATCGGATACGGTACGGTTTAGGGTATCTGGAATGGCCATTTTTTCCGCCTCGTACCGCAAATTCGCGGTTATTTTGCGGTACAGGACGGGATGCGGTATCTTCTAGAGATGCTCTAAGAGCGGGCCGTACCCAAATAGCCAGAGTGGATTAAAGGTTCCCTCTTGGATACGGCCGAGAAGAGCATTCTCCAAATAATGCGAACATGGCGTAGATGAATACTGAGAGTATTTATTTATTTCAAATATGGTGTTATCATAGGTTGGAACTTCGAACCATACAAACATATTTTTTATTTCTATAATTATTTAAAGTGTTCTTAGAAATGACATTACCTGATAGATGTCAGTCAACTCTAGTGATTGGTCCTTGTGTTTATGAAACTTGAGCAGTGTAGTTGCTGGCATGCAAATGTAATTGTGGTAGATATATCTTCATGAAAGGGAAATGGACTCACTATGAAGAGGAGTACCTATACATACATACCCCCAAAGACAAGCCCATACACACAGAGAGAACGCCAAAAAGTGAACAAAGCGCTAGAGATTCATGTTATCGAGATGCATCTAATCAAAAGGAGCAATATCAGTACAAAAATGCAAAGACAATGCCAAAAGGTGAAATGTCAAACACATGTATAGCCCCTAGATCAAACATCTATATCACCCAGATGTTATGATATGGTGAAGCTATATCATAAAACCAGATTTGAAAGCACAAAAAACTCTCTAGGGAAGAAGGATGACATAGAAGGTATCCAGCAAATAACCACAATAGATCAAACAAGGAAAACTAAAACCTAGAATAAAACAATATTATGGTCTCTGGCATAACATTTTTTGATAGAGAGCAGTATAATAATATCAAGAGATATCATAGTACAACCGACCTCGGCGACAACTCAATATCACGTGGAAGTCGACATATTGAGGATGCACACAACCAAATTATTAAGAAGACCTGTTTCAGAAAAATATATCAAGAAGAACAAAAAGGAGAGAAGTTGGCACATCAAAAACTACATCAATCACCACCCTAGTCAATAGACTGTGAGAGATGTTCTCTAAAAGCAACACATCATGAAGGGAAATTGTCACCCTGGACGTCACCAAATCGAGTCATAAAAGACCAAATTCTCGAGTTTCACCATGGAGAGGAGGTATGAGAATCCAGGCAATGTCTTCACCTAGGTAACGATGCCTAAGAACCCGGGAGCTCATATAAATCAGAGATCGTCACCACCCCTGCCACCCTCCGATGTTGCCTCCATTTTCCAGGCCATGATCATCCTTCACAACCTTGATTAGATCAAACTCAAACCAAAGGCTCATACACCTTGAAAAGGCCCATATTGCACGGTGAATGTCACAAACACCGAGATCTGAAGACTAATAACGTTGGTTCAAGTCATGGTGGCGATGAGGAATTGGTTTGGTGATTAGTGACTTGTACCAGTGACATTGAAAAGTGGGGGCGATAACACAAGATAAGGTCAGTGTCTAAGCTTTTCACCCGAGGTCTGGCCTTAATTGGTTATGTCTAGCAATGATCTTATTGAAGTCATTGTTTTAAGAGCACGGTCCGAGTTGAAAACTTATGATCTAGGGTTAATTGGATAGATGCCACTACTATTTCTACCTATACATTTCATAAACGCCATTATGACCACTTGAACACATATACCAACAATATACGCTTGTATTTCTGACGTACATATGTATACTATGTATACATGATGGGCCTCACCCGAATAAGCTTAGGAAGGTAATTGTGAGAGAATAAAATTGGAGAAAACCCGTCATGCGCCTATCAAGACGCGCGGGAACTCTCCCGCGCTACGCCGCCACAGCCCCACACCATCAAAAACCCCTCAATCAGTGTTGCATTGTATTAACGGTGTAAAGCAAATGTTAAGCTCAGAATAAATTCGAGTACTTGTTATGAACCGGTGTTGCATTGTACTAACGAATTTGGAATTTGTTTCTTGTGTAATTCTGAAATGGTGGTGGTGAATGTTTATTCTTATTGGAGATTTGTATTGCAGTTTTCGCTTACTTAATGCTAAACTAATTCTTAATATTGAGGAACCGATACTAATTCATAGGACCACTGTTTCACCGCTAATTACACTACTAGTGCTATGGAGTTTATTCTTATCATACAATGATATGCACGTTAATGAGAACTAGGAAGTTTTAGACGGTGTACCACGAGTTGTTTTATATTTTAGTTTGATTATGATATGAAAAGTAATTTATTGTACGACCTTGGAAACAAATATATAAAAAAGATGTGATACAATGTATCATATCTTATTGTTTTCTCCAATTTTATTCTCTCACAATTACCTTCCTAAGTTTAGTGAAGTGGGGCCCACCATGTATACGTATGCAAAAATGCAAGCGTATATTTGCTTGTGTGTGTTAAAGTGGTCATAATGACGTTTATGAAATGTATAGAGAATTGTAATGGTGTTTTTAAAAAAGGATAAAGTTGCAGTGACATTTCTCAAATGGGCAGAAATTATAGTGGCATCTCTCCAATTAACCTGATGATCTATGATAGGACGACAACGTTTGTGCATTGTTTCCTTCTTGGAAGCGTTGTTTTTGGAGAAGTTAGATTTCTGTTGTTGTTTTCGTGGTGCTTGGTATGCTGTTATAAGGAATAGATCACTGTGGTGGGATTTTTTTAAGTAATTCCTTTTTATTTATTCGGTTTTGCTATGTCTCAGTCAACTGAGAATTTCTTAAGTCTCACTCACCCAAAAAATGCAATCTTCTGTCCAAAATAAAGTGCAACTAGTTTCGGTTGCACTTTTCTCTGTACTTTTCTGCCTAAAAATGCAACTATAATTTTTTTTTGAAACAAGGGATAGGCCCAGTAGGGCCTGGATACTGTCATTAATCAAGCGGTGGGGTACAATATACAAGAAGGACCTCTGAACATACAGCAATTTGAATCAGGTCCTTGCAAAGTGCAAAGAAGACCCTAGCTAAAGAACAGAGATTGCAATCGGGTCCGCCACCACCGACGACGAGGTCTAGCCGCAAGTCACGAGCTCCACTGCCGGCTCCATCGAGGCCACATGGAACTGGGAAGGAGAACATCGCCGCGAAGCCAGGAGAGGGCCTCCACTGGAGGTTGATAACCACCTGGCGCGCCGCCGGCGCCAGGCCCTGGAGGTGCTGACCGTTAGTGACATGACTCGGTTGCCAAACATGTGCTCTCGAGAGGAAACTCCAGGCAGATGCAGTATCAAGAACTCCCCAATCCCCTCCACTGATGTAGCTCGTCACCGCCCAACCACCGTCTGCCGCGCCGCCATGGCCAGCCAGAAGGGGAAGAAGCCGCATCGATCTCAAGAAGCAGGGGAGAGAAGCTATCCGCTTATTAAAGAAGGTCTCACCGGATCCACCATCAATGCCAAGCCACCACCTCGAAGGCTTGATGAAGGATCTCTCCGGCGAACGCCTGACGCTACGGAGAAACACCAGCACGAGGAACCTCCAGAGACAGGGGAGGACGGCCTTATTGTAGGAGATGCCAAGCTTCGACCACACCCCATGCCACTGCTCTTGCCACCGGAGTAGGACAACGAGGAGGATGAAACCCTGGACGCGCCAGATCTGGCGACCGACTCCAAGACGCCACTAGGGACACATCACTACAAATCCAAGACCTAAATCCTAAACTACTGAAGCCCGACGCCTTTCCTAAGCCACCTCCGGCGAGCATCGTCGCCGAGGAGAGCGTCGGATCCGGGGAGCGGGGGTCGACTCTCAAAGGGGGCGGTAGGTAGGGAGCATGGGGAGAAGCGGTTGTTCGTGCAACTAGAAATGAGTTGCGCATTTTTTTTTTGAAGTAAGATCACATAAATTGAGCAACAGGCTGTCTCGTTAAAAACCCTCAAGTCCCGTTAGGTACCTGGTAGGGAAAATAGTGCGTAAGAAACCTGTTGCCCCAAAATTTCATAGTGTTCTTACGATCTAATGCGACCAGATCCTGAACACACTTAGGAACCGAGTCACGATTACAGCCAGAACACCCAGTTTTATCAACCTGAGCTAAAACATGCGCAGCACCATTACAAACCCGCTCTATCGAGATATCTTTGTAAATCCACCTCCTTGTTTGTGATAGTCTGTACCACCCAACGGCGAAGAGAGATTAGATGGCACTTTTCTCTGGTGATTGAGATTTCGACTAAGACATAGACAAACGCATATTTATTTGGCTGTGTGCAAACCATATTAGCATTAGGGCATTGCCTTGTTGGTATATTCTGTTTGTCGAAAAAAATGGAGGAGCACTTGTACGCTTTTACCTGTTTTTGAATCATCCTTGAAGAGCAGATGAGGTGAACTACAATACAAATGTCCATTAGGAGAGAGGGGGGAGAGGGATTCGAGCACGCAGTCTATCTGAAATTCCAACCCCAAAGCAGCGGTACACTGAAATTTCTGAACATCCAGCAGAAAAAGAGATGGAGACGAAAAGCCCTTGTGGTAAAGCTACCGCGCGGTGCTCTTTCTTGAGCCAAGTTCCCCCTGTCGTCGTCTTTCCGGCCTACGATTTATACGAAGGTAGTAACCCAAGTGAGCTTGATCTGCTCCTCTTTTTGCACTAGAGTTACACACTTGATAATATTTACAGTACATGACATCACGACACATAAGTTTCTCTCGCAAATCCTCCACAGGCTAATGCGCCTGCAAACAGAACAGAGCTCCCGGAGAAGAAGAAGAGCAGAAACAAAAGAAGAGACCTCAACCGCGTAAAAAACATCAGTACGACGCCACGGCCGGGCTACTACTACTACTGATGGTAGCAGTCCTGGTTGACAGGAATATTCATGGGAGCCCCCCTGAAGCCGTTCCCGGCGGCCATGAGGCCCACCAGGTTCGCGCATGAGCTCGCCGCCGCCGGCTTGCTGCCGGCCACCCCTCCGAGCGTGGCGTAGCTCTTGCAGGGCTTCATCTTGCGCGGCTTCTCCTTCTTCTGCAGGTCCTCCAGGCTCCTGACCTCCGACATGCACGCGAACGACTGCGACTTGCCCTGGTAGTACATCGACAGCCCCTTCCTGCAGAAGCACAGCCACGTACGGCTCCCGCACGGTCAGCAGCCGTCGTCGGCGTCAACGGGTAACTAATAAGTTGGATTGCTCGGGTGTACTTACTTGGCGGGGAGGTGCGCCGTGATGCCGGACATGTCGTAGATGCTGTCGGAGTTCATCCGCCTCAGCGGCGCCTGCGGCGGCGCGGACTGGCGGCGGTGGCCCCCGATGTCCGGGAGCCGGTCCCCCTCGTCGCCCGACTCGCCGCCGCAGGACCACGCCTCGAACGCCTGCTCTTCCTCACCGAGCCTGCAGCTCATCTTGGCAGACAGCAACGAGCTCAACCCCGCCACTCTTCTCCCCCTGCTGCCGCTGCTCGATCTCCCGATCTGCGGCTAAGACGATCAAGACACAAAGCAGGGCGTTCTCTGGCTCTGGTCTCCGTGCGGCGGCTCTGGCTGCTCGTTGGCCTTTGGAGCGCCGGTGGGGTGGCGCGCGTATATATACAGCACAGGCACAGCAGGCGGCTGGTGTCCTGGCTCGAGCCGGGAACGACGGGATAATGCGCGCGACGCGCCGGTGCGCGCTCGCTTTCGATCGGACGCGCGCGGGTAGGGCGCGTGGCTTGACTGATCTGACCGACACGGCCTGGTAGCACTCCCGTAATAACGTGCGAGATTTGCTGCAAATTTTTGCCTGCCGCCACCGTCGGTCGGCGGTGGCGCTGGCACGCGGGCCCCCTGGAGGTAAACGGAGGAGGTTGGGTTGGCCGCTCCCCCACCACATGGCTTCCCCCCCCCCCCGGATTCCGTTCCGGTCCGGTCCGGTTCTGTCCTGCCTGATCTTATCCTCTATGGGCTGCATGGATGATGGGCCCGGTGTGGTCCCGCCGGAGGGAGATCGTCTCTCCGCTGCGGTGTGGGTCTCCCGTGCGGTGCGGGGCGTGGTGGGCACATCGCATCATCATGTCCAGTGACCAAGATCGTTTTAGTCAGAGCCTTGATGGGAGGACATGTGGCTATTTTCTGCAGAATCATCGTGGTTTTAATATCCACACGAATCTCCGAAAATATCGATCTTAGTAGTTAAGATGGCGAGCACGGCCACATGAAAAAGAGGGCTCGATATAGTTAAACCCGCGATGGCGAGTGAGCACTGACATGGAAACATAGAAAACTCGGGTCCACGTCCTATCGCCTCAGTCAAATGCATACACGTGGGTACGTGTGTTATGCGTGGGCACTGCTGCGTCTTCTAACAAGGGAATAGTGGTCGGGACATCTTCCATGTATACATTTGGTGGTAGTTTAACGATCGATCGAACTCCATTTCGCAAGGGTCACGTTATACTCCCTCCGTTTTAAAATATAAGATGTTTTAGCTTTGTGAGAAACGAGTGTATCTAGATATCATTTAGTGTCTAGGTTCATTTAATTTGGAGTAAATTTACACATTAAAAAGGTTTAGATACACCTCATTCAAAAGCTAAAACATCTTATATTTTAACACTGAGGGAGTAGAAAAAAAAAGACGTGAAAACACGTCGGGCAAGAAAAACGCTCGCCCATCATGTATTCACGTGGCCCGTGGCCGGACCAAAGTACCGACCTCTCGACCAATCGATTACTTGCATCGCCGTCCGTGAAAAGCAAGCCAAGATATTTTTCTATTCGATGAACCCAAGAAACTAAGCACGACGACGTGGCGCTGTTGTTCGGCGAAACAGGGAGCCAGACACGCGTCGTGGGCGAAGCTGCTACGCGCCAAGTGCGTGTCCCGTGCGGAATCCGGCGGGTCAGCCACGTCGAGCACGGTAACCCGACACGTCGACCCTGGCGAAGAAAAATGGCTAACCAATGATAAACAAGTCCCGGCGCGCGCGTCGCGTCACCGCCATTTCCGGCGAGACAGGGCCACGGGCCTTTTCCCGGCGACGGGGGCCACGGTGCATCTGGCCGGCCGGGGCGCACGCCGCACGCACTGACTTTCTCGCGTTCGCATGTCGCCCCCCCCCCCCCCCCCCCCCCCCCCCCCCGCACCGTGTCACGCTGCCCCAGAACCAGATGCGACTCCAGCCCTTTTCTTGTCTTTTGTTTTTTAAAACGCCGTACTGATGCTAGTACCGTTCTTTTATCCTTGCGCTGCTAGTCTGTTTACTACTAGTACTACTAATCTGATTTAACTCTTGGCGTTAATCCTGCTGCGTTCAGTATACCTGATCGAGCTAACTGTGCCAGGCGCAGGCGCTGCGATCGACGCCTTAAATTAATCCTTATCCAAGGTGCTTGCCGCTGTTCCGAGCAGAGTGTTTGTACAGTACTTTCTGGATCGGCTCAATGCCGTGAGTGTCCTGTCAAAGTCCTCGCGACGTGACCTGGTTTTAGACCCAACCCGGAGCCCTTTTGAATCTGAAAGAAACGTAGACCAAACCCATAGTGGTACTAGGATTAGAATGTTTTTTTTTTTTTGGAACGGGAAGAGGCCCGAAGGCCCAGTAGCTCCATTAAAGGGTGGGCACAATTATAAAGAGGACCTTGAAAGAAAAAGATAAAGCAAACTGGTCCTCGCAATTTACAAGAAGGACCCCGGAGAGGGGAGGTAAACAGCAATCAGGTCCTTCGTCTCCACCGTTAGCACACCGAGATCTCGAACACCGGCCGCTGGTGACGACGCCGGGGACTACGCCACTTGGTTCGCCGTCAGGATGGATCGCCGTGATGAGATCAGAGATCCTCCGCATTGGCTCTATGGCCTGGAGGAAGAAGACCCTCGGAGCAAGAACTCTCGAGGTGCGGCGAGGCCCCTTTGGCCAAGGATAGCGGCGGTGCTCCTCACCGTCGCTTGGGATTAGCCGCAACTTGAGCTTCGCGAGTTCCCTCTGGCGTCGCAAATCCGCTCGAAGGATCACCACCCATCTCCTTCTCCCCTCGCCGCCACGGCCGTCCAGAGAAGGAAGGAAGGGAAGATCCGGCCAGCAGACCTCGACGCCAGCGATAAGCTTCCTGGCTGGATCACGCCGGGAGCCACACCACCATCTCTCCTCGCCACCGTGGCCGGCCAGAGAAGGAAGCACAACTCCATCCGCCTTCACCAGTGCAGATCTCTCCCCATAGCTCCACCACCCCCCGCCTCCACGGCCGGCCAGTGGGGAAGAGTCCGCGGAGAAGAAATGCACCTGCAGGAAGACAGCGACGGCTCTTTTATTGAAAGGTGTGGCGGTTCTCTTTACCACCTCCGGCTCCAGCCATGGGAGCACGAACAGGGCAAAGAAGAACCCTAGGCTCCAGATCCCGCCGCCCCGATCTGGAGATCCACCACCTACGGGCAGAACGCCCACTACCGGCAAACATCCACTAGCACTACACCTAACTACTCCAGCATCCCTCCTCCGCCTCCCGTTGGCTACTCCGGCGAGAAAAGCTCGGGAGGGATCCGGTCTCTGGTGGGCGACTCTCAAAGCAGGGGAGGGCGCGGAGCGGAGAGGGGGGGCTAGGATTAGAATGTGAGCACAGCGAAAAGTGTCAAGACTCGAGTCCGGCCGGCCTACTATCAGGTCGGGTCTCGGTTGCTAGTTGGGTTATTATTTCCCTTTCCTCGGTTCGGTGCACCACGCCCAGACGCGTTTCAGGTGGGAGAAGATGGCGGACCAGAGGACTTGATTAGCCTCGTGGGAATCCATGGATCGGGGACATCTGTGACCGTCTATAGTTAGCAGTCGCTGAACATAATAAACAGAGTTGGCCAAAGGCCACCACTGGCAAGCGCAAGTGAGGTGACCAGCCAAGCGCGACCCACATATGCTCGTTCGCTAGCTGGAGGGCTGCCGAAGAAAACGTGCAGGTTGTTGCTGGTGAAGGACCAGCCAGTTGCAGCACGTACGCGACGCCAAGGACCGGCTGGATCGTGTCGTCTGGGTTGCCGAAACCATGGCCAGATTTTCAGCGGACCACCACGCTAAAGTCTCCACAGCGAAATGCATTACCATGTGGTTGTGGTGATGGTGATCGATCCCTTTCTCCGTCGGCGCGAATCCGGATGCCTTCTTATCCGTAGGAAACGGTATAGTTCCAGTTTATTTAAACCAACGTCGGAAACTCGGAGATTACGACTGCAGTTTCCTAGTGGTGAAACATTGCCCCTTTACACTGTGCAAGTCACCTCGTCTTGATGCAACAGGCGCCAGTGCTCCATTCATCTGCTGTAGCTCTCGGTTGGGTCCGTTCCCAGAGTCCCCGCAAATATCCTTGTCACCTCCCAATAATGTCCCCGATCGAGAACATTTTGGCCTTTTGGAATAATAGGGGCAAAAGATGAATGCGATATAGGTCGAAATATCCCCGACGAAATGGCATCGTCCATATAGCCATATCCAAATACCATGTCGGCCGAATTCTCTGTTTCTGCCACCGAAAAAAGGACAAAAGAGCTAAAGAGTCTGTGTTTCCAGATCAGAAGATGGCACTACGTGTATGTAGACGGGCACCAGGATCCGTCGCTTCACACACGAAGATCTCTTTTCGTGTGTAGTGTAATATTTCGATCTTCTCCTGCGGTTGAAACAGGTTTCTTCACGAAGACATCACACATGGAATGATTTATCAGACCATAACTATTACATCTCACACGGTCCAATCTACGAAAATCGTTTGCCAACTGGAAACACACACTCCCACGGTTCAAAACACAGAAATAGTATGCCTGATTTTGGCGACATTTCGTCCAGTTTGCAACGTTTTTTTTTCTTCTATATGCCCTTTCTCACAAAGTAAGTCCTAAATTATACGTGTGCAGTGACGGTCGCCCCTCCTAGTATCCCATTCGACGCATGCACTGATTCTTCTCCTTTCTCCGCGTGCCAAGTGCGCGTTGGGACGATGCAGCTTCCTGGCTGCGCGCCATAAAACCCCACGCCGCCGCCCTCTTGACACACACCATCTCTACGGTACACACTTCGATATGGCTCGCAGCAAGAATATCGCTCGCGTTTCTTGCATCTGGTAGTGCTCGCCGGCGCAACGTAGTCGTGTTGAGCCAACCTCTACCGTGGTGGAGGAGAAGCAAACATCTCCGGTTGGGATGGAGGAGAAATCCCTCCTACTGCCGAACATCGAGCGAGGGCGGCTCCTCCCTCTCATACTCCGGTTGTCCTTCCTGACCGATGATTGCGAAAAGAAATTGAAGGACACGACCACTACGACAATGGAAGATTATTCACCACAGCTCGAATGGTGGGAGGAGGCCACCATCGAAGAGATCGTTCTATATCACCCAAGGTTATCCGTGGATTAACGTTTTGGATCACTAGAATCACGTAGGATTCATGCTGAACATCACAAACGATTCCTTGGAATCGTTTGCAAATATTTTGGTCGTTTTGTCTTGCCACGGTTTTACCATTTCGTTCAAAATGTAAACTCTCAGATTGTTTGCGTCGTTTCCCTCGCCTATAAACTGCCTTGCATAATCTCCTCGATGACCGCCTCTCTCATCAACACCATGACTTCATGCATATCCACTCTCGGTTACATCGATCTCACTCCATCTGATGAGGAGGAGCATTCCTCACATCACAGTGTTGGGGGAAGCGTCGTCGACCTTACGGGGTCTGATTCGGAGAAGGAGCACACCCCATAAGAGAGGGAGCACGGTCTAGAGGTGGATGAGCTGGACGGGCTGTAGGCGAAGGACTTCCGGGATCATATGGTGGTGGAGGACTCCATCACATGGCTTGGCATGAGGAAGCGGCAGTGCACCGCTTGGTAGATGAGTCATTTGAGACTCTCCGCGAGTACCAGGTGTGGGCATTGCTACGCGTCAAGAAGAAAAGTAAGAAGAAGGTGACCGCACAACGACATGTCCATAGTTTTCAGGCAGTGCGTTTGATGAGATTGTGGCGATTTGGATGGCCGCTGCGGCAAGGCGCACGGCCGCCTAGGAATTGGGCGCATCCTAGGGCATCACAAATCCGTTCATCAATGATGCTGAGGCATCGGGCCCTCGAGAGGGCGTAGGAGCATCCAACGATGCAGAGGCATCAGGCTTTAGAGAGGGCATAGGAGCGTCCAACGATGCAGAGGCATCGGGCTTTAGAGAGGGCGTAGGATCCCCCAACAATGCAGAGGGATCATGCAAGAATGACCTCATCTACATCTCCTCTAGTGAGGAGGAGGACATTTACTACTTAGTTATTTCAGTTTTATTAGGCTCTACATATATGTATGTAATGTGAAGTTAGGGGTCTTTTTGTACCAGAAAGTGACATGGGTATAATTACCTGGGTTATTATGATTAGTTACCCTGATCATATAAAGGCTTACAGCCCGCAAGACCTAAGAAGAAACCAATGAAGGCCCAAGAAGCATCTGACGGAAGGCATATCTTGCTAGATAAGGAAAGAATAGGAACCGACATTATATTAATGTTGTAATTATAACGTGTAACCTATTCGTATACGGCCTCGAGACTTAGCCTATTATATAAGGGATTTCTATTTTTGTGTCCCTGGTTCATTAGTTGTACTCAGTTCTCCCCAGCCGCTTAACTTTTCCTCACTTTTGCCCCTCTCCTTATCGAAAACCCATCAAAGAGCTCGAACAGCAGCTGTCGTCAGGTTGACCATTGGCTGACGTGTGGGGCCGTGCGGTATGGGACCACGTGGGGTCGTTTGGTCAGGAACACGCTATGCTGACATGTGGGGCCGCGCCATGTGGGACTACGTGGGGCCGTTTTTTTTGGGAATGTGTTATGGGGGACATGGTGTTGGACCATGTGGGGCGCGTTTGGTGGTTACGTGCGCCCTGTCGCCTAAATTGAAAGTTTTCTTTTTTGTTATTTTTATGATTGGCCTTTTTAAGAGCGTCTTTTTCTCTCTCTCTCGCTAACAGTTATGTTTTTTTGCCCAAAAAGGTAGCGAATCTAGAGAAGCTTCTCTCTTCATTCATTGTTCTTTTTGACCCTCGTTTTTTTCCAATCTGATAGAAAATCTAGAGCAACAAATCTAACCAGCACCATAAATACATTCAGTAAACAAAGCAGATGTAGATAAAACAACTAATATATGATATATATAGCAGATGTAGATAAAACAGCTAATACATGATATATAGTACGGTACTTAACGAGGTTCGATAATTAGGTTGCTCGGCAGCAGCAACGGATAAGTTCAACACAGACAATGCAAAAGAAGCTGCTTTAAAGCAGCAGCACAAGATCAGTGGCCTCTCATGGTCTTCGCCAGGAGGCCTTCCGCCTCCTCCCTTTGGCGCCTCATCCAGTTCTTGCAGCCTAGTCCCTTGACCTTGGGCACCTTGGGCTTGATCGGGGGCATGCGACCCTGATATGTTGCAAATGTATCCATAATTTTTGATGTTCTATGCTTGGTTTTATCTACTTTCTTATGTTTTGTCCACACTTTCGAGTACTTTCAATACACTTTCTTGGACTAACCTATTAGCAAGAGCCACAGTGCCAGCTCCCTGTTTTCTGCTATTTTTGGTTCCAGGAAAGTCAGAAAATGAATATTCTCGGAATTGGACAGGACAAAAGCCAAAGTCAGTTTTTCACCGAGGGGGACACGGAGCCAGAATACGAGACGGAGAGGGGCCAGAGGGTCGCCACACCACCTGGCCACGTGGCCAAGCCTGGCCCGTGCCAGGGGGTGGTCTGGTCGCCTCGGGCACCCCCTCGGCCTCCCCTTTCGCCTATAAGATGCCTCCGATACAGAAACCCTAAGTACCCGATCAAAAATCCACAAAAGAGTATGGAGCCGCCATCATCATCTCCATCCCTAGATTGGGAGGGATCTAAAGATCTTCCCGGCACCCTGCTGGAGGGGAGAATTCACCCTAGAGGCCTTCTTCATCACCATGCAAGCCTCTAGTGTGATGCGTGAGTAGTTCATGCTTGGACTACGAGTCCATGTAGTAGCTAGATGGCTGGTTCTTCTCCTTTGTGCTATCATGTTTAGATCTTGTGAGCTCCGTTCATGATCAAGATCATCTATTTGTAATCCTACATGTTGTGTTTGCGGGGATCCGATGGATATTGAGATGCTATTTCAGATTGATTATTGATTCTATCATGTCTTTGTTATTTATGATCTTGCATTCTTTCCGTTGTTAGTAGCTATCTTGGCCAAGTAGATGCTAGCAACTCCAAGAGTTAGTATTTATGCTCGATAGTGGGTTCATGCCTCTAGTAATCTGGGGAAGTGACAGAAATCTCTAAGGTACTAGATGTATTGTTGCTACTAGGGAGAAAACAACAATCCTTTGTTCATATAACAATCGTATTGTTTACTTTACACGCAATGCGTAATGCAATTATGTGTTGCTTGCAACTTAATACTGGAGGGGGTTCGGATGATAATCTGAAGGTGGATTATTAGTCATAGATGCAGTTGGATTACGGTCTATGTATAATGTTGTAATGCGCAATCAAATCTCAAAGGAGTCAAGATGAGTAGTATATGCATGATTGCTTTCTCGATGTTTGTCAATTGCCCCGCTGTAATTTGTTCACCCAACATGTCATATATTTTAAGGAGAGCCACCACTAGTGAACTATGGACCCCGTTCCTTTCTTTTACCATCAATCTACAAATGTTTATTGCTTTCTGTTTACTTTCTGCAAACTATTACTTTCTTCCACACAATACGTTTAATCCTTTGTTTTCAGCAAAACCGGTGAGATTGACAACCTCACTGTAAGTTGGGGGCGAAGTTCTGTGGTTGTGTTGTGTAGGTTTCCACGTTGCTGCTGGCACCGGTAGTGCGCCCTGCCAAAGTCCAGCTAGCAACACCTTGGAGGTGTTTCCTTGCTCCTACTGGATTGATAACCTTGGTTTCATAACTGAGGTAAAACTTACTGTTGTGCTTATCATACCTTCCTCTTGGGGTTCCCCAACGAGCTCGATATTTTGGGCCATCAAGGACTTTTTCTAGCGCCGTTGCCGGGGAGTCAAGGACATCTTCACAAGGGGAGTCCCTCATAACCAATCTCTTTACTTTGTTGTTTTTGTTTTGCTTAGTTTATTTCTGCTTTGTTTGCTTGTTTCTTTATCAAAAACACACAAAAAATAGTTTTAATAGTTTGCTTTCTTTACTAAAAACACAAAAAATTGACTACTCTTGAAAACACTAAGTTGTGTGACTTCACTAGCAACAACAATGATTTCATGAGCACACCTATTACTCCACTGGTTCCTGAAGCTACTTTCTTTGAAATTAAACCGGCTTTACTCAATCTTGTTATGAGAGAACAATTTTCTAGTATTGGTAATGAAGATGCTGCTGCTCATTTAAATAACTTTGTTGAACTTTGTGAGATGCAAAAGCATAGGGATATAGATGGAGATATTATTAAGCTTAAATTGTTTCCTTTCTCTTTGAGAGGAAAATCTAAAGAATGGTTGAATTCCCTAACTAGGAATAGTATTGATTCTTGGACTAAATGCAAAGATGCTTTCATTGGAAAATACTATCCTCCTGCTAAGATTATATCTATGAGAAGTGAAATAATGAAGTTTAAACAATCGGATAATGAACATGTTGCTCAAGCTTGGGAAAGAATGAAATCTTTGGTAAAGAATTGTCCCACTCTTGGACTAACTGCTTGGATGATCATCCAAACCTTTTATACAAGATTGAACTATTCTTCAAGAAATCTATTGGATTCTGCTACTAGAGGTACCTTTATGACCATTACTTTGGGTGCTGCAAGAAAGCTTCTGGATAATATGATGGTTAACTATTCTGAATGGCATACTGAAAGAGCTCCACAAGGTAAGAAGGTAAATTATGTTGAGGAAACCTCCTCCTTGAGTGATAAAATTGGTGTTATTATCTCTATGCTTGTTAATGGGAAAGATCATATTGATCCAAGTCATGTTCCCTTAGCCTCTTTGGTTTCTCAAGAAGAGCAAGTTGATGTGAACTTTATAAGAAATAACAATTTTAGCAATAATGCCTACATGAATAATTTTGGTAACAAAAATTATAGGCCATATTCTCCCAGCAATGGTAATGCTTATGGAAATTCCTACAACAACAATAGGAGTGCTCCCTTTGAACTTGAAGTTATGCTTAAAGACTTTATTAGTAAACAAACTACTTTCAATAAAACTATTGAGGAGAAACTCTCTAATGCTGAAAGAAATATAGCATCTTTGGCTGAAGCTCAATCTTCTTTGAATAAAATGGCTGCTCCTGCTAAACCTGAAACTATATTTCAAAGAAGATTTTAGCAATAATGCCTATAGGAGCAGCCATTTTATTCAAAGAAGATTGAGCTTCAGCCAAAGATGCTATATTTCTTTCAGCATTAGAGAGTTTTTCCTCAATAGTTTTATTGAAAGCAGTTTGTTTACTAATAAAATCTTTAAGCATAACTTCAAGTTCAGAGGGGGCACTCCTATTGTTGTTTTAGGAATTTCCATAAGCATTACCATTATTGGGAGTATAAGGCCTATAATTATTATTACTAAAATTATTCATGTAGGCATTATTGCTAAAATTGTTATTTCTTATAAAGTTCACATCAACTTGCTCTTCTTGAGCAACCAAAGAGGCTAAAGGAACATGATTTGGATCAATACGAGCATTCCCATTAACAAGCATAGACATAATACCATCAATTTTATCACTCAAGGAGGAGGTTTCCTCAACAGAATTTACCTTTTTACCTTGTGGAGATCTTTCAGTATGCCATTTAGAATAGTTGACCATCATATTATCTAGAAGCTTTGTTGCAGCACCCAAAGTAATGGTCATAAAGGTACCTCTAGCAGCAGAATCCAATAGATTTCTTGAAGAATAGTTCAATCCTGCATAGAAGGTTTAGATAATCATCCAAGTAGTCAGTCCATGAGTGGGACAATTCTTTACCAAAGATTTCATTCTTTCCCAAGCTTAAGCAACATGTTCATTATCAGATTGTTTAAACTTCATTATTTCACTTATCATAGATATAATCTTAGCAGGAGGATGGTATTTTCCAATGAAAGCATCTTTGCATTTAGTCCAAGAATCAATACTATTCCTAGTTAGGGAATTCAACCATTCTTTAGATTTTCCTCTCAAAGAGAAAGGAAACAATTTAAGCTTAATAATATCTCCATCTATATCCCTATGCTTTTGCATCTAACAAAGTTCAACAAAGTTATTTAGATGAGCAGCAGCATCTTCATTACCAATACCAGAAAATTGTTCTCTCATAACAAGATTGAGTAAAGCAGGTTTTATTTCAAAGAAAGTAGCTCCAGGAATAGGTGGAGCAATAGGTGTGCACATGAAATCATTGTTGTTGGTGCTAGTGAATTCGCACAACTTAGTATTTTCCAGAGTAGTCATTTTTTTTGTTTTTTAATAAAGAAAGCAAACTAGTACAACTATTTTGTGTGTGTTTTTGATAAGGAAACAAGCAAACAAAGTAAAAAATAAACTAAGCAAAACAAAAACAACAAAGTAAAGAGATTGGTTATGAGGGACTCCCCTTATGAAGACGTCCTTGACTCCCCGGCAACGGTGCCAGAAAAATAGCTTGATGGCTCAAAATATATTAAGCTCGTTGGGGAACCCCAAGAGGAAGGTATGATGATCACAACAGCAAGTTTTCCCTCAGTTATGAAACCAAGGTTATCAATCCAGTAGGAGCAAGGAAACACCTCCAAGGTGTTGCTAGCTGGACTTTGGCAGGGCGCACTACCGGTGCCAGCAGCAACGTGGAAACCTACACAACACAACCACAGAACTTCGCCCCCAACTTACAGTGAGGTTGTCAATCTCACCGGTTTTGCTAAAAACAAAGGATTAAACGTATTGTGTGGAAGAAAGTATTAGTTTATAGAAAGTAAACAGAAAACAGTAAACAATTGTAGATTGATGATAAAAGAAAGGACCGGTGTCCATAGTTCACTAGTGGTGGCTCTCCTTAAGATAGATGACATGTTGGGTGAACAAATTACAGCGGGGCAATTGAAAAATATCGAGAAAGCAATATGCATATACTACTCATCTTGACTCCTTTGAGATTTGATTGGGCATTACAACATTATACATAGACCGTAATCCAACTGCATCTATCTCTCGGTGAAAAACTGACTTTGGCTTTTGTCCCGTCCAATTCCGAGAATATTCATTTTCTGACTTTCCTGGAACCAAAAATAGCAGAAAACAGGCAGCTAGCACTATGGCTCTTGTTAATAGGTTAGTCCAAGAAAGTGTATAAAAAGTACTCCAAAGTGTGGACAAAACATAAGAAAGTAGATAAAACCAAGCATGGAACATCAAAAATTATGGATACGTTAGCAACGTATCAGGGTTCCCCAATAAGCTCGATATTTTGGGCCATCGGACCCTCCTCGATGGCCACTTTCTGGAGGTTGCGATGGTGAAGACCGAGCGCCTGGTGCTTGGCTCTGAAGCCGTGGATGTTCACGAACTCGCCGCAGGTCCTCACATCCTCGGCATGCTTCACGAGGGAGTTGAAGTTGGTGGCGTGAAGCCTCCTGGTGGTGCAGAAGGGGCGCCTGTATGTTGGGTTCACAACATAGAAAACAAAAAAATTCCTACGATGGGAGCTACTAAGCACCAAGATCTATCTACATAGATACAATCAACGGGTGGATTTACATCCATAGAGAACATACCCTTGAAGAGCGATAAAGCGTTACAAGGTTGGACTCGTGGATGATGTAGTCGTACACTTGCCGATCTCAAGATTGTTATGAAGTCCATCAGGTCTAGCCGGTCCAACACCATCAAGCCCAGCACCATAAAGCAGCGGTGCATCCGTGATCGCACACACGTCCGGTCCACCAAAAACCTCCGCCTCCTTGCTCTAGGGATGCAGCAGAAGTAGGAACTCCTTCCATACGAAAATCCACCGGGAACATGTATCTCACTAATCCGAGACCATGGGGGAATACTTCTAGAGGGGGAGAGATCCTTCACGAGGAGGTGTGAGTGAGAAGTGAGGAGAGAGGGGCCTTTTTATAGGAGTAGGGGGTGCCCCTCGCCATGGCCGTTGCCCCATGGGGGTGCCCCTTCACTCCCCTCATTCTTGTGGTGGTAATTCCCTCCACATAAATATGACCCTTCACATTCTCCACTTAATTCTCCACTTAAATACATTAAATTTCTCCAAATTTAGTACTCTCTCATTTAATAAAACTCTTTTATTTATTTTATTCAGATTTTTTTAATTAATTTAATTAAAAAACATTTACATAAAACCCCTTGCAACATTTCAATATCACATGCAAAACCAGTTTTTGCAATTTCACCTGAAACAATTTCGGTTTCCATCGAAATAATTCCAGCGCTTTGTAATTCTTTTCTCTGGAACATATTTGCTTCAAATGGTGTTGGTATCCCTTAAGTGTGTTACCCTATGATTCGCGAATAATGCAAACATGATTGAGACCCTTCTTTGATCAATAATCAATAGTGGGACCTGGAGATCCATACTGACTCCCACACATTCAACGATGACTTTTATGATCGTAAGAACCTTTTACGCATGTAACGTAATCCCTTTGTCTCGTGATATATTACATGTCCGAGATTCGATCATCAGTATCTCCATACCTAGTTTGATCTTGTTATTGACATGCACTCTTTTCTCGTTCCCGTGATATAACATTCTAGTGATCTCATTAGTTGCTTGCAAGCTAACTAATGTGATATCACCGAGAGGGCCCAGAGTATATCTATCCGTCATCGGGATGGACAAATTCCACTCTTGATCCATGAGCCTCAACATAACACCTTCGAAGTATCTAAACCCACCTTTATAGTCACCCTGTTACGGTGATGTTATCAAGTTACTCTTCTAGTGTTAGCAATTAACATGATCTCATGGTCTAAGAATTAAGATTACTTCGTAAGATGTTATAGAAACTTAAACACAATGAATTTGATTGTATTGCTATACTTCGGATGAATGTTCATCACATCATTTCACAAATGCTGTGACCTCGTTATTAACAACATTCAATGTCTATGATCAGGAAACCTTGATCATCTTCTTAATCAACGAGCTAGTTTATATGAGAGGCATTACTAGGAACCTTGTATTTTGTTTATTAAACAGACATGTATTAACGTTTCCAATTAATACAATTATAGCATGTAAAATAAACTTTTATCATAAACATGGAATAAGATAATAACAACTTTATTATTGCCTCTCGGGCATATTCCCTTCAGTCTCCCACTTGCACTAGAGTCAATAATCTAGTTTGTAAACTTGCGCATTCAACACTTATGGCTTTCTGGTGTTGTATATACGCGTTTGCTAGTGGTAAAAATAATATTAGGATCTGACACTTTCAGTTTCGTGTGTATTTGCATGTCTTTGTGTCTTTATGCATCACTCATTCTCAAATGAGACGACATTGTATAATTTTTGGTCCTTTAATGAGACCTTTAGTTCGTTTGGGTTAAAATATGTTAATATTATTGTCATACAATATATCTTCATAGTATTAGCCCACTTTGCACCACACCTAGTTTGATAAAAAACTACTTAACACAAATGCCCTCCTTTGTTGCTACTATAGCAGTCATATACTTAGCCTTTTATTGTAATATCCGTTACAATGTCTCAACTTTGGAGCTCATCCAAATCCATCATGGAACCTCCTTTCCATTACATTGTGCTACCCATAGTTTAAATTGAGATAAATTTAATTTGTATCTCGTGACAAACTAGTATCAATGTAACACTTTACAATGAACTACTTTGACTATTTGTCACTTATACATGATATATTCTTAGTTCTTCCAAAGCCCATAAGAATATTTTTGCTAGAGTCCAATGATCATCTTATGAATCATTCTGGTATATGCTCACAACATTTATAGCATAAGACATATTTGGATATGTACATATCATGGTATACATTATTGATCAAAATATTCATGTGATTTCACTCACCAAGTGTCGATACACTTGAACCTTGGTACGACCATTTCCATGCAGCAAGAACCTTTCTTGTCATTTCCATATTGAACCCTTTCAATATATTATATATGTACATCTGGCACAACCATATTAGCACCTTAATCTATCCATATAGACATTGATGCCTAATATTCCGGTTTTGCCAAGTCTTTCATCAAAATCTAATTTTAATGAAATTCTTAACCTGTGTCAATAAAAGATACATCATTTCCAGTGAACACCATGTCATCTACATAATGTATTGGAAATATGTCTCAGCACTCCCACTTAATTTCTTGCAAATGCAAGCATCTTCATCGTCACCGATGAAATTAAACTCTTTTAACATTTTCATCACGGTGAAGATTCCAACTCCGCTATGCTCACTTCAACAATTGAAGTTTTCACGTCCTTTTAGCATCCTTTGAATTAACAAAACCCTTCGGACCGTGTCATGTACACGTCCTAGGTAACCATTCTATTAGAAGAACATTGTTTTGTTTGTTCAACTACCATATACCAAATTATATGTAGTGGTTTCTACATTAATCCGTCAAGACTAAATATCGCTATGAAAGATCAAATCTTGTCGTAGTAAACTCTTTGCACATTGTCATAAACTCTTTTCCGATATGTTGACTATTTCATAGATGTGAAACATCCATGTCCATCCCTTTTATAGATCCAAAAATGACTGATAGGCTTCACGCCTTTTCGGAGGGTCCTTCAAGTTCAAAACTTGATTTCTCGTGTATGGAAACTATCACGGATTTTATGACTTCTAGTCATTTTATGGAGTCAGGGCCCATCATCGCTTCTTTGCATGCAGTCGGTTCATCATTTTCAAAACAATAATAACTTGTTTATCAAATCTCACTATTTGATTCTTACCCAACCCATACGGTTCAATAGAAACTCTAATCTCCGAGATTACAACCTTCGTAGTCATGAGAGGCATGAGCATTATGGTCGCCTCCAGGACACTTCCCGGCACTACGCTACTTAGCACATGTTGCTTAGGTTCACCAACCTAATCAAAGTTCTATTGTCCTCCCACTTAACTTTTGCAAAAAATTCCTTCTCAAGAAACTTGACGTTCAAAGTGACAAACTCTTTTGTCTTCAGTGTTATGGAGGAATACCCAACTGCTGCTTTGGGATAACCTACAAAGACGTTCTTATCCTACTTTTATTGTAAACATTTTACTTATGCCAAGCATACCAATATTTAAGAAAAGACAACTTAGGTTTTATCCCAAACCATAACTCATATGGTGTCATTTCAACGGATCACGATGGTGCTCTTTTTAGTGTAAAAGCGGTAGTCTCTAAAGCTTTAATCCTTAAAATACAATGGTAGTTTTATAAATGACACTTTTGATCTTACCAAGTCAAACACGGTTTGATTTCATCTCTCAAACACTCCATACTCCTATGGTTTATCAGGAAATGCAAATCAATGGAACGATTCCTCAAATCTTTGGTGTTTTGCTAAACTTGTAACTCAAATATCTCCCTTTATGATCCAATCATAAACTCTTTATTTTCTTGTTACAATGATTCTCTCTCCATCTTGAAATACTTTGAACAATTTTTCAATTCTTCATACTTCTCCCTTATTAAGTAGATATACATATATATCCACTCAAATTTCCAGAGAAAGTATATGAAGTTGAAAGATCCATCGCTCATGGCTACACATAATGGACTATATACATCAATATGCACAATGTCCAATAAGTTAGTCATTCATTCTTCTTTGGCCTATTAACAGAGTTTCAATTATCTCGAGGAAAGTCTCACAAGCGTCAATTGATCAAAATCAAAGACTACAAAAATCCATCAACATGGAGTTTCTTCATGTTTTCTTTCCAATATTATTTAAACATCGATGTCACTTCATAAGTGATCTTTCAATCATTTGTGTTGCGACATTTTAGCAATAGTGTGTATGGATGTGATTTCTACAACTAGACTTGTAAAAAGTTCATCCATCTTCTATGGAATACGGTAATTATTTGAACAACCATTGTTCTCATGATACCGGAACAAAATAACAATTATTTAAACCAATCTTGAAGGCAAGCTTTGATGTCAACAAGAAACACAATAACACTTTATTTGTTTTCAATGAACATCATCACATATTATCTTGCTAGTTACTTAGGCCATTGTAGTTCATGAATTGTGTCGTTCTGTATGACATTTCATACCAACCAATTAGGTATCCAATACCCAAGAACAACATTGTTTAATAAACAAAGAATACAACAATAACATGTATATCATCTATATACCTTAGTGGACATTTCCAATCATTTCTTTTCTGACAAATATTTTATAGATTCTCTTTCAACATTTCCTTTTCCTTTAAAAGAGTCTATCAACATCAATAGTGGCGCCATACACATGACACATAGTCCAAAGCGTGTATAGTCAAATACTAATACCTTTGGACTTGCACTTTGATACCTTCGATCCGGATTACAGATGTAGTATAGCTCTTTTTCCCTAGTAGACCTAGGTTTATCGAATCCTCGGGAAGCAGAAGCGTAGTGAAGTTACTTTAACAAACCTTTGGGAATTTTAGAATTCCTTTTTTGTTTTTACCGGACCAAGAGTTTGCATCTTTTGTTGTTGTCGATGATGGAGAGAGAGGGCCTAGGGCGTTCGGTTTCACCTGTAGCTGTGCAAAACATCTGATGGGAATAAAAGATAGAAATAAAGCATGCATGTAATTGTTAGAGCAAGATAAATTATATGTGGTCAGTGCATCCATAATTGCTATTGCCTCTGCAATCGCTTATAGCAATAACCTACTAGTCTCATCCATAGAAGAAAGAGAACTAATGATATGCATAGTGATATCACCGTTAATCCCAAGTAAATCCCTCACATACAACCGTACTACCCCTTCTGTCACTAGGGTTCCCAACCTGCAGATTAGTCATTACTCATACTCCCTATACCTGGCTCAGTCCTCAGGGTCTTGGGTACCTGACAAGTCCTTAGATTGAGGCAAGAGATGATAAAATAATCATCATGTCATACAAACTAATACGTGATCCCATCTATGATAAATAACATGCACAAAAGCTACATGGCTAGGCCGAAGCCCTTAGCCCAAGGAGAATTACTCACACATAGAGATGAGATCAAAGATCATAAACATTGTAATGGAAATCATGAGATTGATAGCAAATAGTCTTATAATGTCGCCAATCAAAGATGAGATCTACTATTACAAGTGGTGGAATATGGCTATGATGGTAGAGAAGGGTTTGGAGATTAGATCTAAGTTTATTCCTCCAGTGGTTGATGATCTGGGAGGTGCTGGCGAGGGGGCGTGCGTGCGGTGATGGAGAGGCGGGAGAGTGGCCTTTTTCTCGTCGCCTGAGGCCTCTTTATATAGGGGTCCCTTCACGGAAGTTTTTCTGTTTGACCTAGCGGTGTCAGCGGCAACTATACGGCCGGAATTTTATTCCAGTCGTATAGTTGGTCGTTAAAATGTCTGCCTCCGCTTCACGACTTCTGGTTTCTTCTGGTTGTTGGAAATCTTGTATCTTTGACTTTAATGTAGTGATTCCCATCATCAAACGTTATTATCTGCGCTGGGAAAATAGAAAGAAAGGATTGCATACCCCTTTGATCATTAGGCATTAGTGGCAGGGTTTAGAGAGATATTTCACAAAAAATATGAATAATATCCAATTTAAATGTGGACATAGATGGCTATATTTCAGAGCCATCAACCTCCCCAAGCTTAAACTTGATCATCCTCAAGCAAGAAAACCAAAATTAAAAAGGAACTCAGGATTTAAACTGAAATAACGAGATGATGATCTTACTCATGATTGGTAGTCTCATGTTTCCTCCACTTCATAAATCTGAAAAACTTCAGCATAGATAGAGTAATGGCAAGCATATCCTATGGGTTTTGTGCATCCTTGTAGCGCAGAAAAATTATTGTTAACATGGATGATTCAAATGAGTAAACTTTATTCCATGTCATGTAATCAACTCATAGGCTTGCCTTTGAACAATAAAGTATAATCATGTAAAATTGAGAGTGTGAGAGTTGTCATGAAAAGCATATACACTAGAGTATCTCAATTCTCCCACATCAATAAATCAAGACTCTTCAAGTACTACTTTTCTATTCATTGTCCTTCAAGAATTTCAGTTCTTAAGTAATTGAGAGCATGCTAAAAAATCATTAGTTTATCGGGCTGTGATGGACACTCGTGGCATCACTAAGGTTTTTGTTCCTTTTGTATAATGATTACTCATATCAGCCAGAGGAGTGATTCCATCATGAACACAGCTACCCAGGAGTGCCAAGAATGTTACCCACTATAGCATTGCTGATACAAGTGTTTAATCAACTCATAGCCAAAATCTAGGAGTTTCCTCTATGAAGATCATTTGTAGGCCAGCGTAATTATTGGAATCCCATGAAGTTTGACACGCATAAAGCTATATCATTCTTATGATTAACAAGTCAAACTTTGGCATGCTCACAAAAACCGCTAAACATTAATTCAATCGAACAATCCTTTTAAAGAGAGCTATCTAGTCAATCATTATATTCCGTGGTGTTGAGTGTCTCTAGAAATAAGCCTTCAAGACTAAACACTACAAGACCCAAGCCTTCAATTGTGTTTTTCTTATTACAATTGTTTAGCAAATTTTTAGGCAAGACTTGGTTAACTACAAGAGCTAGAACAAAACGTACCCAACTAAATACCCATGCAAACAAAACTTTACTACAATATAAAGACTCACTCCACCAATATAATATCTCAACATTTAGTACTAACTAGCATGGGTTTCTCAAACTTCAAAAGTGGGGAGTCATAAGGCATACCTCTCATGTTTGGTTCCAATTCTCTCTTCCTTTTTTATTTGCTTCTTGGAAACTCGAAGGCAATCACTCTTCCTGCAAATACATGAGAACCTCGAGGCAGAAAGAAAAGAAAGAGGAAAAAATAAAGATAAATGGAGAAATCTTTTTGTTGTTTTTAAGAGAGGGAATTAAAGAATAGAAAATTGGTGGCAAAGCTCGGCTAGAAAATCTTGAAAGCAAATAGAAATAACTAAAAATAAAGTGTTGGGGAAACCAACACGAGTGCTTATAAAATCGAATTAAACACATAACCTCGAAATAAATAAAACCAAATGAATGCCAAATAAAGATACATGAGGAAACTTCCCCAAGCTTAGGCTTTTGCAATCCATTCAAATCATTGTTGTGGCGGGAAATAGTCATTACTCTAGTTCGTAAATTGAGTTGATAAATTACTAGTTGTTCCTCGGAGGTTGAAGGAGAGGCTATGCATCCTCTCCATAGTCCCTCCAAGTTCTTGGAAGTCTTGGTATGTGGTGAACCGGGTTTGTGGCTGCTCCTCTTGATAAGGAACTTCTTGCTCCTCTTCTTGGTCATCATCCTCATCCAGAATCTCCTCCTCGGGTTGGTGTTGCTCAACATGCAAGTCATATAGCAAACGTCCTTCCTTGATAGAGAAAAGACCATTAGGCATATGAGCGGGGTAGAGACGCCTAACTCTAGCAGTATGCAAGTAATAAACAACACCTCTCCTAGTGAGCATTCCACAAGCCTTTAAAGTAGAGAAACCAACACGTCGCTCACCTAGCACATGTTGCAACTCACCTAGGTAGATGCCTAGGGCTATGTCAAGCACGGTGATGACGCCTCCACCTATGATTGGTCCTTGGCTTTGGGAGGATTGGTGCTCCAGGTAGCGCACAAGTTGAGTGACAAGTCGCAGTTGGTGTAAGCAGCTTTTGCAAGGACTAAGATTTCCTCCTCATTGAGTCTTGTGAACTCATTTCTTGCCTGCAAGGTGTTAGCAATAATATAGAACAAATAACGAATTGTAGGATGTTGAATATTCTTTCCTTTGCTTACTCTAGTATTGAAACTCATTCCATTATAATATTGTGCAGGGGAAGGGTCTAAGCCAGTAATGGATGTGCGTAGGGCATTAGCATCATTGTTTGGGAAATTCAAACATGCGCACCATTCATCTAGTGTTAAACTGTAACTGTTGTTCATAAGACAGAAAGAAATCATGTCCTCTCCTTGCCATAGTTTAACAGTTCTTTGCAAAGAACTTAGAAATTTAATAGTTACCCGGCGATAAGTAGGCACATCATTGTATACAAAGTTTTGCAGGCCAGCTCTATTGCAAAGTAAATTGAAGTCATTAGAAATACCGAGTTGGTTCAATATGATGGGGCAAGCCCACTTGGTTGTCTTCACTTCTCGGTTCTTGATCCTATCGAAGCGATCATGTTGGAGCTCATTCCTGAACCGTATCCCCATGTGTTCTTGAGTGACAGCCCAAGAAGCGCTAGCGGCGGCACGAGCACGAGTTTGGATCCTTGTGTTCATCATCTAAAATAATGAAGAAAGACAAAAATTAAACTTTTTGATCCAACAATAGTAGGTATAACATATTCCTCATCAGAGCACACTAAAGAATCCCCTCAAAATAATAATCTAGGCAAGAGAATCATGACAATTAGTTCATAGTACGTCTCACCCTAGATTGATAATGACGATAGATCAAAGATGAATTTGCAAAAATTAATTGGGGGATCGGAGGAGAAACATACAGTATATCACTTGTGTGCGAGGAAATCAAACGGAATTGAGTAGATATGAAGATCTCTTGATGTTTTGAGAGAGTTCGAAGGTAGAAGAGAGAAAAAGAATTAAAGTTTTGGGGTTGGAGGTACGTCCCGAGGAGTTTTTGTGGTCAGACGCAACTATACGGGCGGAACTATATGACCGGAACAATGTGTTCCCGCCGTATAGTTGGCATGCTTTCAAAATTTTAGGGTTTCCACCTGGCGGAGCAGCTATTCGACTAGAACTATATGGCCAGAATTTTTATTCCCGTCGTATAGTTGGTCGTCAAACTCTGTGTACCTAGAAAAGAAATTGTACGAAAGCATCGATATCTATATGACCAGAACTATCAGGTCCATCAGGTCCAGCCGGTCCAGCACCATCAAGTCCAGCACCGCAAAACAGCGGTGCATTCGTGATCGCACACACATATGGTCCACCGAACAACCTCCACCTCCTAGAAATAGTGATGTAGTGGAAGCAACAACTCTTTCCAGACGAAAAGCCACCAGGAACATGTATCTCGCTAATCTGAGACCATAGGGGAATAATTCTAGAGGGGAGAGAGATCCTTCACGAGGAAGTGTGAGTGAGAAGTGAGGAGAGGGGGGGCCTTTTTATAAGAGGAGGGGGTGCCCCACCCCATGGCCGGCGCCCCATGTGGGGTGCCCCTTCACCTCCCCCATTAATGTGGTGGTAACGCCCTCCACATAAATATGACCCTTCACATTCCCCACTTAAGTCTCCACTTAAATGCATTAAATTTCTCCAAATTTAATACACTCTCATTTAATAAAACTCTTTTATTTATTTTATTCAAAATTTTGTTAATTACTTTAATTAACAAACATTCACATAAAACCCCTTGCAACATTTTAATATCACATGCAGAACCAGTTTCTTCAATTTCACCCATAACAATTCCGGTTTCCATCGAAATAATTCCAGCACTTTGTAATTCTATTCTTTGGAACAGATTTGATCCAAATGGTGTCGTTATCCCTTAAGTGTGTCACCCTACGGTTCGTAAATAATGAAGACATGATCGAGACCCTTCTCCGATCAATAATCAATAGTGGGACCTGGAGATCCATACTGACTCCCACACATTTAACGATGACTTCTGTGATCATAAGAACCTTTTACGCATAACCTAATCCCTTTGTCTCGTGATATATTACATGTCCGAGATTCGATCATCGGTATCTCCATACCTAGTTTGATCTCGTTACCGACATGCACTCTTTTCTCGTTCCCGTGATATAACATTCTAGTGATCTCATCACTTGCTTGCAAGCTAACTAATGTGATATCACCGAGAGGGCCCAGAGTATATCTATCCATTATCGGGGTGGACAAATTCCACTCTTGATCCATGAGCCTCAATATAATACCTTCAGAGTATCTGAACCCACCTTTATAGTCACCCTGTTACGGTGTGACGTTTGATGTTATCAAGTTACTCTTCTAGTGTTAGCAATTAACATGATCTCATGGTCTAAGGATTAAGATTACTTCGTAACATGTTATATCAGATATTAAACACAATGACTTTGATTGTATTGCTATACTTCGGATGAATGTTCATCACATCATTTCACAAATGGTGTGACCTCGTTATTAACAACATCCAATGTCTATGATCAAGAAAACTTGATCATCTCGTTAATTAACGAGCTAGTTTATATGAGAGGCATTACTAGGAACCTTGTATTTCGTTTACTTAATACACATGTATTAACGTTTCCAATTAATCTAATTATAGCATGTAAAATAAACTTTTATCATAAACATGCAATAAGATAATAACAACTTTATTATTGCCTCCCGGGCATATTCCCTTCACTGTAGACGTCGCCAGTGAAGAAGTTATCATACTGGCCGGACTTCAGCCTCCTCAGCACCTGACGAGTCTTGGTGTCCTTAGACTCATCGTCGCTACAGACATCATTGCTATCCTCCTGTTGGAACAAAAGTAGAGTGCAATAAGTAATTGACTGAGATGCCTTGATTATCAGGATTGATTATTTGCATAAATTATCCGATTGAGATCCCCCGATTATTCCCAATCCCCAAATCTCAAATCAAATCGAATACTAATCCCAACCACATATCGACGGTAGTACTAACTAGGGAATCCCTTTACTGTAACCCAGAGGACAAATAAAATAGGATTGAAATACAACTAGGGGATTCATCGAATTACGAGATCTAACACAAGAAGATTAACTACTGTAAAAATACCTAGCATCCAACGATTGAAAATACAAACAGTCGAACCCTAATAACACGATCTAGCATCCAACGTTGGGAATGGGGGAAGAACAAGGGAAGGGGAGAAAACCCTAGTTACCTCCGACCATGGGTCGGCGATGCTGGTGTCGTAGGGGTTCTCCGGCCTAATTTAATAATCCTCCTCATAGGGGTCCCAGCCGAGCGGGATCTGCCTGAGACCGGCGGGGGCCTCCTCGCCGGCGGCTACCGCGGAAGCGGGGACGGGGGTCTGGACGGGGACGGCGGCTGCATGTACGGGGTCGGGGGCCTCCTCGTCGATGGCCTTGGAGGCGACGATGGCCACCATGTTGTTCTTCTCTATCGCTGGCATGGTTGGGGTTTTCTTGGAGGTTTATAGAAGGTAATGGGACAGTGGAGACGGTTGAGTGAGCGAGTGAGTGATGAGTGAGAGTTAGGAGACCTCTATAAAAGAGAAGGGAAGGGACATTTCGTTGCACCACCATGCACCGCGTAACCGTGTACGCTACTGCACCATGCACGGCCACACGTATCCGCTACCGTCCCGTGCACCGCGACACGCATACCATGAGTCACGTTTTTTCCCTTGTGTCTAACGCTGGTGACTTAGTTGTGCTCAGTTATACCCTCGAGTGTAACAACTAGCGGTTTGGTTGTACTCAGTTATGCCCTCTAGTACTAACACTGTCGTGTGCAATATACCCAGTTTTACCCTCCGGTGGCTGGTCAATAGAGTCAACAAATGGGTTTTAGCTAGCTAATTGAGTCATTTTATGCACAACAAATTCAAAAAGATCAAAACATAGTGACATCTATCCAAGGAGTCTTATTATGTGACCTGCCACCATAAGAAATGTATATAAATCAAGTTTTAACCTAAATCACCACTTCTCAAATCACCTACTATCTATGAAGGTTCATGGCTTTCTACTCAAGCCTCTTCCCAAAACATCCCTCCCTAAAACATAGTTTGTCTGAATGAGGCTATAATTGTCAAACTGGTGTATATTTGAATTACAAATAGTTTGATGTATGACAAGATGTATTTTATTGTATAAAAGACGCATTTTCCATTTTTTTAAATCTCTTTCTATTTTCAATTTGAATCCCTTTGTCAGTCTTGCCCTTGGTTTTTAAGTTCTACTCAGTTTTTCCCTTGGTTCTTAAGTTCTACTCAGTTTTCCCCCCTCTCTCTTAGTTACAAATCTCTCACACATGTGCTCATCTTGGCTGCTACACTCTGATTGGTTTGGACAGTTGTCACACGGATCGTGCCCACCAACCGTTGATCATCTATGATCTAGCGGACATGATAACATCTATATCTGTTGGGGGCACTGCTCTATCCATGAAAAATAATGAGTTTGCCACAAGTACTTTAACTCCATAAAGAAATGATTTTGAATATAATTTGAAGGGAAAGTGTTCAAAGGTGTATAATTTTCATATATGCAAGTTTATGCATTACATTTCACTATATGAAAATGATAATCTCTCAAGATTTTCTTAGCACAACATTATCACATATTAAGTGCGATTTCAAAGAGTTCAAATGTGTATAATTTTCGTATATGCATTACATTCCACTCTATGAAAATGGG
Organism: Avena eriantha; assembly: GCA_910589775.1. Classification (NCBI taxonomy): domain Eukaryota; kingdom Viridiplantae; phylum Streptophyta; class Magnoliopsida; order Poales; family Poaceae; genus Avena; species Avena eriantha. The sequence goes on along the minus strand of OU342746.1, from coordinate 378,588,852 downwards.
GGAATGATACGTCCATAACGTATCTATAATTTTTGATGGTTTTATGCTAATAATATGCTTTTGACACTACTTTTTGTATAAAGTTTATGATTTATTTGGACTAACATACTAATAATTGCAAAAGTGCACAATGTTCTTGTTTTACACTTTGATGTGTAGGAATTACCAAGAATACAAGTGGAAACCTTGTTGGAGTCAAATTGAGATTTTTCTAGATATCTGTCTTAGAACTCTTTTTGAAGATAGTCAAGTTTCGGGTCAAATACGGCGTCACACGGAAAACTCTTCAACTACAAAGTTGTTGGAAATTTCGCGACAAACGTTCTGGACATAAAATTTAGCTGATTTCGAGTCCGGACAGGCCCGCTAGGCCCTATTTACTACAGCCGAAGATGAGCTGACGGGAATCCGGGAAGCTATATAAAGAGAGGATACCTAATTCGCCCAGGGCACCTCCACCCACAAATTTGCAGCCACCAAAGGCACGTTTTTGCCTCCCCCATGGATCCCATCTCCATGGGGGAGGGCTCCCAAGAACCCATGAAGAAGGGGGCTAAGGGGCGGTGCTCCCCCATGATACCATCGGTGGGGAAGGAGTCCCCCGCGCTGCCGCCTTCTTCACCATCTTCATCGCCATCTCCATCACCTAATCCTCCTAGTATGCAGTGGTTCATCCTCCCCACACCTCTATACCATCCTATGTAAACATGGTTTTTGATGCTATAAGTTATAATCCTATGATCTATGTCATATTTGTGTAGTTTCTTTGTTCTTAGATTGAATGGTTGAATGTCTTTGGTTCATTAGAGTTGTATGTTGATATGGTACAGTCCTTTGGTGTCCATTATATTTGTGCGCGCATGGATTAAACTTCATAGGGTTTGTAGTATGTGTAAAAGGAAGGTGGGAGTTCTGCCGGAGTGACATAAACCTGAGAACACGAACCAGAACATTGCACGTATGGGAGTAAGAGGACCATTAAACTTAAGGCTATGGTTGAGGAAACCTTAATGCATTGTTAGTAGTTATGGATGTTTGCTAATAATCCAATCATATAGTACATGTAATTCCAAGTAATGAAGCGCATGTATATTTAGCCTCTCCCACATAGAAAACTGTATCGAAGACAATGAACCCGATTTATTCACTAATGAAACCTGGACAAAGCCACCACGATTACCACCACTATTCTACACTCATGGTTCTGTTAGTTTAGTGTATGTTATTGCTGCAGAAAATAGCTTTACTTTCCCGTTATTTATTATCATGCAAGGCTATCTCTAGTACTCATATTGTTGCTCTATTTTTATTTCCTAGATAATGCAAACGTTTAGTGTGCGTAGAATTATATCAGTGGTTGATAGAACTTGACAGAACATGTATCCTATATTTAGCTCCTTGTTGGGTTCAACACTCTTACTTATCGAAAAGGCTACACATGATCCCCTATACTTGTTTGGTTATCAAGACCTTTTCTGGCGCCGTTGCCGGGTAGCAATAGCGTGTGGGTGAATATTCTTGTGTGCACTTGTTTACTTTATCTCTAAGTAGTTTTTACTTTCAGTTTTAAGTTGTTCTCTATCTTAGTATGGATAGGGAAAGTGATTGGAAAGATGAGTAATGGTTAAGTGGGGGTCGACCTTGAACACTTGTGTTCATGCCTATGAAATCAAAAGAAATCTTCCCATGGAAGATTTTTAGTTAAAAACTTGTAGGAATGCATGAAGCCTTAAAAAAAGATATTTCTGGTATTGATCTTAATGCTTATTCATTCGAAAATACTTGAATCTTGCTCCTATGCCTAGTTGAAAGGCATTAAAGAAAAGCACTATTGGGAGATAATCCAAATTATTTTTATTTTCAGTAAGTTTTTCTTTTGTTGAGTCTTGGGAGTTATTGCTTCAGTAATAACCTCTTCTTATCATTTTTGTGTGGTTTTTTGTGCCAAGAATAACCTCTAATGAGAGAGAAGTAAGACTTGGGAAAATTGCTGTCCAAAAATAGATTTTTGTGCTTCACTGTAAAAAATCGTGAAAAATCCTTGTACGTCGGATTGATCTGAAAATGTTTGTGCTTATGCCCAGGATATTACCTAACTTTCGTTAGTTTATCACTTTTCGATTTGAGCAACATAAGGTCTTATAAAAAATCAGTTTTGACCTGCTGGTCTGTTTTGACAGATTTCTGTCGTTATTTGCATTTGCCTCTTAAAATCTCTTTCTCCTTGAGTTCTCGCCAATCACTTGAGATTTTAGAAGGAATTTCTATGGTAGCTTGTGTTTTAATTGAAGTTTTACTTGTGTTGAAACTAAACCCAAAGACTTATTATCTTGAATACACTAATGTTGCTAATGAAGATTGTGTGAAGTTTTGTATGAAGGAAATTTTCAAGTGTAGGGAAGAACAATGTGATGAGATGAAGTATGGACAAAAGCTCAAGATTGGGGATACCACCCGTGTCACCCCAAGAAATATTCAAGAAGTACAAGCATCAAAGCTTGGGGATGCCTAAGGCATCGCCTTCTTTATCAATAAAAATCTCAGATTTCTCACTTCATTTTTATTATTTCATGCACAACTGCGTTATTCTTGGAGCGTCTTTGTTTTAGTTTTTAGTTTTCTTTTGTTTGGTTTTCTTAAATAAATTGGTTGGACCCCTGCATTCATATGTTGTTTCAAATAAGTTGATTGGTTGGAAAAGAGTAGGAAACTTCATGCTTATAAGTGGTACTAAAGGAGCTTGTCTTGACTGTGGCCTAGACTTTATCATGTCATGTTGGAAGTTGCTTTGACTTTATGCTTAGTGATTATTTCTGTAGCATGACCTGTTTCAAACAATTGAGATTTCTTAATGTGCCTGGAAAGAATCATGCGTTGTTTTAGCGTACAAAAGCATAATATTGTGGTATTCTCCTTTGATGCTTTATTTGGGTTGACTTGGCACATGCTTACACCATGTTAAGACTATGAACCAGTCACCTTAGCCTCTATGTGATGGGTTCGTAGCATGGAAAACAAAAAATTTCTACCGCAAGAACGAACAAAACCTAGATCTAATCCAGATATAAGCCAAGATCTAATCTATTAGACATGAGCAACGAGATAGATAGGAACTAACCCTCGTAGATCCGAAAGTGTTAATGAGATTAGGTCTCGTGGTTGATGTAGTCGATCACTTGCCGATCTCAAGATCGTGTGGACGATCCTTCCGGCGTCGCGTTCCAGCAGCGCTTCCGCCGTCGGTCAAGTAGACGATCCTTCCGGCGCCGCGTTTCGGCAGCGCTTCCGCAGTCGGTCACACGTGCGGAGTCGAAGCAGACCTTCCTCTCCCCGTTCCAGCGAGCAGCGGAGGTAGTAGATCTTCTCCACGGAATCCCAGCAGCACGACGACGTGGTGGTGGTGGTGGTGGAGTAGAGAATTCTGCAGGGCTTCGCCTATGCCTGTGCAGAAGATGGTGGAGGAGAGAGGCGGCAGAGATTGGGTGTTATGGGAGCAGGGGAGGAGGGGGCGCCCCTGCCCCTCTATTTAAAGAAGGGAGGCGCCTAGGGAGGGGTAGTCCTTGTAGGACTCCCCTCCCTTGTATGGCCGGCGGATTGGAGGTGGGGGGAGGAGTCCTCCTCCCCCACGACTCCGTATCTTGACCCACCAGGACTCCTTGATCCCTATCTTGATTTTCAAGCAAACTCCAAGATATCTTCTAGAACCTTCCGGAACATTCCGAAACCTTCTAGAATCCTCATACAAACACTCCGAAACATTTCCTAACTTAGAAAATGATCCCCTATATATGAATCTTATTCTTCGGACCATTCCGGATCTCCTCGTGATGTCCCGAATTCAATCCGAGACACCGAACAACATTCGGTCTCCAACGCACATTCCATATCTACTTAAAACAACTTTGAACCTTAAGTGTGTCACCCTACGGTTCGTGAATATGTAGACATGATAGAGACACATCTCCTATCAATAACCATCAGCGGGACCTAGAGATCCATAATGGCTCCCACATACTCAACGATGACTTCGCGATCGATTTGAACCACTTACATATGAAACTAATTCCCTTTGTCTTGCGATACTATACTTATCCGAAGTTTGATCGTCGGTATCTCCATACCTAGTTCTACCTCGTTACTGATAAGTACTCTTTACTCGTTCCGTGATATGTCATCCCTTGTGACCCAGTCACATGCTTGCAAGCTAACTAGATGACATTCCACCGAGAGGGCCCAGAGCATATCTATCCGTCATATGGATGGACAAATCCCAATCTTGGTTCATGCGCTTCAACTCATACTTTCAGAATACCCAATGACACTTTTATAACCACCCAATTACGAAGCGGCGTTTGATGTCATCAAAGTATCCATCCGGTGATGGTGATTAACATAACCTCATGGTCGAAGGAATAGGTTACTATGTATTTGAAATCTTACAGCAATACGAACTTAATGACTTGATCTTATGCTACGCTTACTAGGGGTGTGTGTCCATCACATCATTCTCCTAATGATATAACCTTATTATTAATCACATCCTAATGTCCATGATCAGGAAACCATGATCATCAATTAATCAACAAGCTAGTTTAACAAGAGGCTTACTAGGGACTCTTATATGTTTACAAAACACACATGTATTAGTGTTTCCTAATAATACAATTATAGCATGGAATGTAAACATTCATCATAAACACAAAGATATAATAATAATCAATTTTATTATTGCCTCTTGGGCATATCTCCAACAGTCTCCCACTTGCACTAGAGTCAATAATCTAGATTACATGGTAATATACCGAACACCCATGGCGTTTTAGTGTTGTAATGCTTTGCCCTAGGGAGAGGTTTAGTCAACGGATCTGCCACATTCAGATCAGTGTGTACTTTGCAAATCTTTATGTCACCATCCCGGACATACTCGCGAATAGCGTGGAAACGTAGCTTGATGTGCTTTAGCTTGCTATGTGACCTTGGCTCCTGCGCATTAGCTATGGCACCTGTGTTGTCACAGTAGATGGCCATCGGGTCCAACGCACTGGGAACCATGCCGAGTTCAGTAATGAATTCCTTCATCCAAACGGCTTCTTGTGCAGCCTCCGAAGCAGCTATGTATTCCGATTCAGTTGAAGATTTCGCCACAACGCTTTGCTTCGCACTCCTCCAGCTCACTGCAGCACCATTCAAAATAAATACGTATCTCGATTGTGACTTCGAGTCATCCGGATCGGTGTTCCAACTAGCATCGTTGTAACCGTTTACAACAAGCTGTTCATCACCTCCATAAGAAAGAACCATATCCTTAGTCCTATTTAGGTACTTTAGGATATTCTTGACCGCTGTCCAGTGTTCCACTCCAGGATCACTTTGATATCTGCTAGTCAAACTAACATCATGTGCTATATCCGGTCTTGTACACAGCATGGCATACATGATAGAACCTATGGCCGAGGCATAGGGAATTTTATTCATTTTCTCTCTATCTTCTGCCGTAGCTAGACTTTGAGTTTTACTCAAGGTCTTACCTGACAACGTGGGCACGAACCCTTTCTTCCTATCTTCCATTCTAAACTTCTTTAGAACTTTGTCCAAGTATGTACTTTGTGAAAGCCCTATTAGGCGTCTTGATCTATCTCTATAAATCTTGATGCCTAGAATATATGCCGCTTCGCCAAGATCCTTCATTGAAAAACTATTATTCAAATAGGTTTTGACGCTATCAAGAAGTTCTATATCATTCCCAATCAACAATATGTCATCTACATATAGTACTAGGAATGCTACAGAGCTCCCACTCACTTTCTTGTAAATACAAGCTTCTCCATAAGTTTGTATAAATCCAAAGTTTTTGATTACTTTATCAAAACGTTGATTCCAACTACGGGATGCTTGCTTCAGTCCATAAATGGAGCGCTGAAGTTTGCATACCTTGTCAGCATCTTTAGGATCGACAAAACCCTTGGGTTGTACCATATACAACTCTTCCTCAATGTCACCATTAAGGAACGCTGTTTTGACATCCATCTGCCAAATCTCATAATCGAAATGTGCGGCAATTGCTAACAAAATCCTCACAGACTTTAGCTTCGCTACTGGTGAGAAAGTCTCATCATAGTCAAATCCTTGAATTTGTCGGAACCCTTTCGCGACAAGTCGAGCTTTATAGACGGTAACATTACCATCAGCATCTGTTTTTCTCTTGAAAATCCATTTGTTCTCGACAGCCTTACGGCCATCCGGTAAGTCCACCAAAGTCCACACTTGGTTTTCGTACATGGATCCCATTTCGGATTTCATGGCTTCTAGCCATTTGTCGGAATCTGGGCTCACCATAGCTTCTTCATACGTCGCAGGGTCATCAGTGTTGTCCACCAACATGACGTTCAAGGCAGAGTCATACCAATCAGGAGTGGTACGAACCCTCGTTGACCTGCGAGGTTCAGTAGTAACTTCATTTGAAGTTTCATGATCATTATCATTAGCTTCCTCTCCAATTGGTGCAGGCGGCACAAAAACATCTTCTGGTGCTGCGCTACTCTCAAATCCGAGAGAAGGTTCAATAACCTCATCGAGTTCTACTTTCCTTCCAGTCACCTCCTTCGAGAGAAACTCCTTCTCAAGAAAGGATCCATTCTTTGCAACGAAAACTTTGCCTTCGGATCTATGATAGAAGGTATACCCAATTGTTTCTTTAGGGTATCCTATGAAGACGCATTTCTCCGCTTTGGGTTCTAGCTTATCAGGTTGTAACTTCTTTACATATACTTCGCAACCCCAAACTTTAAGGAACGACAACTTAGGTTTCTTACCAAACCATAATTCGTACGGTGTCGTTTCAACGGATTTAGATGGTGCCCTATTTAAAGTGAATGCGGCTGTCTCTAATGCATAGCCCCAAAATGATAACGGTAAATCTATAAGAGACATCATAGACCGAACCATATCTAAGAGAGTTCGATTACGACGTTCGGACACACCATTACGCTGTGGTGTTCCCGACGGTGTCAACTGTGAAAGTATTCCACATTTCTTTAAATGCATGCCAAACTCATAACTCAGATATTCACCTCCGCGATCAGAACGCAGAAACTTAATCTTCTTGTTACGATGATTTTCCACTTCACTTTGAAATTCCTTAAACTTCTCGAAAGTTTCGGACTTATGTTTCATAAAGTAGACATACCCATATCTACTCAAGTCATCTGTGAAAGTGAGAACATAACGATATCCACCACGTGATGCTACACTCATTGGACCGCACACATCGGTATGTATTATTTCCAATAAGTCTGTAGCTCGCTCCATTGTACCAGAGAATGGAGTCTTAGTCATTTTCCCCATCAGACATGCTTCGCATCTTTCAAGTGATTCAAAATCAAGTGATTCAAGAAGTCCATCTGAATGGAGTTTCTTCATACGCTTCACTCCAATGTGACCAAGACGACAGTGCCACATGTATGTAGAATTATCATTCAATTTAATTCGTTTAGCATCTATGTTGTGAACATGTGTATCACTACTATCGAGATTCAGTAAGAATAAACCATTCATCTCAGGTGCATTACCATAAAAGATATTACTCATATAAATCGAACAACCTTTATTCTCGGACTTAAAAGAGTAACCGTCTCGCAATAAACAGGATCCAGATATAATGTTCATGCTTAACGCAGGCACCAAATAACAATTATTTAAATTTAAAACTAATCCCGAAGGTAGATGTAGAGGGAGCGTGCCGACGGCGATCACATCAACCTTGGAGCCATTTCCAACGCGCATCGTCACCTCGTCTCTTGCCAGTCTTCGTTTATTCCGCAGCTCCTGTTTCGAGTTACAAATATGAGCAACCGAACCAGTATCAAATACCCAGGCACTACTACGATTACTAGTAAGATACACATCTATAACACATATATCAAATATACCTTTCTTCTTGATGTTGCCGTTCTTCAGATCCGCCAGGTACTTGGGGCAGTTGCGCTTCCAGTGACCAGCACCCTTGCAGTAGAAGCACTCCATTTCAGGATTAGGACCAGCCTTGGGCTTCTTAGCAGGTGCGGCAGCTTTCTTGCCGTCCTTCTTGAAGTTGCCCTTGTTCTTAGGCTTGCCCCGTTTCTTGAAATTGGTGGTCTTATTGACCATCAACATTTGTTGCTCCTTCTTGATCTCCACTTCAGCAGTTTTCAGCATGGATGACAGTTCAGGTAACGTCTTGTTCATGCAGTGCATGTTGTAGTTCATCACAAAGTTCTTGTAACTTGGTGGCAGTGATTGAAGGAGACGGTGAATCCCCAATTCATTAGGAATCGATATTCCCAACTCTTGGAGCTTCTTAGCGTACCTAGACATGGTGAGCACGTGCTCGCTAACGGAGCTTCCTTCTTCCATCTTATAGTTAAAGAACTTTTCGGAGGCCTCATAGCTCTCCATGGCCGCGCGAGTCTCAAAAATTAGCCTGAGCTCCTTAATGATCTCGAACGGGTCGTGGTGCTCAAAACGCTGTTGGAGCTCCGCTTCTAAACCGTATAGGATGGCATACTGAACTATGGAGTAATGATTCTTCCGAGTGGCGAAAACATTCTTTTCGTCATCGGTGGCATTATCTGCAGGTGGGTCACCTAGTGGTGCATCGAGCACATATGTCAACTGACCAGCCCTGAGGACGATCTTCAGTCCACGGAACCAGTCCGTGAAATTGCTTCCATTGTTCTTAAGCTTTTCTTTCTCTAGGAACGCATTGAAATTGATGGAGGGGTTCGCCATAATCTACAACAATTTGCAAGTAGTTTAGACTAAGTTTATGATAAATTGAGTTCAAATTTAATTCTTAAACTAATTAGGTGAACTCCCACTCAAAACAACATCCCTCACATTGTCTTAGTGATTACACGAACCAAGTCCACTACACCAAGTCCGATCTTCACGAGAGAAGATGTAGTTTCATCGGCGAACAATCTTCGTGTTCATCATATCAATTATATGACTCATGCTCTACCTTTCGGTATTCCGTGTTCCGAGACCATGTCTGTACATGCTAGGCTCGTCAAGATAACCTTAGTTTCCGCATGTGCAAATCTGGCTTGCACCCGTTGTATGCACACGTAGAATCTATCACATCAGATCATCACGAGATGCTTCGAAACGACGAGTCTTAGCAACAGTGCCAACTAAGGGTGAACACTTTATTACTTGATGTTTAGTGAGAGGGATCATCTTATAATGCTACCGTCGCGATCTAAGCAATACAAGATGCATAAAGGATTAACATCACAGGCAATTCATAATTAGTGTGATATGATATGGCCTTTTCTTCTTGCGCCTTTGATCTCCATCTCCAAAGCACGAACATGATCTCCATCATCACCAGCATTGCGTCAAGGTCAGTGGCGCCGCTTCATGGTTGTCCATCATCACCAGCAACTATTAAAACTACTTGGAATAAAGCTATTACAAGATGAATAGACACGCAGGTCTTAACAGAATTAAAGACAACCATTAGGCTCCTGCCGGTTGCCATATTACAACAAGGATCATTGCATACATCAAATACAATCACAATCACATGATGGCCATATCACATCACAGAACCCCTGCAAAAACAAGTTAGACGCCTCTAATTTTCTCTGCAAGTTTTACGTGGTTTGGGGCTTTCGCATAAGACCGATCTTACCTACGAACAAGAACCACAACGTTGATACAAGTGTTTTCAAGATGCTCATTGTAAATTGAATCTTAACTATGGTAGGAGAGACAGACACCCGCAAAGCCACTTGTGCAAAGCAAGTTGCACGTCAAGCGTGGAGCAAGTCTCATGTGCGATGACATGTAATGTTAGCCCGAGCCGCTTCATCCCACCATGCCGCAAGATGCAAAGTACACGCTAAGTCACCGACAACAAAAGCATCAACGCCCACAAAAACATTGTGTTCTACTCGTGCAACAGATCTACGCATAGATACGGCTCTGATACCACTGATGGGTTCGTAGCATGGAAAACAAAAAATTTCTACCGCAAGAACAAACAAAACCTAGATCTAATCCAGATAAAAGCCAAGATCTAATCTATTAGACATGAGCAACGAGATAGATAGGAACTAACCCTCATAGATCCGAAAGCGTTAACGAGATTAGATCTCGTGGTTGATGTAGTCGATCACTTGCCAATCTCAAGATCGTGTGGACGATCCTTCCGGCGTCGTGTTCCAGCAGCGCTTCCGCCGTCGGTCAAGTATACGATCCTTCCGACGCCGCGTTTCGGCAGCGCTTCCGCAGTCGGTCACACGTGCGGAGTCGAAGCAGACCTTCCTCTCCCCGTTCCAGCGAGCAGCGGAGGTAGTAGATCTTCTCCACGGAATCCCAGCAGCACGACGGCGTGGTGGTGGTGGTGGATTAGAGAATTCTGCAGGGCTTCGCCTATGCCTGTGCAGAAGATGGTGGAGGAGAGAGGCGGCAGAGATTGGGTGTTATGTGAGCAGGGGAGGAGGGGGCGCCCCTGCCCCTCTATTTAAAGAAGGGAGGCGCCTAGGGAGGGGGAGTCCTTGTAGGACTCCCCTCCCTTGTATGGCCGGCGGATTGGAGGTGGGGGGAGGAGTCCTCCTCCCCCACAACTCTGTATCTTGACCCACCAGGAGTCCTTGATCCCTATCTTGATTTTCAAGCAAACTCCAAGATATCTTCTAGAACCTTCCGGAACATTCCGAAACCTTCTAGAATCCTCATACAGACACTCCGAAACATTTCCTAACTTAGAAAATGATCCCCTATATATGAATCTTATTCTTCGGACCATTCCGGATCTCCTCGTGATGTCCCGAATTCAATCCGAGACTCCGAACAACATTCGGTCTCCAACGCATATTCCATATCTACTTAAAACAACTTCGAACCTTAAGTGTGTCACCCTACGGTTCGTGAATATGCAGACATGATGAAGACACCTCTCCGATAAATAACCATTAGCCGGACCTGGAGATCCATAATGGCTCCCACATACTCAACGATGACTTTGTGATCGATTGAACCATTCACATACGAAACCAATTCCCTTTGTCTCGCGATACTATACTTATCCGAGGTTTGATCGTCGGTATCTCCATACCTAGTTCTACCTCGTTACTGATAAGTACTCTTTACTCGTTCCGTGATATGTCATCCCTTGTGACCCAGTCACATGCTTGCAAGCTAACTAGATGACATTCCACCGAGAGGGCCCAGAGCATATCTATCCGTCATATGGATGGAGAAATCCCAATCTTGGTTCATGCGCTTCAACTTATACTTTCAGAATACCCAATGACACTTTTATAACCACCCAGTTACGAAGCGGCGTTTGATGTCATCAAAGTATCCATCCGGTGATGGTGATTAACATAACCTCATGGTCGAAGGAATAGGTTACTATGTATTTGAAAGCTTACAGCAATACGAACTTAATGACTTGATCTTATGCTACGCTTACTAGGGGTGTGTGTCCATCACATCATTCTCCTAATGATATAACCTTGTTATTAATCACATCCTAATGTCCATGATCACGAAACCATGATCATCAATTAATCAACAAGCTAGTTTAACGAGAGGCTTACTAGGGACTCTTATATGTTTACAAAACACACATGTATTAGTGTTTCCTAATAATACAATTATAGCATGGAATGTAAACATTCATCATAAACACAAAGATATAATAATAATCACTTTTATTATTGCCTCTTGGGCATATCTCCAACACTATGATCATTTAGTTTTTGACTTGTAATATCACTTTATGCTTTAATTAATAATGTATTGTCGCTTTGCATGATTATGGCCATGATTGCTCTCTTAGTTGGTCGCTCCCAGTCTTTTGCTAGCCTCCACATGTACCAAGTGTGATTTCCACTCATGCATCCAACCTCCAAGAAAACCAAGTTATTACAAAGAGTCCACTATAAATTCCTATGCATGGTGTGTTACACCATTCCAAGTATATTCATGATTTTATCTACCTTCCAAATTAAACTTGTTATGTGAAAATTAGTGATTAAAGCTCTCACAAACTTGATGGCACACTTTACTTTCTTGCACTTAATAAACTTGAACCATTGTGTCCATCTATGTTGCGTATATGCTTGCGCTTTATAAGTTGTGAATTAGCAGAACCATGCTATCATGGGGAACGCTTTCAACATTGCACTTATTATTCAGTTGATACCAAGATCTTTTGATTATGGATCCCGATGGTGTGAAATAAAAGTGGAGCTTGTAAGCTCATGGAGTTTTTATGTGTGTTAGAGAAACGCCTGGGCGGCTAGCGTAAGCCATGCCTAATCATGGTGGAAATTTGCAGCATAACCATAGTGAGCATTCTATGAAGCATCCTCAATAAAAACCCATGCAAATAGCAAATAAAAAGATCGCTGAGATGCTCATTGTCTGTTGCCTTGTCATTTTGATATGGGATAGCTCCTGTATCATGGGGAAAGGGGTACCCCGTTGGCGGTTCTCTATGATACACATGTACTTACAATCACAAGAACTTACTTGTGACTAAAGTTGAGTAGCATGAGGTTCGGTACTAGTAAGCACGGGGCATGAGATTTTCAACTTATAACTTGGCAAGCATATCCTCATATTTGTGTCACTTTAACCTTAATCACCTTAAGATGCTTATGATAGGGGCAGTGAGAGCTGAAAGCTAATAAGTACCATAATTTTTGGAAGCTCTTTATGAAACTTAAATCTCTGCTTCCCTTTGTGAAGGGCCTTTCTTTTTTACTTTTATGTTGAGTCTCCATCTTCTATCTTTATGCACCAATTGAGAGAGCATAGTGGTCATTCTTAGTTTAATGTGCATTGTCCCAAAACTTGTTGATTGATTCATAACTTTGATATTGCTTGTTCTTAAATTATTTGTATCTAGTCACCCTTATGAACTTTCAAGGTGTCTTATGCATTTATGTTTTGCTATACCATGAGGGACAAGCTGAATACCACTCTTATTATGTTTTCTATATGTGAAACAAACAAACGTCTTTCAATGCATTGTTATTCATGATCTTTTGTTTGTACCTTTTCATGTTACAACATAGTTGCTATGTCTTATTGTTAGAACTCTATCTTTCATGATTCATGTTTAGAGTACCTTGATCCCAGCTATCAATGCTTTTACAATAATGATGATCAAGATTGTGTTGTCTGCATGTCACCTCAAAAATTATATTGTTTTTATCATTTACCTACTCGAGGATGAGCAGGAACTAAGCTTGGGGATGTTGATATGTCCATAACGTATCTATAATTTTTTGATGGTTTATGCTTTTGACACTCCTTTTTTCTATAAAGTTTATGATTTATTTGGACTAACCTACTAATAGTTGCAACATGCATAATGTTTTTATTTTACACTTTGATGTGTAGGAATTACCAAGAATACAAGTGGAAACCTTGTTGGAGTCAAATTGAGATTTTTCCAGAAATCTATCTCAGAACTCTTTTTGAAGATAGTCAAGTTTCGAGTCGAAGACGGCGTCACACGGAAAACTCTTCAACTACAAAGTTGTTGGAAATTTTGCGACAAACGTTCTAGACATAAAATGTCGCTGATTCCGAGTCCGGACAGACCCTCTAGGCCCGATTTACTGTAGCCGAAGATGGGGTGACGGGAATCCGAGATGCTATATAAAGGGAGGAAACCTAATTCACCCAGGGCACCTCCACCCACGAATTTGCAGCCACCGAAGCCACGTTTTTGCCTCCCCCATGGATCCCATCTCCATGGAGGAGGGCTCCCAAGAACCCATGAAGGATGGGGGCTAAGGAGCGGTGCTCCCCCATGATACCGGCGGCGGGGAAGGAGTCCCCCGCGCTGCCGCCGGCTCCGCCACCACCCTCTTCACCATCTTCACCGCCATCTCCATCACATAATCCTCCTAGTATGCAGTGGTTCATCCTCCCCCACACCTCTGTACTGTCCTATGTAAACATGGTGTTTGATGCTATAAGTTATAATCCTATGGTCTATGTCATGTTTGTGTAGTTTCTTTGTTCTTAGATTGAATGGTTGAACATCTTTGGTTCATTAGAGTTGTATGTTGATATGGTACAGTCTTTTGGTGTCCATTATATTTGTGCGCGCATGGATTAAACTTCATAGGTTTTGTAGTATGTGTAAAAGGAAGGTGAGAGTTCTGTCGGAGTGATAGAAACCTGAGAACGCGAACCGGAACGTTGCACGTATGGCAGTAAGAGGACCATTAAACTTAAGGCTATGGTTGGGAAACCTTAATGCATTGTTAGTTGTTACGGATGTTTGCTTACAATCCAATCATATAGTACATGTAACTCCAAGTAGTAAAGCGCATGTATATTTAGCCTCTCCCACATAGAAAACTGCATTGAAGACAATGAACCCGATTTATTCACTAATTAAACTTGGACAAAGCCACCATAATTACCACCACTATTCCACCCTCATGGTTTTGTAAGTTTAGTGTATGTTATTGCTGCAGCAAATAGCTTTACTTTCTTGTTATTTATTATCATGCAAGGCTATCTCTAGTATTCGTATTTTTGCTCTTGTTTTATTCCCTAATTAATACAAACGTTTAGTGTGTGTAGAGTTGTATTAGTGGTTGATAGAACTTGAGAGAACATTTATCCTATCTTTAGCTCCTCGTTGGGTTCGACACTCTTACTTATCGAAAAGGCTACACACGATCCCGTATACTTGTGGGTTATCAGGGAGAAAATGATAATCTCTCAAAGTTTTGTTAGCACGCCATTATCACGTATTAAGTACAATTTCACAGTGTTCGAATGTTTATAATTTTCGGATATGCAAGTTTGTGTATTACATTCCACTCTATGAAAATGATAGTCTCTCAAGATTTTCTTAGCACAACATTATCACATATTAAGTGCGATTTCAAAGAGTTCAAATGTCTATAATTTTCGTATATGCAAGTTTATGCATTACATTTCACTCTATGAAAATGGGGTAGAAAATGATAATCTCTCAAAATTGTGTTAGCACATCATTATCACGTATTAAGTGTGATTTCATAGTGTTCAAAGGTTTATAATTTTCGTATACGTAAGTTTATGCATTATATTTCACTCCATGAAAATAATAAATGATCAGGATTTTATTAGCACAACATTATCATGTCCTAAGTGCGATTTCAAAGAGTTCAAAGATGTATAATTTTCGTATATGCAAGTTTATGCATTACATTTCACTATATGAAAATGAAGCTAGACAAAGGACCGCCGTAGCCGGAGAAGTGCGGCTGTTGCCAAAGAAGAAGAAGAAGAAGAAATGGGAGGCAACGGCACGGGCGTGGGCGCGGGGCTGGCTCGGGGTCCCATCTTGTAATGCCAACATGGGTAAGTTGTGGGTCTGGTGTTCACGTGGATAAGTTGTGGGTCCGATGCTGATCTGGTTAAATGGAGAGAAGTGTCCACTACAGGAACCGATTGGACGCGGCCAAACTTGTCAGCATGTAACGGCAAGGATCCACTACTGGACCCGACAGAATGCGACCCTACTTGTTAGCACGTAACGGCAAGGGTCAACTATGGGACCCGATTGAATGCGGCCCCACTTGTCAGTATGTAACAGCAAGACTGACGGACAGTAAGTTTTCAGCTCGTGTGAGAGTTTCGTAGAAGAAGATGGGCAAAAGGGAGGAAACGTTAAGCGGCTGGGAATAACTGAGTACAACTAACGAACCGAGGGCACGAAATAGAAATCCCATTATATAAAGGCTGGGAGGAGCCAACTAGGAGAGAACAAAAAAAGCCTAGAGCAATCTATACTCGATTTGTTCCCAAGTAATCATATGACTTGGACTCTCTTGTTTGTCTGATCAACCGGCGAAATATCCAGCGTTCTCTTTTTCACGAAACCCTAAGTCCATAACCATGGACATTGCCGAGGTTACCCCTTGTCAGAAAGGACAACCATATTTGGTTGGAGCCTTTTCGGCTGATGCTGAAATATTATTAACGGTATTTTGTAACAGGAAGAGCAACCATGTTTGATTGGTTCATGCCCTTTGAATCAAATATTATAAATTGTTCATGAAGTGTCATATTATAAACAATGTTATTTTGGATAAAACGTGTGCGATGTTTACGATATGGAGTTTATGTGATATGCACGACTTTTCAAAAAAACGCACATGGTTAATCAAATGCACAACGTGTACGACATTAAACTTTCGCAAATGGCGATCTAATATTAACTGTTTGTGATGTTCATCCCATTAGGGCCCAATAGACACTACTTTAACATCTTTCTCCTATATATAAGGATAAGCACTAGTAAGAGACCCTAGATCTACCTTTCCACCAAAGGAATTTGGGTGTGAAGAAATGAGCGCGAGTACATCTTGGATTTACGCTGTTAGATCTAAAATATTGCATTACAAAATTCTCAGTTGTGGTGGGTCAAAATAGGTGAGGTTTGTCTAGATTGAAATATTTCGATGAGATCTACAATTTTCGTGTTGAAGCCGAAGGCAAACGACGAAGTTTAGATGGGTTTAGAAACGGAATATGATTCGGGAAGGTGTAGATTCAAGATTTTGAGAAGGAAAAGTGATATAAGTGTGACTCTGAGGGTTTATTTAGAGGTTTAGGATGGTGGAAAGACAGAGCTTGGAGTAGGTAACAAGTAGAAACAAACGGAAGATGATTCAGAGTTGTAGATATAAAGATATTGATGTTTGAATGAAGATAGGTTTGAAAACGATTTTTCGCATGTTTTTCAAAGCAAACTTGGCATCGATACATTCCCATGTGTGTGCGTGCCTGATCTGGCCGGGTGGGCCCTTGTCTGGCTTGGTCGGCCCGTTTAGTTTTTTTCTTTTTTCTATTTTACTATTTCCTTTATATCTTTTGCATATGAACTCCAAATGACACGATTCTTGTTTCTAAATTTTTCTAAAATTAAATAGATCATTGTAGGATCATTCACCTTTTCACTGGTTTGAAAATAGTGGATTTATAAATCCCTATATATTTTTATAGGAACATTTTGGCAATTCAACTATAGGATTTTGAAACTAGGGTTTGAATTCAATTTTTCAAAAACTTTGCATACATGCAATGGAATGCTTCATGATTTTATTTTTTTGCAAACTTTCACTCCAATACTAAAACTAAAATTCAAATCATGCCCTTTTGCGTATATGGCTACTTAGGCCATATAGGAAAATATAGGCTTTTGTAAAGCCTCAAATAGAATAATCAACCATGAAAATATAATCAAGAAGTCATGTTATCTTCTCTCATATAAGTTTTTGAATTCAAGATTGAGAGGATAATCAAATCAAAAGTTTATTTTCTTTGAGAATTTTCAACAAAGTGAAACAATCAACCAAACTTATTTTATTTACTTTAAATTCTAAAATAAGGAAAATTTTGGGATGTTACAGACTACCACCCTTAAAAGGAATATCTTCCCGAGATTCAGGAAGACTAGAAAGAAAGATGGATTAAGGATCAACTAGGGCGTTACCACCCTTAAAAGGAATTGACTAGATTGCATCATAAGGATTCACTTGGCTCAGATTGATTCTCCTCTAGACATTTATTAGCATAATGTATCATTTACATTCTAAACTTCAGGATTTGCATATTCTAGGCAAACACTACTTGAACTAGCAAGTCTCTCATGGTGATCAGTTAGGGAACATTTGCTTCATGATACCGCTTTAGATACATTTTGAAGGTTTATCCTTGCTATACATTCCTACGCTTAGTAATGAATGCTTTTATAAATGTGAAAAATCATACCAGTCTGAGGTCTAGGCTCAGCGTCGGCTCTTTGTTAAGGTTGAAAAGGCACTCAAGATTCACAATCCAACAGTACAAGAGTGAATAATAAGAGTAGTTGGAATGGTGATCAATCCATCCTGCACCCAAATCATTACCCTGCATGAGGAAAGGCGAAACACATTTTTCTATCACTCAGGCATCGTCACCTTACTTTTAGAAATTTCCATGGGCGAAAACCATGGTTTAGTGTAGATTCCATGTATCCAATCTACAAAGCTATTACAAAACTAATCTATCAATGCTCCAAAACATCCGGGTTGCATAATCTACTACATAACATCCTTTGCAACACTTCCTACTTCCACATCCTTTTTGTTGCATTAGATGAGCTATTCACCTTCATTGGGGCATCATCATTCAAAATTTTCCACTAAATCCTTCTCCATATCTTCAACACATCGTTCTAACTCCAAGGGTTTAAGATAGGAAATAATAGATTCTAGAGGAAAGAAGCTACACATACCCATACAAACAACATTATATTAGGAACTAAGTTCCATTCGTAGCTGTCATGAAAACAAGGAAGGAATGACAACTAACAAATCACCACATCAGAGGTATCTAGCTAAGCGAGAGTGGGTTGTGATTCCTAATGGGTTCTCTGGAAAATCTTTAGTCTTTGGGCATCTATTAAGCTAACATAGACATGTTAGAGGTCTAGAGGACACGTCGTCCCTATGCTAACATAATCATGCAACACCCAAGGAAAAAAGAAACACCAACAATGCAATTTAAATCATGATCACATCAAATTCAGGATCCAATTTAACATATCACACAATAAGGTTCAATCAGTCAAGCACACAAGCAACTAGTATTTCTTGTACCACATAGTTGGTAAGGCTAATACACTATCACGATAACTATCATCTCCTAAAGAGATAAAACATGGTGGTCCAAATCTAATAAAATTTGGTGAGATATTCATTTGTGTTATGTCATTTATTATTTTACTTGTAGGCCAACTCTCATATAGGGATATTTGTTTTAGGCTACTTCTAATTCTTTAATAATTGGAGTCTTCCTTCTACGTTTTAAACGAGAGAAGTTTATAAGAATGAAGTGGCAAGAAGATATTAAAAATCAGTGTATGAAGAGAATAAGATAGAATGAAATAGATTTTATAATTCCTATGGCTTTCCTATTCCATTCCTAGGTCACGATCCTACTGTCAACACACAGCTGTGATACTATCTTGTAACACCCTCGCCTGATAATGTCGAGTTCCTGTATATAGTGCTAATCTTTGGATCGGTTCACTAGTACACATAGTACAAAATGATACCAAATATAACCGTGCATCATAAATATAACGAATATGATCCAGAATTTACATTATATTACAACGGAAATCATTACAAGGTAGATCCCATCCTTCAAATGTGGCATAGGTGAACAATTGTTGAGTGGAGTCTTACGACCTATGAACGATCACTCAGAAACAACATAACCTGCAACATAAAACGTTGCAGCTACGAACGGTCAGTACATTGAATGTATGGCAAGTACGCTAAAGTGGATTACAACAGACTTATCAACTACATGCTTATTTGGCTAGGTGGAGTTTAGGCTCATTTGCATAAAGAAATAGTTTTATCCTAACATTTTTATCAAAGTACTTTTTCAATATGATAAATATGACATGCTGGTTCGCTCCTAGTTTCTCCTACCCAATTAATTTCACCCAAAAAATAGTAATTGAGAAATTGGGATGAGTGATAAATATGTCATAGCCTCAGAATGAGGTCTCTCAAATTATCCATAACGGAGGACACGACTAAGTACTTAGATTAGACACCCTGCAGGGGTTTGTATACTTTACCTGTGTGACCTAATCAACCCGCTCATACCACCGCACTCATTTTGTATCATGGTAGGGAGAAGTCTAAGACGAGACCATTGGGAAGAGCTTCCCAAACCCATCTACACACCGTAACAACCTACACTATCTACATCTCTAGCTACGTAGGATTCGAGTCGCCACAACCTACTAAGTCCAGCCAACCACCCATAACTCATTGGCACACAGTTACACAGGTAAACTACCAAACAAAAAAACAATCCTTTCTTAGTGCCTCGGCCGCATTCCCCACAGATATTCACACTCCGATGACAATCCAACCACTCTACACATGCAGTTCATTAACATTATGTTATTTTTGTTGAACAAAACATATGCACTTCCTTAGCAAGGTGTGATCCCATCCCCGTCTATGCAGCATGACTAAGAACATCTATCATACGGTGGCTCAACTACAAGAGATACCTACCATAGTACATAGGATGTAGCCTAACATAGTAATTTCTACACATGCATCTACAAGAATACACTACACATGCATAGAAAAATAGTAGGATAATATCATGAACAAATTAGTATCTACTTGCCTTTGTTGTTGTCGTTCATATAATCTTCACAATTATAATGGTTGCCCTTGTCACAATCACAATACTCGCAATCTTAGTAGTTCCACTCCACGCAACCTAACGTTTGAAACCAAGCACAACAACACACCATTCAAAACAATGCAATTATGCACAATACAATAAATAATGATGAGAAATGCATGCATGATGATTTAATGGGTCACAATAGTTGTATTTAGTTCTCTGGACAATACTAGATCACATGATGCACGTAGAAAGTTTTGATGCAAAAGTAATTATTATTAGATTTTGATTGCCAATTAAAGGGGTTTAAATAGATCTTTTACAACTTCTGTTCTAACAAACATATTAGATTTGGACCTTAGGTGTACTAGATAGAGGACATCAATACGAACCCGTAGGAATTGGATTCATCCTAAAAGGAGTTGTAGATCTTTTTTGTGATTTAATTACTATTTAATAGAGTTTAAATCATTTAAAAAGTTTAGTACCCCTAAAGTTAGATCCAAGGCCAAATCTTTAATCTACACGAAATTGTAAAACTAGGGACATATTATTTATATTTTCCAGATCTATGAATAACTTATTATGAATTTAATTCACTAAAAGTCCATTAAAACTAATTAAATAATTGATGGAGATCGTTACTGCAAAAGCTAGTCTAATATGGTATTAATAAAATACGTGAAATTATTTTTAATTTGATATATTACACACAATTTTTAGATCTAGTATGAATTTTCTATAAATTTTGCAAGTTAGATCTAAATCTGAAATTTTAAATCAATTTTAAATTCGAACCCGCTAACTGGGCTGGCTGACTATGCATGCTGACTGGGCCTAGACGCTGACCTAACGATGATGTGGCAGTAACTAGGCAGATGACCAGGACGACGACTTGGTATGCGCTGAGTGGCTAGTACCGGTTCGATTGGATCTCGACCATCGGGATGGGATCCGATGGCTAGGAGAGGAATTTGGCTCCAAATCGGCTCGGTTTTGTCTCAGAATAGATTAGAAATAGATCTGTGTTAGAGAGATAAATCTGTAGAGCAAATCAAAAAATGTACAACATGAAAGTTATGTGGAATCACCAGATCTACCTTTTCACCAAAGGAATTTGGATTTGAAGAAACGAGCGTGACTATCTTGAATTTATGCTAGCAGATATGAAATATTGCATTATAAAATTCTCCATCTGTGGTAGATGAAAAGAGGTGAGATTTGTCGAGACTGCAAGATTTCAACAAGATCTACAACTTTTGTGTTAAAGCCAAAGACAAACGACGAAGTTTAGATGGGTTTAGAAACGAAATATGATTCGGGAAGGTGTAGAGTCGGGATTTCGAGAAGGGAAAGTGATATAGCTGTGACTCTGGGGGTTTATATAGAGTTTTAGGATGGTGGAAATATAGATCTTGTGAAGGGTTCCATAGCAGAAAACAAAAAAAATCTAACTAAGCGAACTC
This sequence comes from Avena eriantha, assembly GCA_910589775.1. Lineage (NCBI taxonomy): Eukaryota > Viridiplantae > Streptophyta > Magnoliopsida > Poales > Poaceae > Avena > Avena eriantha. The sequence continues at coordinate 378,567,169 of OU342746.1, read as the reverse complement.
TAATACTAGGATCTATACTATGCAGACATAAGGAACGAAGAGAGAGATGATATTCATACCTTTGAAGACCGAAGCACGCCTTACACAGGAAGGGCTATATTGATGAAGACGAGCAGCACCTCAAGTGTGGCGCCTCCGAAGTTTGTCACACGTCCGGTGTAGGTGACATCTTCGGTACTTCGATCCAGCCGAGCAGCAGGAGAAGTAGATGCCGGATCGATGATCACACGATGGTGGTGTGAAGGTGGAGAACTCACAACCACGAGGTCCTCTCCAATATTCCGGAGAAGTCCTCAATGGATGAGAGAGAGAGAGAATAAGAGAATGGGATGATTCCAAAGAGGGAGGGGAGACCCCTATATATAGTGGGAGGGCACATACCACCCAGGGGTCAGGCGGTGTGGGACTAATCCCACACCCGCCGGCCACCTAGGGGTAGCCGCCAGCCCTAGGTGGGGCCCACTGGGGCAGCCCCTAAGACCAGGTCGGCTGGCCCCCTTCTCCCTAGGCGCATTGCCTCTTGGGCCCCCCTTCAGGTGAGGCCATTAGCATTGGGCTGCCTTTAATAATAAAATAAAATATATATTTAATATTAATTCTCCAATTAACATTCAAGTACATATATTATCTTATTCCTTCATTCCGGAACACCTTCCGGACCCCTTCCGATCTTCATCGGATGTTACCCGGAACTATTCTGGTTTCTCTTTCTCTATTTCTCCTACAATACCTCATCTACCCTGTGTGTCCCCACCCTTAAGCGTGACATCCTTCGGTTCGGAAACACTCCGAACATGATTGACACTATTCTCACATCAATGATCAACATAGGGACCTGGATGGCCATGTGATCCCCATGCGTTTCATGAATATAATCGCTCGAACCGTGAAATAGTCATTTCCCATTCCCTTTGGCATTTGATACCTAATTCATCCGAGACTTGATCTTCAATATCTCCATACCTTAGTTCGATCTCGTTACCAATGAAATTGTTTACTCGTTCCCATGTTGTTGCATTCCGTGACCAAGTCACATGCTTGCAAGTTTGGTTAATGCAATGTCACCGAGATGGCCACACGTATCGATCTGTTACATGGATTTGTCAAATCCTAGTCTTGACATGTATTCCTCTATGCGTCCCTTTGGAAAACCTGAGTAGCACCTTTTTGATCACCCTTTTACGAGATGATGCTTGATAACCATTAAAGCTTCCTCCAGAACGGAGATTTGCATTACCTCACAGTCAAAGGATTAGGTCGCGAGATTTTATTATGTTATACATCATTATGTGTATGTGTTAGTTGTCTTTATCTTGATGTTGGGAGTTGTGCACCTCCTTAATATTTACCTCCTATTGGGACTCGATGAAGGGGATTACTTGTTGGTAGACGGAGGGATGATAGCACTTACTAAAGCTTTTGCCATTCCTTACGTGATAACTTGGGGAATCAAGGATAACTCATTAAGCCATGTCCATGCCATGGGATAAATCCCTTAATAGCGGGATAATACGATTGATGTCGTTTATTCGTCAGCTGTTGTTATGAAGGATGATGTGAGTAGCGGTTGCTACCTATTTTTCCATATATGGAGCTCCCCCCACAGACATACACATTATGAGAATATTCGTTATAATAATATTGATTGCTTAGTCTAAATTTCTAGCGGTGTATCCACCACTCCCCGAGAACGCCTTTTTCCCTATTGCAGTTCCAAAGTTCTATTACACACGCGATTCTTACTTTCTGTATTAAGTTTTGCTTTACTTTAAATTACCTTGTTCAACCAAAAACCCGAAAATAACTCTACTTTTCTTCCATCTTAAAGTTATTTCTTAAGTACTTCGTTTAGTTGTAGTTAAAATCATTTTAGTTTTTCGCATACTGCTCCCTATGGGATCGATATCTTTATTTCGAAACTAGCTACAAACGATCTGTGCACTTGCAGTCATCAAGCTATTTTCTGGCGCCGTTGTCGGGGATCTTAGCACTATAAGTCACTTTACTTTTAGTATTTACTTTCGTTGTACTAATTTTTACTTGAGTTGCAGGACCGCAACTATGGACAACACTTACATTTAAACTAGCTTGAGGCAGTAAGGAAAATGGGTTCGCCCATGGACGCTTTTATAACTGTCAATAAAAGCATAAATCCGGATGGAATCGAGATCCACCCATTATTATTTGAACTATTGCACTCTAAGAAATTTGCAAGAACCAATGAAGAAAGTCCATATGGACACTTAGAATTCTTAGAAGACATTCTTAGTTCCTTTATTTTCGACGACTGTAATCTTGACATGGTTAAAACCCAGTTGTTTAGACAAACTCTCTCTAATAATGTTTACGACTGGTACATATCTTTTTATGTAGAAGCACTGAGGACTTGGGAGGAATTGACAACCAAATTCCTATCAAAATATTATTCAGAAAGCAAAGCTCATAGGATGAGAGGTATTATTATCAGTTTTAAAAATAATCCTGGTAAGGGTTTATATGAAGGATATCTAAGGTACAAAAGCTACCTAGATAATTGCCCCATCATCGTTTACCTGATTGGTTAATCGCACATACTTTTTATGGAGGGCTAAATATTGAAAATAGGATGAATCTAGACACTGCTTCTAATGGCAGTTTTCTATCTTATACCTATGATGAAGCTTGGAATCTAATAATAAAAATGAGAGAAGCAATGGAAAACCTTAAAAATAAGGAAAACATTACAAATAGTTTGTCTGGATATGCTTGCATTAACGATTTCCTTGCAGATGAAAGGACATATGCAATGATTAAAACCCTCGGTATTGATTCTTACTCAGTAAAGAAAATTATTGAGAATTATGTAGGGCATTTACAGGTACCTACAGAATGGGAACCTCGTAAACCCCTCGAAGAAAAGAAGCGTGCAAGAGCGCTGATGGAAGTGTTCTCCTCGATACCTATTCAAGGGATCGTCGAAAAAAGGTCAAAAGAGGAAGAACAAATAAAGAGGAGATCAAAGAAACCAGAAAGGAATTCTGAAGCTTCCAATATAAATAATTTTATATTAAAGGATCTTATGGAAGCACGAATAGTGGACGATGAAGTGGTTATGCTAGACCTTGAAACCTTAGAATTCATAAAAGGTAAGGTTCGAGGTAACGAAACTTCTAAACCAATGATAGCTGTGAGATTCGACACATTTTTGATGGCTTTTATTGATGGTTTTCTCTCGGATTTGAATGTTTTCCGACTTTACCTAACGCTAATACTTTGGTAGCGAAGAAAACTTGGTTTTTAATCTGTGTTTCAAGTTCTGAACATCAACATAAGGTTTTAACTAGAGAAACACAATATTCTGGAGAAAACAAGCAAGTCTCTCTTTGGAAGCACTCGAGGGGAGCACACAGAGGCTTTAACGAGCAACTATACGACGGGAATATTTTTTCGGATGTATAGTTCCTGCTGTATAGTTGCTGCCGCCTCTGTCTTGTTAAAAGGGACAACTTATGTGAAGGGACTGAGGTGATATGTTGCTAACGTATCCATAATTTTTGATGTTCCATGCTTGGTTTTATCTACTTTCTTATGTTTTGTCCACACTTTGGAGTACTTTTCATATGATTTCTTGGACTAACCTATTAAAAAGAGCCATAGTGCTAGTTGCCTGTTTTCTGCTGTTTTTGGTTCCAGGAAAGTCAGAAAATGAATATTCTCAGAATTGGACCAGACAAAAGCCAAAGTTGATATTTTATCAGAAGACTCACGGAGCCCAAAGTAGAGACGGAGGACCAGGGCCTGGCCACACCATATGGTGGCACGGGTGACCCTTGGTCGCGCCACCAGGTGGTGTGGGCCCCCTAGCACTCCATCGACCTTGCCTATTTCGCCTATATATCTCCCCCGATGCAAAAACCCTAAGTCGTCAATCAGAAATCCACGAAAAGTTCTGCAGCGCCGCCACCACCAAAGGGGAGATTCGAGGGACAGAAAGTCTCTGTTGCGGCACCCTGCCGGGATGGGGAAGTGCCCCCGGAGCCATCTCCATCGATCTCCACCACCATCTCCATCACCATTGCTGATTCCCATGATGAGGAGGGAGTAGATCTTCCTCGAGGCTAAGGGTTCTACCGGTAGCTATGTGTTCATCTCTCTCTCTATGCATGATCATATTGTGATCATGAGCTTTGTAATCAAGTAGATCTACCTTGCTACTCAAGTGCTTTAATAGATCTCTGATCTCCCCATGTGTGTGAAAGTGACAGTGTGCACACCATGGTGGCACTTAGGCTAGAGATTACAAATACTTGTTATGAGTTATATTTTGAGTTGGATGTCTTTATGAAATTGTGGTGTTTGTTGGATCCGTTTAGTACTCAAGGTGACAGTGTGGGGTTTTCTAGATGGGAAAGATGAACTTTGAGGTGTGCTGTTATAACCCTACCATTGATTAGAGTGTCCAACCAGAGAGTAGTTCAGCGTAGTATCATAAAGAAGAAGATATTTATATGAGAGTGTTCACTAGTGAAAGTATGATCCCTATGCCTTGTTCCTAAGCATTAAAACACCGTTTGCCACTAGATCTGTTACATGTTTGCTTGCTGCTATCTTTATTTAAGTTTTCCTTTAGTCTTTTCCCACATCAACCACACACCATCAAGCTATTTTCTAGCACCGTTACCACTTATAATTATCTATACCACTTGTATTTCACTATCTCTTCGCCGAACTAGTGCACCTATACACCTGACAAGTGTATTAGGTGTGTTGGGGACACAAGAGACTTCTCGTATCTTGATTGCAGGGTTGCTTGAGAGGGAATACCTTTGACCACTTCCTCCCTGAGTTTGATAAACCTTGGGTAATCCACTTAAGGGAAAACTTGCTGCTGTTCTACAAACCTCTGCACTTGGAGGCCCAACAACTGTCTACAAGAATAGAAGTGCGTAGACATCAAGCTATTTTCTGGCGCCGTTGCCGGGAGGTAAGGTAAAAGGTACTCACATCCTCCAGTGTGAGTGCTTGAAGTTATTTCCTTTAGATTCTGCAATTTTGTCTTTTTGTTTCTTATTTTCACTAGTTAGGCTTAATGGAAAACAACAACAAAATTAGAGAGCATATTAGTATTTTTCCTAAGTTAGAACATGAATTGTCTGAAAAGAAAATTAAAAAACCCATGAAACTTTCTTTGCATTCTAATATCAATGTTATTAGTATGAATCTTTTGAACACCTTTGTTACTAATGCTATGGAAACGTGTAAGCTTGGGGAAGTTGGTTTTTATGAAAATGATCTTTTTAGTTCCCCAGCTTTAAAGAAGAAATTTTTCTCTGATGATACTTTATCTCCCATATGTGGTAATTCTAACAATACTTGTGATATTTTAAATCCACATACTCAAAGCATCCCTTTTAAAATACCTATAAAAATTGTTGAACGTATTATGAATAACTGCTATTTTGGAGATGGAACTGTCCATCCTGGTGATTATTTGCTCTTTATACATGAATTATGCGATTTGTTCAAGTGTGCAGGTATTTCAATGAACCAAGTTAAGAGGAAGCTATTCCCTCTTTCATTTAAGGGCAAAGCAAGGGAGTGGTATGAGCTACTAGATGATCCTCATCATTTGTAGTGGAAGGAACTTGAATCTCTCTTTTACTCTAAATTTTATCCTCCTCATGAAATTCATAAAGATAGGAATTACATTTATAATTTTCATCCACATGATCAAGAAAGTATTGCCCAAACATGGGGGAGATTGAAGTCACTAATGCTCAAATGTCCCATTCATGAGCTCCCCAATAATATTGTTATTAACAATTTCTATGCAAGACTTTCAGGACATTACAAGGACTATCTAGATACTTGTTTAGAGGGATCCTTCACAAGTAAGGAGGTCAAAGCTAGGTGGGACCTTCTTGAAACAATTCAAGGCAATACAGAAGATTGGTATAACAACAAAGGTAAAGAACCAGGTATAAACTATGAGTATGATTGCATTAAGTCTTTCGCTGAAACTGCTGATTTTCAAGAGGTTAGTGCTAAATATGGTCTTGATCCTCAAATTCTTGTTGATTGTTATAGAACCTTTTCTTCTCATATTGATGCTCCTAAAGAAAAATGGGACATGTATCATGAGCCTTATAAAGACACTTGCATGGAAAATGAAATTGTTATTAATGATAGCAATAAACATGCTCAAACCTCTGAAAGTACTATTTCTTATAAGCATGTTAATTTTTGTGGAATACATAGACCTTGTGAGAATAATCAAATTGAAGAAGAATATTGTATCACCCACAGGAATGAAAAAACTAGAATGTGGTATAGGGCTTTAAATGATCTTGGTAAAAAAGTTTGTGCCCTTTATACTTTTATTTGTGAACTTTGCTTTGAATTGGGTCATTTCAATTTTCAATGCTCAGGCCATAATAATAGCCCTTCTAATCCAATGAGTACTACAAGTTTGTATTGTGATGACATTATCACTCCTAATCAGCATGATGAACTTACATTATTTTTGGGATGTGAAGAGTTATCAAGAAAAACCTCTTTGGTAGACATGGGTGCTTTTGATATGAATAGTGTCCTGCATGGTTGTCATCTTTATTGTGTTGATAATTGCCACACAAATACTTACATACAAAATATTATAAAAGATGAGGTTTTACCAAATTATGACAGGACTAATATGTGTTTTGTTCTTATTAATGAAAAGGAGGAATCCTCCAAAGTTTCTTCTATTGTCTCTAACAATGAACAAGGGTATATGAGAAGCTTCTTTTCAAGCCTCTCCCTCCTAAATAGAGGAAGAAAAAGAAGAAGAGGAGGAGTAAAAGAAGAGAGGAAACGGTATTCCCCTAAGCATGTTTCTCCTATTATAGTTTTTGATGAGTCTGAACTCGATGATGTTCCTATGCCTATTACCTATAGTAGTGATCATGATTGGGAAAAGCACACTACCTCTGATATTGAAAATCTCTTCGGTACCAATTCTGAAAATGATGATATTAATAATTGATATACTATTAGTGTTATCCATGATCCTTCCAATGATGATATGTTTGCGAATGAACACACTTTGGAAGATAACTATTCTATTGCTTATGATGATACTATACCTCCAATATACAATGATTGCAATGATGATTATGATATTTTCAGTCCACCTACTATTGAGGAGGAAATTAATTATGATTACAATAAGCCTCCTATATTTGATGATTATGGTGATGAAAATAATAATGATAGCTATTTTGTTGAATTTGCTCCCACTACAATCAATAAGAATGACTATGTTTATGTGGGGAGTATTAATTCTTTTATGCATGTGGCTCATGATAAGAATGTTTCTTGTGATAGTTATATTGTTACTTTTATTCATGATGCTACCAAAAGTTATTATGAGAGAGGGAAACATGGTTTTATGCATCACAACAATATTAAGTTTCCCCTCTTTATGTTGATTTTTTTAAGTTGCACTTGTTTTGTTTTCCTATGCTTGTTGCTTTGTGCTTTCATGACTTGTTTCTTTACAAGATTCCTATGCATAAGAAGTGGGTTAGACTTAAATGAGCTTTGAATTTGCTTTTTGATGCTCTATTTTACTTCAATTCATATTTCTTATGTGAGCATCTTCTCAAACTATCATGTCTAACTTAAAGGCCCTAAAGAAAAGTACTTATTGGGAGATAACCCAAAAGTTTTAGATGAGTCTTGGAAGTTATTACTCTAGTAATAGCCGCTCCTTATCCTTTTTATTTGCTTTTTGTGTCAAGAGTAACCTCTAATGAGAGAGAAGTAATGATTGGGAAAGTTGCTGTCCCGAAACAGATTTCTAGGCTTCACCGTAAAAATTCGTGTAAAATATCTATTTGTCCTTTTGAGGCGTGAAATTTTGTTCTTCTGCCCCAGGTTGTTATCTAACTTTCGTTAGTTCAACACTTTTTGATTTTAGCAACATAAGGCCTTCGAAAAAATTGGTTTCTACATGCTGGTCTGTTTTGACAGAATTCGGCCATTATTTGCATTTGCTTCTTGTTGGTTCCTTTTTGAGTTCTTTTGGGGAATTGAGCTTTTTGTGGGAAGTTCTACAGTAGCTTGTGTTTTAATGGAAGTTTTATTGGTGTTGTAACTGAACCAAAAGACCTATTATCTTGAGTGCACTAATGTTGCTAATAAAGATTGTGTGAAGTTTTTTATGAAGGAAAAATTTCAGGTGTATGGAAGGAATGAGTAATGAGATGAAGGATGGACTAAAGCTCAAGCTTGGGGATGCCATGCGTTTCAACCCAAGAAATATCCAAGAAGTACAAGCTTCAAAGCTTTGGGATGCCCAAGGTATGCCCTTCTTCATCAATAAAAATCCCAGGTTTCTTCCAAACGCTTCATTTTTATTGTTTCATGCACAATTGTGTTGTTCTTGGAGCGTCTTCTTTTTCGTTTTTGTTTTGGTTTTTCGTTTGCTTGGTTTTCTTAGTTTGCCGAATAAGTTGGTTGGACCCCCTCTTTCATACATTGGTTTTCGAATAGTTTCGTTTGGATTGGAAAAGAGTAGGAAAGTTCATGCTTAAGTGGTAAAGAGAGCTTGTTTTTGACTATGGCCTATGCTTTGTCATGCCATTCTTGATATTGTTTTGGCTTTATGCTTAGTATTCTTTGTTGTAGCATGACTTGTTATAAACAATTGAGATTGCTTAATGTGCCTTGGATGAATCATGCGTTGTTTTAGCATATTAAAGCATAGTATTATGGTATTCTCCTTTGATGCTTTATTTGGGTTGACTTGGCACATGCTCACACCATGTTATGACTATCCCAAGTCACCATAATCCTTTATGGTCCTTTAGTTTTCAACTTGTAGTATCACTTTATGCTTTGATTAATGATGTTTTGTCGCTCTGCATGATTATGGCCATTATTGCTCTCTTAATTGGTCGCTCCCAGTCTTTTGCTAGCCTCCACAACCAAGTATGAGTTCCACTCATGCATCCAACTCCCTAAACCAAGTTATTCTAAAGAGTCCACCATACCTACCTATTAGCATATGCTATTCCAAGTACATTCATGTTTTTGTTTACCTTCCAAATTAAACTTGTTATGAGAAAACTAGTGATTAAAGCTCTCACGAACTTGATGGCACACTTTACTTTTCTTTCCCTTAATAAACTTGAACCATTGTGTCGTATGTGTTGTATATGCTTGCACTTATTTGTTGGGGATTAGCAGAACCATGCTGTCACATGGAATGTTTCCAACATTGCATGGGTACTTTGTACCTAGTTGATATCATGCTCTTTTGTCTATGGATGTCGTCGGTGTGAAATGAAAGGGGAGCTTGTAAGTCCATGGAGTTATGTATATGTGTTAGAGAAATGCCTGGGCCGCTGGTTTAATCCATGTTGACATGGTGGAAACCTGCAGCGTAACCATAATGAGCTGTCTATGTGATGACCCACAAGTATAGGGGGTGTATCGCAATATTTTCAATAAGTAAGAGTGTCGAACCCAACGAGGAGCAGAATGTGCTGGCTAGTGGTATGGATCAGGAATTCTCTACAAATATTTAGCAAACGGATTTTTAGGGGTTTTCAGTAAAGCAAGTAAACAAAGTACGAGTAAATAAAAGACAGTAGGAATAAATGCAGCAAGTGGCCCAATCCTTTATGCAGCAAAGGACAAGCCGGTTGTAATACTTAAGATGACCAAACGTTTTCGAGGACACATGGGAAGACCGTCAAGTGCTTTCACTTCATATAGTTGATTAATCTTCTCTAGCTTGCTAAGTGTTGTGTGGGGGAATGATACGTCCATTTTGCATCACTATTCTATGTCTTAATTCCCCCACACAACACTTAGCAAAATGGACATGTGTATCATAGAGAACCGCCAACGGAGAACCGCCAACCGCAAAATGGACGTATCATTCCCCCACACAACACTTAGCAAGCTAGAGAAGATTAATCAACTATATGAAGCGAAAGCACTTGACGGTCTTCCCATGTGTCCTCGAGAACGTTTGGTCATCTATAGTAATACAACCGGCTTGTCCTTTGCTGCATAAAGGATTGGGCCACTTGCTGCATTTATTCCTACTGTCTTTTATTTACTCGTACTTTGTTTACTTGCTTTATCGAAAACCCCTAAAAATCCGTTTGCTAAGTATTTGCAGAGAATTCCTGATCCATACCACTAGCCAGCACCTTCTGCTCCTCGTTGGGTTCGACACTCTTACTTATCAAAAATACTGCGATACACCCCCTATACTTGTGGGTCATCAAGACTATTTTCTGGCGCCGTTGCCGGGGAGTGAAGCGCTATTGGAGAGTGGAACTGGTAAAGGAAACTTCTACTGTGAGTATTTTTTACTTCTGCTAGTTGCTTTATTTTCGTTATGGATAATTCGCTGAGTTTCTTATTTGGTAATGCTACTACCACTGCTAAGGTAGTAGATAAGCCACCACCTGCTGAGAAAGATGTTTTCAAAATAGCTACAAGAATTATTGATCGTGTTATGGATAACTACTATGTTAGGGATGGAACTGTCCATCCCGGTGATCATTTACTCTTTATACACGAATTATGCGGGTTGTTCAAGTGTGCAGGTATTACTACAGATCAAGTTAAGAAGAAGTTATTCTCATTATCACTGAAAGGAAGAGCTGAGGAATGGTATAAGCTGTTGAAGAATGGTCAAGCTCTGGAATGGGAGGAAATAGTGCCTCTCTTTTATTCAAAGTTTTATCCTCCTAGTGAGATTCATAAAGATCGGAATCAAATATACAACTTTTGGCCTCTTGATGCAGAGAGTACAGCTCAAGCTTGGGGGAGATTGAAGTTACTAATGCTCAAATGTCCCATTCATGAGCTCCCCAACAATATAATTATCAACAACTTTTATGCAAGGCTCCATCTACATGACAAGGATTTATTGGATGCCTCTTGTGCTGGATCATTCACTCATATGGAAGAAGTTAAATGGGACCTTCTAGATCATATTCAAGATAATACTAAAGCTTGGGAGAATGACAAAGGTAGAAAGTCAGGTATAAATTATGATTATGAATGCATTGAATCTTTTATGAGAACTGATGACTTTCAAAATATTAAAAATGCTTATGGTCTAGACTCTCAAGCTACTGCTTCTTATTTTAAGGCTTTTGCTTCCTACATTGAAGTGCCTAAAAAGAAGTGGAATAAGTATCATGAACCTTGTAAAGATATTGCTAAGAGTGTTCCTTCAAGAAATACTGAAGTTTATACTACTAATCATGTTTTACCTAAACCTTATATTGAGAAAATGCCTTTTTCCGTTAAGGTAAAGGAACATTCTATGATGGCTAGTAAGGTAGATGAAAGTATGAATAAAGCTATTGAACCTGATAAACAAATGGTTGATGAACCTATAATAGCAAATGTGAAAGACTTTGTCACTGAGTATGAGGAAGAGGGACACACTATCCTTTGTAAGGATACCTCTAATATTGTTTCACGTAGTAGTGTTATGAGAGCTAGTATTCCTGTGTTTTCTGTTAGAATAAGTGATCATTGCTATGATGGTTCTTGTGATAGCTATGTTGTTAAGTTTATACATGATACTAAAAGTTACTATGAAAGAGGAAAAAATGTTCTTGTGTATCTCAATAATATCAAGTTTCCTCATTTTATGCTGAAAGTTTTTATGTTGCACATCTTTTGTCGTCTTATGCAAGTTGCCTTTGGTTTCAATAACTTGTTTGTTTACAAGGTTCCCTTGCATAGGAAGTGGGTTAGACTTAAATGTGTGTGTGTGTATTTTTGCTTCTTAATGCTCTCTTTCACTTCAATTCATATCCCTATGAGAGCTTCTTCAAATTATCATGCCCATCTTAATGGCTATAAAGAAAGAGCTTTATGGGAGACAACCCAATTTGTTTTTGCTTTCAGTTTGTTTTTGTTTCTTTGAGTCTTGGAAGTTATTACTTCGGTAATAACCGCTCCTTATCCGTTTTGTTTGGTTTTTGTGTCAAGATCAACCTCTAATGAGAGAGAAGTAAGATTTGGGGAAGTTGCTGTCCCGAAACAGATTTTTGTGCTTAACCGTAAAAATTCGTGAGAGATCTCTGTATGTCGGATTCAGCTGTAATATTTTGTGCTTCTGCCCCAGTTTGTTATTTAAGTTTCGTTAGTTTTGCACTTTTTTATTTCAGCAAAATAAGATTTTCTAAAAATTTGATCTTTACCTGCTGGTCTGTTTTGACAGATTTTGCCACTCTTGCATTTGCTTCTTTATTCGATTTCCTTTTTGAATTCTTTTTGGGTTTTCGGAAGGAGTTCCTAGATTAGCTTTTGTTTTGATGGTTTTCAGTTGAAGTTGGACTCAAAAGGTTTTATCACTTCACTTTTACTAATGTTGCTAATGAGAACTGTGTGAAGTTTTGTGTGAAAGAAATTTGCAGGAAGTGGAGACAATGGTGTAATAAGGAAGAGAAGGGTTTTATGACTCAAGTAATAAGTGTATGAAGATGAAGATATTGATGATTCAAGTGGTGAATCCGGAAGAATCCACTAAATACCAAATTCAGAGACCTGCAGAGTCTGTTTTCAAATAGGTAACAGTTCTGGTAAGAAAAGTTCCCCGAAAATACAATACAACTATATTTTTGCAGTTTTCAGTCGATAAGGAAAGTTTCGAAGCGAAAAACGGACGGAACCGGAGCCGGGGTGGCCCACACCACCCCATGGCGCGGGCCCTCCCCTGGCCGCGCCACCTGGTGGTGAGGCCACCCAGGACTCCGCCTCCAACTCGTTTTCTCCCAGTACCTTCCTTTTGATATGGAACTTCATAATATATAACCCCCCGGATCCCCCGAGGTTCGTATATCGTGTTTTCGTCGTGTTTTTGTTTCGATCTGTTTCTGTCAGGACATACTCTCTGAAAGCTTAGAAGCACAATGGTGTCCGCCAAGGATAAAGGGAAGGAGCCCATGGAGGAAGACCTCCAAGACCCCGGGAAGGAGAAGGAGATCAAGAGTGAAGGTGAAGAGGAGGCAAAGCACACCGGCACTACCGTTGCAAGCATTGGAGTGGTGGCGAACCCTATCAGGATCAAAAGGACGGCACGGATGTCAACTGGAGGGAAGCTTCCGCGTCACTGCTTGGCACCAAGGACTCCTTCTCCGAACACCAAGAGTACCTTCCATACCTTTACCCATAACCATGCAGGAAAAGACGACTTCAAGGAGGAAGAGTGGGGAAAGAATAGCAAGAGATGGGATTCTCAACACGACATGATCATGAGCCGCATTGAGCAAAACTCACACCGATTCATAATCTCACCTTTGAAATTGAGGACTTTGGGAAACTTATCAAAGAGCTCATCGAGAGGATACCACCACCACCGAAGGAGTAATTCGTCATCAGGTTTGGCATCCCCTTGGTTTGTTCCAAGCGTGGGGGAGTGTCGCGGTATCATATCACTATCTTCTATTTTTTTACCTTATTAGTAGAGTCATATCATGAATAGAGGAGTTATTATGTAGTATGGTTTGCATTATGGAAGTGTCCCCTCTCTTGTTAGATATGTATCCCTTGGTGTGAGTTTCGTTATGGAATATTAATGAGAAGTTCTATCATTTACTCTTATGCATAACTTATATTAGTTTTCAATTCGTAGTTATATGATTGATCTTGTTGTTAGTATTGGTATCACTTTGGGATCATTGAGTTAATTTAGTTGGTTTTGGCAAACCTGGCTCGGTCAGTAGCAACACCTTTTTGAGAGTTGAAAAGAAAAAGATAGTAGTACTCTAGATAAAAATTATTTCATCATCTTTCTTTCTTGATTTGCTCATAAGTCTAGTTTTCTCTAGTTAAGATCTTTTGTGCTTCCAAGAAATATTGCATGTTTGTCTTTATCATTTGTATGTTTGGTTGTTTCCCTCAACTCTTGTACTTGCTACCCAGCCTTTCTAGCCAAAAACCTGTACTGAGAGGGTATTCTTCTCGTGCATCCACCTCCTTTAAACCAAAACCCATGCTGCTTGTGTCCACCATACCTACCTAGTAGCATTATTGCTATTCCAAGTAAATTCCTGTTTTGTCTACCTCCCAAATTAAACTTGTTATGTGAAAATTAGTGATTAAAGCTCTCACGAACTTGATGGCACACTTTAGTTTCTTGCATTTAATAAACTTGAACCATTGGGTCCTTCTTTGTTGCGTGTATGCTTGCGCTTTATGAGTTGAAGTTAGCCGAACCATGTATCATGGGGACCGCTTTCAACACTTCATTTGGTACTTTGTACCTAGTTGCTATCATGTTCTTTTGCTTATGGATCCCGGTGGTGTGAAATAAAAGTGGAACTTGTAAGATCATGGAGTTTATATGTGTGTTAGAGAAACGCCTGGGCCGCGCCTAATCATGGTGGAAACTTGCAGCATAACTATACTGGGCATTCTATGAAGCATCCTCAATAAAAACCTATGCAAATAGCAAATAAAAAGATCGCTGAGATGCTCACTGTCTGCTTGCCTTGTCATTTTGATTATGGGATAGCTCCTGTGTCATGTGCAAGGGGTACCCCGTTGGCGGTTCTCAATGATACGCATGTATTTACAATGACAAGAGCTTGCTCGTGACTGAAGTTGAGTAGCATGAGGATCGGTACTCATAAGTAAGGGGCATGGGACTCCAATTTATAACTTTTCAAGCATACCCTCTTAGTTGTGTCACTTTAACCTTAATCACCAAAAGATGCCTATGATAGGGGCAATGAGAGCTAAAAGCTAGTAAGTATCATATCTTTTGGGAGCTCTTTATGAGACTTGCAATCCCTGCTTCCCTCTGCGAAGGGCCTTTCTTTTACTTTGCAGTTGAGTCAGTAAACCTATTCCCTTCTATCTCAGCAAGTATTTTGAGTTGATGTGTTTCATTCATTCACATGATGATTTATGCATTCATGTTTCTTATGTTCCTTGTTTTGCACATTGCTCTTATCTTGATGTTTACTACTTTGAAAGCTTTCATTGAAAACCAGCTATTTGTGAACTCCAGCAAATTATCAACTACCCTTTGACCAAGAGCTAAGTTTGCCATTACCAATTATGATTCAATTTATGTATCCTTATTGTGCTTCCTTTACTCATTGCAAGTTGCGTTATATAATAGTGAGTTGTCTTCTATTATGATCTATGTATTTGATGAATGTGATGCTTCTTGTCCGTATTCTTTTATCGACTCTTCACTCCATAAACCTGGGGCAATCAGAGCTGAAAGCTAATAAGTATCATAATTTTTCGGAGCTCTTTATGAGACTTGCAATCCCTGCTTCCCTCTTTGAAGGGCCTTTCTTTTACTTTGTAGTTGAGTTAGTAAACCTACTCCCTTCTACCTCAGCAAGTATTTTGAGTTGTTGTGTTTCATTCATTCATATGATGATTTATTCAATCATGTTTCTTATGTTCCTTGCTTTGCAAATTGCTCTTATCTTGATGTTTACTACTTTGAAAGATATCATTGAAAACCAGCTATTTGTGAACTCCAGCAAATTGCTCTTATGTTGGTGTTCCTTGCTTTATAATAATAATGCTTGATAGATACTCGTTATGGTTATGCTGCAGGTTTCCACCATGTCAGCATGGATTAGACCAGCGGCCCAGACATTTCTCTAACACACATGCATAACTCCATGGACTTACAAGCTCCCCTTTCATTTCACACCGACGACATCCATAGACAAAATAACATGATATCAACTAGGTACGAAGTACCAGTGCAATGTTGAAAGCGTTCCCCATGACAGCATGGTTCTGCTAATCCACAACTTACAAAGCGCAAGCATATACGCAACATAGGTGTGAACAATGGTTCAAGTTTATTAAGTGCAAGGAAGTAAAGTGTGCCATCAAGTTCGTGAGAGCTTTAATCACTAATTTTCACATAACAAGTTTAATTTGGGAGGTAGATAAAACACGAATTTACTTGGAATAGCAATAATGCTACTAGGTAGGTATGGTGGACACAAATGGCAAAGGTTTTGGTTTAAAGGAGGTGGATGCACGAGAAGAATACCCTCTCAGTACATGTTTTTGGCTAGCAGGGCTGGGTAGCATGTATAAGAGTTGAAGGAAACAATCAAACATACAAATGATAAAGACAAACATGCAATCTTCCTTGGAAGCACAAAAGATCTTAACTAGAGAATACTAGACTTATGAGCAAATCAAGAAAGAAAGATGATGAAATTATTTTTCTCTAGAGTACTTCTATCTTTTCTTTCCACTCTCAAAAATAGTGTGCTACTGACCGAGCCAGGTTTTCCGAAACCAACTAAATTAACTCAATGATCCCAAAGTGATACCAATACTAACAACAAGATCAATCATATAACCATGAATTGAAAACTAATATAAGCTATGCAAAAGAGTGAATGATAGAACTTCTCATTAATCTTCTATAACGGCAACTCACACCAAGGGATACATATCTAACGAGAGAGGGGACACTTCCATAATGCAAACCATACTACATAATAACTCCTCTATTCCTGATATGACTCTACTAAAAAGGTAAAAAGATAGAAGATAGTGATATGATACCGCGACACTCCACCAAGCTTGGAACAAACCAAGGGGATGCCAAATCTGATGATGAATTACTCCTTTGGTGGTGGTGGTATCCTCTCGATGAGCTCTTTGATTAGTTTCGCCAAGTCCTCAATCTCGAAGGTGAGAGTACGAATCAACTCCGAGTTGTGCTCAATACGGCTCATAATCATTTCAGTTTGTGGATCCCAGATCTTGTGATTCTTTTTCAGTTCTTCCCTCTTGGAGTCTTCTTTTCCTGCATGGTTATGGATAAAGGTATGGAAGGGATTCTTGGTGTGTGGAGGAAGTAATCGTGGAGCCAAACTATGACGAGGGGCTTTTCCCCCAGTCTGCATCCGTGCAGTCCTTCTAGCCCTGGCAGATTTCGTCACCACTCCAATGCTTGCAATGGTAGTGCCGGTTTGCGGATGTTGGCCTTGCTCCTCTTCACCTTCACTCTTGATCTCCTTCTCCTTCCCGGGATCTTGGAGGTCTTCCTCCATAGGTTCCTTCTCTTTATCCTTGGCGGACACCATGGTGCTTCTAAGCTTTCAAAGAGTATGTCCTGGCAGAAACAGCTCGAAACAAAAACACGACGAAAACACGATATACGAACCTCGGAAGATTCGGGGGGTTATATATTACAAAGTTTCATATCAAAAGGAAGGTACTAGGAGAAAACGAGTCGGAGGCGGAGTCCGGGGTGGACTCACCACCTGGTGGCGCGGCCAGGGTGGGCCCACGCCACAGGGTGGTGTGAGCCACCCTGGATCCGTTTCCGTCCCTTTTTCTCTTCGTAGCTTTCCTTATTGACTAAAAACTGCAAAAATATAGTTGGATAGTATTTTCGCGGAACTTTTCTTACCAGAACTGTTACCTATTTGAAAACAGACTCTGCAGGTCTCTGAATTTGGTATCTAGTAGATTCTTCCGGATTCATCACTTGAATAACATCAATATCTTCATCTTCATATACTTATTACTTGAGTCATAAAACCTTTATCTTCCTTATTACACCATTATCTCCACTTCCTAGAAATTTCTTTCACACAAAACTTCACACGGTTCTCATTAGCAACATTAGAATAAGTGAAGTGATAAAACCTTTTGAGTTAAACTTCAACTGAAAACCATCAAAACAAAATCTACTGTAGCAACTCCTTTTGAAAACCCAAAAAGAATTCAAGAAGGAAATCGAATAAAGAAGCAAATGCAAGATTGGCAAAATCTGTCAAAACAGACCAGCAGGTAAAGATCAATTTTTTCGAAAATCTTCTGTTGCCCAAATCAAAAAGTGCACAACTAACTAAAGTTAAATAACAACCTGGGGCAGAAGCACAAAAAATTACAGCTCAATCCAACATACAGAGATCTCTCACGCATTTTTAGGGTGGGGCACAAAAATCTATTTCGGGACAGCAACTTCCCCAAATCTTACTTCTCTCTCATTAGAGGTTGATCTTGACACAAAAACCAAACAAAACGGATAATGAGCGGTTATTACCGAAGTAATAACTTCCAAGACTCAAAGAAACAAAAACAAACTAAAAGCAAAAACAAATTGGGTTGTCTCCCAAAAAGCTCTTTCTTTATAGCCATTAAGATGGGCATGATAATTTTGAAGAAGCTCTCATAGGGATATGAATTGAAGTGAAAGAGAGCATTAAGAAGCAAAAACACACACATTTAAGTCTAACCCACTTCCTATGCAAGGGAATTTTGTAAACAAACAAGTTGTTGAAACCAGAAGCTACTTGCATAAGAAGGCAAAAGAAGTGCAACATAAAAACTTTCAGCATAAAACGGGGAAACTTGATATTATTGAGATAAATAAGAACACTTTTCCCTCTCTCATAGTAAATTTCAGTATCATGCATAAACTTAACCATATGACTATCACAAGGGCCATCATAACAATCATCACTTATTCTAACAGAAAACACAGGAATACTAGCTCTCATAACACTACTTTGTGAAGCAATATTAGAGGTATCCTTACAAAGTATAGTGTGTCCCTCTTTTTCATACTTAGTGACAAAGTCTTTCACACTTGCTATTATAGGTTCATCAACCATTTGTTTATTAGGTTCAACAACTTTATTTTTACTTTCATTAACCATACTAGCTATCATAGAATGTTCCTTTACCTTAACTGGAAAAGGCATTTTCTCAATATTAGGTTTAGGTAAAACATGATTAGCAGTATAAACTTCAGTATTTCTTGCAGGAACACTCTTAGCAATATCTTTATAAGGTTCATGATACTTATTCCACTTCTTTTTAGGCACTTCAATGTAAGAAGCAAAAGCCTTAAAATAATAAGCAATAGCTTGAGAATCTAGACCATAAGAATTTTTAATATTTTGAAAGTCATCAGTTCCCATAAAAGATTCAGTGCATTCATAATCATAATTTATACCTGACTTTCTACCTTTGTCATTCTCCCAAGCTTGCGCATTATCTTGAATACGGTCCAGAAGATTCCATTTAGCTTCTTCTTCCATGCGAGTGAATGATCTAGTACAAGAAGCATCCAATAAATCCTTATCATGTAGAGGGAGCCTTGCATAAAAGTTATTGATAATAATATTGTTGGGGAGCTCATGAATGGGACATTTGAGCATTAGTAACTTCAATCTCCCCAAATCTTGAGCTGTACTCTCTCCATCAAGAGGCCAAAAGTTGTATATTTGATTCCAATCTTTATGAATCTCACTAGGAGGATAAAACTTTGAATAGAAGAGAGGCACTATTTCCTCCCATTCCAGAGCTTGACCATTCTTCAACAGCTTATACCATTCCTAAGCTCTTCCTTTTAGTGATAATGAGAATAACTTCTTCTTAACTTGATCTGTAGTAATACCTGCACACTTGAACAACCCGCATAATTCGTGTATAAAGAGTAAATGATCACCGGGATGGACAGTTCCATCCCTAACATAGTAGTTATCCATAACACGATCAATAATTATTGTAGGTATTTTGAAAACATCATTCTCAGCAGGTGGTGGCTTATCTACTACCTTAGCAGTGGTAGTAGCATTACCAAATAAGAAACTCAGCGAATTATCCATAACGAAAATAAAGCAACTAGCAGAAGTAAACAATACTCACAGTAGAAGTTTCCTTTACCATTTCCACTCTCCAATAGCGCTTCACTCCCCGACAACGACGCCATAAAATAGTCTTGATGACCCACAAGTACAAGGGGTGTACCGCAGTATTTTTGATAAGTAAGAGTGTCAAACCCAACGAGGAGCAGAAGGTGCTGGCTAGTGGTATGGATCAGGAATTCTCTACAAATACTTAGCAAACGGATTTTTAGGGGTTTTCGATAAAGCAAGTAAACAAAGTACGAGTAAATAAAAGACAGTAGGAATAAATGCAGCAAGTGGCCCAATCCTTTATGCAGCAAAGGACAAGCCGGTTGTATTACTTAAGATGACCAAACACTCTCGAGGACACATGGGAAGACCGTCAAGTGCTTTCGCTTCATATAGTTGATTAATCTTCTCTAGCTTGCTAAGTGTTGTGTGGGTGAACCTGTGCTAATGTACCGCCCCATCCAAGACTAATACATACTTGTGATTATACCCCTTGCAAACATCCGTAAGTACAAGAAAATAATTAAGGTAGAAACCTAACCAAAGCTTTGAACTCTAAGACCCTTACGTCCCTTGTGCAATGGTTTCCTAACGGGGGTTCAGGTTTCTGTCACTCCGGCAACCCCTACAATTAGTAGCCAAATACACAATGCATTCCCTAGGACCATCTAGGTGAAGTGTCATGTAGTCGACGTTCACATGACACCACTAGAAGAAGTACACCACAACTTAAATATCAAACTATTGAATCTTTCTCAACACAACTCCACTACTAACAACAAGACTTCTCCCATGTCCTCAAGAACAAAACGAACTACTCACAAGACATCATATGGATCATGATCAGAGATGGAATAATGATGTATAACAATCTAAACATAAACAGTAATTCAATGGTTCACTCAATAGCATCAACTACAAAGAGTAATCAACATCGAGAAAGTTTCCTCTATGAACTATAGCAAGATCAACCAATTGTTACAGAAATATGGATATGGTGATGAGGGTGCTAATGGTGATGATGGTGGTGATGATGATCATGATGATTTCGATGAAGTCCTGCTTGATGGTGGTGTTGATGGCGACGATCTCCCCTCCCCAGGAAGGAATTCCCCTGGCAGAAATATGTCTGCCGGAGAGATCTTTCTCTCTCGGTGTTTTCCGCCCCGCAGAGGCGGCGGAATATTTACGTGGTCACTCCCTGAGTCTTATGGTTTCAGGAGGATGATATACGCCAGAGGGGAGAGGCTGGAGTGGGCCAGGGTGGCCACACCACCTCCTGGCGCGGCCTAGGGCTGCGCACGACAGGGGTGGTGTGGGCCCCCGGTGGCCCATCTCCACTCCGTCTTCTGGCATCCTTAGTCGTCTAGAAAAATAGGATTTTCTGTATATATTTTCCTGGATTTTCAGATCTTCCCGAATTTTGCCTCCAAACAACACCTTTTCCATCAGAATCCTGACTGCAGCGGTCCATGCTCCAAAAGTCATCAACCATGCAAAAATAGATGAAATAACATAAGTATCACCTCTCAATACGAAATATATCAATGAATAATAGTGAATTAAGACATAGAATAGTGATGCAAAATGGACGTATCACTATGAAGCATTCTTCTTATAAAAAAGAGTCCTATATTGAGAAAAAAGAGAAAAAGAAAAAATAAGATTATGAAAAGAGGAAAGAGAGAAAAAAGCACCATATTCCTATGGTAAATTAGAAGATTGCTGAGATACTCGTTGTCTGCTTGCCTTGTCATTTTGATATGGGGATTCTTCCATATCATCGGACAAGGGGTACCCCGTTGGCGGTTCTCTATGATACACATGTACTTACTATGACAAGAACTTACCGGTAACTAAACTTGAGTAGCATGAGGAGCGACCCACGTATTCAAGGGACATGAGATTTCCAACTTATACTTTCTCAAGCATATACACCATAGTTTATTCACTTTAACCTTAATCACTTCAAGATGCTTATGATAGGGCAATGAGAGCTGAAAGCTATTAAGTACCATAATTTTTGAAAGCTCTTTACGAGACTTGAATCCCTA
Organism: Avena eriantha; assembly: GCA_910589775.1. Lineage (NCBI taxonomy): Eukaryota > Viridiplantae > Streptophyta > Magnoliopsida > Poales > Poaceae > Avena > Avena eriantha. Next base: position 378,545,463 of record OU342746.1, on the reverse strand, counting down.
CTTTCTTCTATGAAGGCCTTTCTTCCACCATTATGTTGAGTCTCTACCTTCTATCTTTATGCACTTACTTTGAGAGCATAGTGGCCTTTCTTAGTTCTATGTGCATTGTCCCAAGACTTGTTGATTGATGCATCCTTTGATATTGCTTGTTTTAAACTATTTGTATCTAGTCACTCTTATGAAATTTGAAGGTGTCATATGCATTTATGTTTGCTACTCTATGAGGGACAAGCTGACTGCTACTATGCTATGTTTTTTATGTGAAACAAAAAAATGTCTTGCAAAGCATTGTTATTCATGAATCTTTTGTTTGTGCCTTTTCATGTTGCCACATAGTTGCTATGCCTTATTGCTAGAACTCTGTCTTTCATGTTATGATTGAAGTACAATGATCCCAACTTTGAATGTTTTACAAATACTTTGATCAAGTTTATGATGGTGCATGTCACCTCAAAAATTATTCTTTCTTTTTATCACTTACCTACTCGAGGACGAGCAGGAGTTAAGCTTGGGGATGTTGATACATTGCAAATGTATCTATAATTTTTGATATTCCATGCTTGGTTTTATCCACTTTCTTGTGTTTTGTCCACACTTTAGAGTACTTTTCATATGATTTCTTGGACTAACCTATTAACAAGAGCCACAGTGCTAGTTGCCTGTTTTCTGCTGTTTTTGGTTCCAGGAAAGTCAGAAAATGAATATTTTTGGAATTGGATCGGACAAAAGCTAAAGTTGATATTTTACCGGAAGACTCATGGAGCCCAAAGCAGAGACGGAGGAGGGCCAGGGCCTGGCCACACCATATGGTGGCGCGGGTGACCCTTGGCCGCGCCACCAGGTGGTGTGGGCCCCTGGCACTCCACCGACCTTGCCTCTTTCGCCTATATATCTCCCCCGTTGCAAAAACCCTAAGTCGTCAATCAGAAATCCACGAAAAGTTCCGTAGCGCCGCCGCCACCGAAGGGGATATTCAGGGGACAAAAAGTCTCTGTTCCGGCACCCTGCCGGGACGGGGAAGTGCCCCCAGAGCCATCTCCATCGATCTCCACCACCATCTCCATCACCATTGCTGATTCCCATGATGAGGAGGGAGTAGATCTTCCTCGAGGCTAAGGGTTCTACCAGTAGCTATGTGTTCATCTCTCTCTCTCTATGCATGATCATATTGTGATCATGAGCTTTGTAATCAAGTAGATCTACCTTGCTACTCAAGTGCTTTAATAGATCTCTGCTCTCCCCATGTGTGTGAAAGTGACAGTGTGCACACCATGGTGGCACTTAGGCTAGAGATTACAAATACTTGTTATGAGTTATATTTGGAGTTGGATGTCTTTATGAAATTATGGTGTTTGTTGGGCCCATCTAGTTCTCAAGGTGACAATGTGGGGTTTTCTAGATGGAAAAGATGAACTTTGAGGTGTGCTGTTATAGCCCTACCATCGATTAGAGTGTTCAACCGGAGAGTAGTTCAGCATAGTATCATAAAGAAGAAGATATTTATATGAGAGTGTTCACTAGTGATAGTATGATCCCTAAGCATTAAAACACCGTTTGCAACTAGATCTGTTACATGTTTGCTTGCTGCTATCTTTATTTCAGTTTTCCTTTAGTCTTTTCCCACATCAACCACATGCCATCAAGCTATGTTCTAGCACCGTTACCACTTATAATTATCTATACCACTTGTATTTCACTATCTCTTCGCCGAACTAGTGCACCTATACACCTGACAAGTGTATTGGGTATGTTTGGGACACAAGAGACTTCTTGTATCTTGATTGCAGGGTTGCTTGAGAGGGAATACCTTTGACCACTTCCTCCCTGAGTTCGATAAACCTTGGGTAATCCACTTGAGGGAAAACTTGCTGCTGTTCTACAAACCTCTGCACTTGGAGGCCTAACAACAGTCTACAAGAATAGAAGTGCATAGACATCACGAGGTCGAAAACACAACGCAGCAGCCACCATACCATCCAGAAGGGAGAAAGAAGAGATCCAGAGAAGAAGGGGAAGACGTTCTTCATCTCGCTCCATGATCTTCGCCCTCCTAGCCAATACACCCCCATAGCCACTACTTGTACTAGAGAGAGGGATCTCCACCTTGCAAGACTAGGGTTTGAGATTGTTTCTTCGCATTTTGAATTGTGTTGGATATTTCTCTACTCTTATTGTGGATCTCCATGGTAATACAAAGACGAATTCCCTTTATTTGATTATATTGATGATCCGTTCTTCTCTCATGTGTGAGTAATTCCCTTGGGCGTGGGAGATGTAGGGGATTGGTGAGATGTGATGTGCCTTCATATATTTTCCATTAGTTTGTGATTGATTCTAATCACTATATTATGTGTGCTTGACTATCTGTGGGATGCCTAATGATTGTTGTCCAATTAAGGGCCCAGACAACATGATGCTTTGTTCTACATTGATAAGATCTTATTCGCTAGTGGACCGGTGACCCCTGGGTGACACGGGGATATCAATGGAAAACTAGTAGAATCGAGGATAACCAGTATGCTTATTGCACTAGTACGATCCAAGGATCTTAATCGCTAAGCGACCTGAAGGTTGTTAATCTTCTAGTGTCTGACCATGGTTTTGGTAACAGGCTAGTAGGATTATTAAAGTTGGGATGAAATCTACCAAGAGGAGTTCCGGCTAATTATGGGTATATCGCCTACACATATATTTATAAGATTATAATTGTTACATTTATCATTCATCCACCTAGCACAGTCACTATCACCATGAACTGAATCTCCTCGCGCCTTCTTTTGCCATCTGCAGGAAACAACAAACAATCAAGTCGTTCTTTACTTTTATGCTTTACATTTCTAAAGTTTACATTTTAGTTCTATTTAAATACATCTCATTTAATCAAAAATCCATTCTTATTTCAACACTTGCAGTTAATTCACTCGAAGAGGAAATGACATTCCACTTTGCCAAACTAAAGAAGAGTCCATATGAAGTGGAGGATATCAAGGAAGAAAAAAACGATTGCCGAGCTGGCAGCAATACATTTCGGTGGCGGCGGCGCTGTAGAACTTTTCGTGGCTGGAGGCTTGACTATTTAGGGTTTCTGTCCCGGGAGGCTTCTTATAGGCAAAGAGGCAAGGTCGGTGGGTGGCCAGGGGGCCCACACCACCTGGTGGCGCGGCCAGGGCTAGCCCGCGCCACCACATGGTGTGGCCGCCTTGTGGCCCCTCTCCGTCTCGTCTTCTGGCTCCGTAAGTCTTCCGGTAAAATATTGACTTTGGCTTTTGTCCGGTCCAATTCCGAGAATATTGATTTTCTGACTTTCCTGGAACCAAAAACAGTAGAAAACAGGCAACTGGCACTGTGGCTCTTGTTAATAGGTTAGCCCAAGAAATCATATGAAAAGTACTCCAAAGTATGGACAAACCACAAGAAAGTGGATAAAACCAAGCATGGAACATCAAAAATTATAGATACAATTGCAATGTATCCACATCCCCAAGCTTAACTCCTGCTCGTCCTCGAGTAGGTAAGTGATAAAAAAGAATAATTTTTGAGGTGACATGCACCATCAAAGACTTGATCAAAGTATTTGTAAAACATTCAAAGCTGGGATCAAAGTACTTCAATCATAACATGAAAGATAAAGTTCTAGCAATAAAACATAGCAACTATGTTGCAACATGAAAAGGTACAATCAAAAGATTCATGAATAACAATGCTTTGCAAGACGTTTGTTTGTTTCACATAAAGAAAACATAGCATAATGGCATTCAGCTTGTCCCTCATAGAGTAACAAATATAAATGCATAGGACACCTTCAAAGCATAGTTTTAAAAACCGGACCGGTATAGTGGTTTAACCAGAAAAAACTTGAACCAATGACCTCACCGGTTTTTTAAGAGGCACAGGTCCAAATAGCAAAAAACCCAGAAAAATTGAGAAGTTGCAAAAGGAATCGAACTAAAGACCTTATCCTAGATAGAAATAGCATGACATAAGGCCCAATACCACTTGAACACACCATGTTTTATGATTACATATTGAAATATATGCTTAATATACATTTTATTGTCATTTTGTTCTGATTTTTTGCTTAAATTTTAATTAAAAGGAACGGTTTTTTGTCGCCATCGAACCGAATGAACCACTGGTCTGACCAGTAAAAGCCTGAACTGATAGCCTTACCGGTTCGACCACCGGTCCGGTTTTTTAAACTATGCTTCAAAGTTCATAAGAGTGACTAGATACAAATAGTTTAAAACAAGTAATATCAAGTTATTCATCAATCTGTTGGGTCCGCAGCATAGAAAACAAAAAAATTCCTACGGTGTGAACTACACGCCAAGATCTATCTACTAGGTACAAAGAACGGGTGGACATACATCCAACAAGAACTTACCCTCAAAGACAACGAGTTTTGTTAATGAGTAGGAACTTGTGGTTGATGTAGTCGTACACTTGCCGATCTCAAGATTGTGAGGAAGTCCGAGCGCCGCAACTCAGCAGCGCATCCGTACTCGCACACACGTTCAAGCCACCGGACAACCTCCACCTCCTCACTCCAGCGATCCAGCGGAAACAGCAACTCCTTCCAGACGAAATGCCACCGAGAACATGTATCTCGCTAATCCGAGACCATGGGGGAATAATTCTAGAGGGGGAGAGAGATCCTTCACAAGGAGGTGTAAGGATGAAGGTGGGAATGGGTGGCCTTTTATAGGAGGAGGGGGGTGCCCCCTCTCTCCATGGCCGGCGCATGGGGGGTGACCCCTCACCTCCCCCATTCATGTGGTGGTAACCCCTGCACATTAAAATGCCTCTTCACATTCCCTTTTAAAGTCTCCACTTTAAATGCATTAAATTTCTCCAAATTTAATGCTCTCTCATTTAATAAAACTCTTTTTATTAAATTTATTCAGAATTTTGTTAATTACTTTAATTAACAAACATTCACATATAGCCCCTTGCAATATTTCAATATCACATGCAGAACCACTTTCTGCAATTTTACCCGAAACAATTTCCGGTTTCTATTGAAACAATTCCCGCGCTTTGCAATTCTTTCGTCTGAAACATATGTGCTCCAAAATGGTGTCCGGTAACCCTTAAGTGTGCCACCCTACGGTTCGCGAATAATGCAGACATGATCGAGACCCTTCTCCGATCAATAATCAGTAGCGGGACCTGGAGATCCGTACTCACTCCTACACATTCAACGATGACTTCTGTGACCGTGAGAACCTTTAACGCTTGTAACTAAATCCCTTTGTCTCCTGATATATTACATGTCCGAGATTCGATCATCGGTATGTCCATACCTAGTTTGATCTCGTTACCGACATGCACTCTTTTCTCGTTCCAGTGATATAACATTCTAGTGATCACATCACTTGCTTGCAAGCTATCTTAATGTGATAATACCGAGAGGTCCCAGAGTATATCTATCTGTCATCTGGATTGACAAACTCCACTCTTGATCCATGAGCCTCAACATAACACCTTCGTAGTACTGAACCCATCTTTATAGTCACCCTATTAGGGTGTGACGTTTGATGTTATCAAGATACTCTTCCGGTGTTAGCAATTTAACATGATCTCATGGTCTAAGGATAAAGATTACTTCGTATGATGTTATAGCAATATAAACATAATGACTTGATCGTAATGCTATACTTCGGATGAATGTTCATACATCATTCCACCAATGGTGTGACCTTGTTATTAACAACACCCAATGTCCATGATCAGGAAACCTTGATCATCTTGTTAATCAACAAGCTAGTCTATAAGAGAGGCATAACTAGGAACTCTTTTTGTTTATTGAACACACATGTATTGATGTTTCCGATCAATACAATTCTAGCATGTAAAATAAACATCTATCATATATAAGGAATATATAATAACAACTTTATTATTGCCTCTCAGGGCATATTTCCTTCAGTCTCCCACTTGCACTAGAGACAATAATCTAGTTCACATAGTGATAAATCTAACACCCATGGAGTTCTGGTGTTGATCATGTTTTGCCCTAGGGAGAACTTTTGTCAACGGATCTGTTACATTTAGGTCCGTGTGTACTTTACAAATCTTTATATCTCCATCCTTGACATGCTCGCGTATGGAGTGAGACCGGCGCTTAATATGCTTGGAATTCTTGTGAGACCACGGTTCCTTTGCATTGGCTATGGCTCCATTATTGTCACAATAGATCACCATTGGGTCCAACGCACTGGGAACCACACCTAGTTTCGTAATGAACTCTTTCATCCAAACCGCCTCCTGCGCCGCTTCTGAAGCAGCAACATATTCCGCCTCCGTTGTTGATCCAGCCACCACAGGTTGTTTGGAACTCCTCCAACTAACTGCTGTTCCGTTCAAAAGAAATACGTATTCGGATTGAGACTTAGAGTCATCTGGATTGGTGTCAAAGCTAGCATCGACATAACACTTAGCGACTAGCTCTTCTTCACCTCTGTATATAAGAAACATATCCTTAGTTCTTCTCAAGTACTTGAGGATGTTCTTTACCGCTATCCAGTGTTCCGAACCTGGATCAGATTGGTACCTACTAGTCAAACTAATAGCATGTGCCACATCCGGTCTTGTACATAGCATGGCATACATAATAGAGCCTATGGCCGAGGCATAGGGGATCTTATCCATCATCTCTCTTTCTTCCGCCGTAGCCGGACTTTGAGTCTTACTCAATGTCTTGCCTTGCAACATAGGTAAGAACCCCTTCTTACTTTCGTCCATATTAAACTTCTTTAATATCTTATCAAGGTATGTACTCTGCGATAGCCCAATTAGGTGCCTTGATTTATCTCTATAGATTTTAATGCCTAATATATATGATGCTTCACCAAGGTCTTTCATCGAAAATTTGCTGTTTAGATAGCTTTTAACACTGTTTAAAAGATCTATATCATTTCCAATAAAAAATATGTCATCCACATATAATATCAGAAATGCCACATTGCTCCCACTCACTTTCTTGTAAATACAAGCCTCTCCATAAGTTTGGACAAATTAAAACTCTTTGATCACCTCATCAAAGCGGAGATTCCAACTTCGGGATGCTTGCTTCAGTCCATAGCATCCTTAGGATCGACAAAACCCTTAGGTTGTATCATATACAACTCTTCTTCAATATTACCATTGAGGAACGCAGTTTTGACATCCATCTGCCATATTTCATAATCGAAATATGCAACTATTGCTAACATAATTGTAACCGACTTAAGCATCGCTACGGGAGAGAATGTCTCATCGCAGTCAACTCCTTGAATTTGTCGAAACCCCTTTGCGACAAGTCGAGCCTTATAGATGGTCACATTACCATCAGCATCAGTTTTTCTTTTGAAAATCCATTTATTCTCAACGGCCTTTCGGTCGTGAGGTAAGTCCACCAAGTTCCAAACTTGGTTCTCGTACATGGATTCCATCTCGAATTTCATGGCTTCTAGCCATTTGTTGGAATCTGGGCTCATCATCGCTTCTTCATACGTCGCAGGGTCATCCATTTCATCAACCATGAAATTCACAACAGGATTGCCGTACAGTTCAGGAGTTGCACGTGTCCTGCTTGACCTACGAGGTTCGGTAGTGTCCTCTTTCGGAGTTTCATGATCATTATCATTAGCTCTCTCTTCATCAGGTGAAGTCAACTCCGAAACAACTTCCGGTGCTGCGCCACTCGCCATTCCATGAAGAGAAGGTTCAATAACCTCTTCGAGTTCTACCTTCCGACTACTCACACCTTTCGCGAGAAACTCCTTTTCAATAAAGGATCCATTCTTGGCAACAAAAACCTTGCCCTCGGATCTGTGATAGAAGGTATACCCAATTGTTTCCTTAGGGTATCCTATGAAGACGCATTTTTCCGCTTTGGGTTCAAGTTTATCCGGTTGAAGTTTCTTCACATAAACATCGCATCCCCAAACTTTAAGAAATGACAGCTTAGGTTTGTTTCCAAACCATAATTCATACGGTGTCGTTTCAACGGATTTAGATGGTGCCCGATTTAAAGTGAATGCAGCTGTTTCCAGTGCTTTCCCCAAAATGACAGTGGCAAGTCAGTCAGAGACATCATAGATCGAACCATATCCAATAAGGTACGATTACGACGTTCCAACACACCATTACGTTGTGGTGTTCCGGCAGGCGTGAGTTGTGAAACTATTCCACACTCTTTCATGTGTGTGCTAAACTCGTAACTTAGATACTCTCCTCCACGGTTAGACCGTAGAATTTTGATCTGTCTATTACAATGATTTTCCACTTCATTCTAAAATTCCTTGAACTTTTCAAAAGTTTCAGACTTGTGTTTCATCAAATAGATATACCCATATCTACTCAAATCATCCGTGAAAGTAACAAGATAACGATATCCACCTCGCGCCGACACACTCATTGGTCCACACACATCAGTATGTATGATTTCCAATAGATCTGTCGCCCGTTCCATTGAACCGGAAAACGGCGTTCTAGTCATATTGCCCATAAGGCATGGCTCACATGTATCAAATGATTCAAAATCAAGTGATTCCAAAAGTCCATCAAAATGGAGTTTCTTCATGCGTTTAACGCCAATATGATCTAGACGGTAGTGCCACATATATGTAGACATATCATCATCAAGTTTAATCTTTTTTAGCATTAACATTATGAATGTGTGTAATATTACTATCGAGATCCAACAGAAATAAACCACTCGACATAGGTGCATGACCATAAAAGATATCATTCTTATAAATCGAACAACCATTGTTTTCAGATTTAAAGGAATGACCACTTTGCATCAAACACGATCCAGATACAATGTTCATGCTCAGTGCAGGCACTAAATAACAATTATTTAGGTTTATAACTAATCCCGATGGCAAATGGAGAGGTAGCGTCTCGACGGCGATCACATAAACTTTTGATCCATTGCCGACCCGCATTCTGATATCATCCCTTGCTAGTTGTCGCTTGTTCCGTAGCCCCTGAACCGAGTTACATATATTAGCAACCGATCCCGTATCAAATACCTAGGTGCTACTGCGAGTACTAGTCAAGTACACATCAATAACATGTATATCACATATACCTTGGTTTGCCTTGCCGGACTTCTTGTCCGCCAAATACTTGGGGCAGTTGCGCTTCCAATGGCTAGTCCCTTTACAATAGTAGCACTCGGTGTCAGACTTAGGGCCAGCTCGGGGTTTCTTTTCAGGCGTGGCAACAGACTTGCCACCCTTCTTTCCCTTGTGCTTGCCTTTCTTGTCTTTCTTGAAACCGGTGGTCCTATTGATCATCAACACTTGATGTTCTTTCCTAATCTCCACTTCTGCAGTCTTAAGCATTGACAGAAGCTCGGAAAGAGACTTCTTCATGCCCTGCATATTATAGTTCATCACGAAGATCTTGTAGCTAGGTGGTAGAGATTGGAGAACACGATGTATGCCTAAGTCAATGGGAATCGTTATTCCCAAGGACACAAGCTTATCGGCATACCCAGACATTTTGAGTACGTGCTCACAAACGGAGCTGTTTCCTCCATCATGCAGCTAAAGAACTTTTCTGTAGCATTATAACTCTCTACGGCAGCATGGGTATCAAAAATCATTTTCAATTCTCCCATGGTATCAAAGGCATTGCCATTTTCGAAACGCTTTCGAAGTTCTGGCTCTAGCCCATACAGTATGCCGCAATGAACTAAGTTGTGGTCCTCCTGACGAGTCACATAGACATTCTTTTCCTCTTCAAGGGCATCAGGAGCTAGTGGGGGGCCTAGCGGCGCATCTAGCACATATTGCTTTTGTGTAGCAGTGAGGAGAATCCTCAAATTCATAGCCCAGTTGGTGAAGTTGCTACCATTCGCAGCAAGTTTCTCTTTCTCCATGAACACATTGAAATTAAAAGCATGTGGTGCCATCTACAACAGAATTTGTAAAGTTTATTTAGACTAAGTTTATGATAGATTGAGTTCAACTAATCCAAATTACTAATGAACTCCCACTCAAAAACGACATCCCTCGTGTCCTTTTGGTGATTACATGAACCAAATCCACTACACCAAGTCCGATCATCACGTGAGTTGATGTAGCTTCAAAGGCGAGCATCTATATGGGCATCATATCAACTATATGACTCATGCTTAACCTTTCGGTCCGTGTTCCGAGGCCATGTCTCTACATGCTAGGCTCGCCAAGTAAGAACCTTAGTATTCGCGTGTGTAAAACTGTCTTACACCCGTTCCTATGAAAGCGTAGATTCAAGTACGCCCGATCATCACGTGATGTCTCGAAACACGATCCACAGAACGGTGCATACTTAAGGAAGAACACATTTTTATCTTGATATCTAAATGAGGGATCATCTTATAATGCTACCAAAAGCGCCAAACTAGCAGTATAAGATGCTAACATCTAATGTGTAAAGTGAGATGATATGGTCCATGCATTTGATCTCTATCACTTGCATCATGGTATGATCTCTATCATTCCTTTGTGTGTAAGGCCAAGGTCTATGGAACTTACACGTTGAGTGTATTGTAAGAGTATCTATCATACATCTACTTACAACAATACCATATCAATACACTAGCCTAGCAACGAGCTAAACTAGACGCCTCTAATTTATCAATTGCAAGTTTTACGTGGCTTAGGGCTTTTGGAGATAGAACCGTTCTCACTTACGAACATGAACCACAACGAGGATAACTAAGTTATTAGCAACTCGTTGTAAATCAGATATTGACTATAGTAGGAGAGACAGACACCCGCCAGCCACTTATGCAAAACAAGTTGCATGTCAGTCGTGGAACCGGTCTCATGTACGATGACATGTAAGGTTGGTCCGGGCCGCTTCATCCCACTATGCCACCAATATCCAAAATACATAGAAGATGCAATAACATGATCATCATCGCCCACATATAAACATAAGTGTACTACCCGTGCAAAGCACATACGCATAGATCAGGCTCTGATACCACTGTTGGGTCTGCAACATATAAAACAAAAAATTTCCTACGGTGTGAACTACACGCCCAGATCTATCTACTAGGTACAAACCAACGGGTGGACATACATCCAACGAGAACTTACCCTCGAAGACAACGAGTTTTGTTAACGAGTAGGAACTCGTGGTTGATGTAGTCGTACACTTGCCGATCTCAAGATCGTGAGGAAGTCCGAGCGCCGCAACTCAGCAGCGCATCCGTTCTCGCACACACGTTCAAGCCACCGGACAACCTCCACCTCCTCGCTCCAGCGATCCAGCGAAAACAGCAACTCCTTCCAGACGAAATGCCACCGGGAACATGTATCTCGCTAATCCGAGACCATGGGGGAATAATTCTAGAGGGGGAGAGAGATCCTTCACAAGGAGGTGTAAGGATGAAGGAGGGAATGGGTGGCCTTTTATAGGAGGAGGGGGGTGCCCCCTCTCTCCATGGCCGACGCATGGGGGTGACCCCTCACCTCCCCCATTCATGTGGTGGTAACCCCTCCACATTAAAATGCCTCTTCACATTCCCTTTTAAAGTCTCCACTTTAAATGCATTAAATTTCTCCAAATTTAATGCTCTCTCATTTAATAAAACTCTTTTTATTAAATTTATTCAGAATTTTGTTAATTAACAAACATTCACATATAGCCCCTTGCAATATTTCAATATCACATGCAGAACCACTTTCTGCAATTTCACCCGAAACAATTTCCGGTTTCTATTGAAACAATTCCTGCGCTTTGCAATTCTTTCGTCTGAAACATATGTGCTCCAAAATGGTGTCTGGTAACTCTTAAGTGTGCCACCCTATGGTTCGCGAATAATGCAGACATGATCAAGACCCTTCTCCGATCAATAATCAGCAGTGGGACCTGGAGATCCGTACTGACTCCTACACATTCAACGATGACTTCTGTGATCATGAGAACCTTTAATGCTTGTAACTAAATCCCTTTGTCTCTCGATATATTACATGTCTGAGATTCGATCATCGGTATATCCATACCTAGTTTGATCTCGTTACCGACATGCACTCTTTTCTCGTTCCCGTGATATAACATTCTAGTGATCACATCACTTGCTTGCAAGCTATCTTAATGTGATATCACCGAGAGGGCCTAGAGTATACCTATCCGTCATCTGGATTGACAAATTCCACTCTTGATCCATGAGCCTCAACATAACACCTTTGTAGTACTGAACCCATCTTTATAGTCACCCTGTTACGGTGTGACGCTTGATGTTATCAAGATACACTTCCGGTGTTAGCAATTTAACATGATCTCATGGTCTAAGGATAAAGATTACTTCGTATGATGTTATAGCAATATAAACATAATGACTTGATCGTAATGCTATACTTCAGATGAATGTTCATCACATCATTCCACCAATGGTGTGACCTTGTTATTAACAACATCCAATGTCCATGATCAGGAAACCTTGATCATCTTGTTAATCAACAAGCTAGTCTATAAGAGAGGCATAACTAGGAACTCTTTTTGTTTATTAAACACACATGTATTGATGTTTCTGATCAATACAATCCTAGCATGTAAAATAACAATCTATCATATATAATGAATATATAATAACAACTTTATTATTGCCTCTCAGGGCATATTTCCTTCACAATCAACTAGTCTTGGGACAATGCACATAGAACTAAGAATGGTCATTATGCTCTCAAAGTAGGTGCATAAAGGTAGAAGGTGGAGACTCAATATAATGGTGGAAGAAAGGCCTTTTTATAAAAGGAAGTAGGGATTCAAGTCTCATAAAGAGCTTCCAAAAATTATGGTACTTATAGCTTTCAGCTCTCATTGCCCCTATCATAAGCATCTTGAAGTGATTAAGGTTAAAGTGAACAAACTATGGTGTACATGCTTGACGAAATATAAGTTAGAAATCTCATGTCCCTTGTATACGAGGGCCGCTCCTTATGCTACTCAAGTTTAGTCATCGGTAAGTTCTTGTCATCGTAAGTACATGTGTATCATAGAGAACCGCCAAAGGGGTACCCCTTGCCCGATGATACAGAAGAATCCCCATATCAAAATGACAAGGCAAGCAGACAACGAGCATCTCAGCAATCTTCTTATTTACCATGGGAATATGGTGCTTTTTCTCTCTTTCCTCTTTTCATAATATTTTTTTTTCTCTTTTCTCTTTTTTCTCAATATAGGACTCTTTTTTTATAAGAAGAATGCTTCATAGACAGCTCATTATGGTTACGCTGCAGGTTTCCACCATGTCAGCATGGATTAGACCAGCGGCCCAGGCGTTTCTCTAACACATATACATAACTCCATGGACTTACAAGCTCCCCTTTCATTTCACACCGACGACATCCATATACAAAAGAGCATTATATCAACTAGGTACAAGTACCAAGTGCAATGTTGAAAGCGTTCCCCATGAAAGCATGGTTCTGCTAATTCCCAACAAATAAGTGCAAGCATATACAACATAGACGACACAATGGTTCATGTTTATTAAGGGCAAGAAAAGTAAAGTGTGCCATCCAGTTCGTGAGAGCTTTAATCACTAGTTTTCTCATAACAAGTTTAATTTGGAAAGTAAACAAAAGCATGAATATACTTGTAATAGCATAAGCTAGTAGGTAGGTATGGTGGACTCTTTGGAATAACTTGGTTTAGGGAGTTGGATGCATGAGTGGAACTCATACTTGGTTGTGGAGGCTAGCAAAAGACAAGAAGCGACAAACTAAGAGAGCAATAATGGCCATAATCATGCAGAGCATCAAAACATCATTGATCAAAGCATAAAGTGATACTACAAGTTGAAAACTAAAGGATCATAAAGGCTATGGTGACTTGATATAGTCATAACATGGTGTGAGCATACGCCAAGTCAACCCAAATAAAGCATCAAAGGAGAATACCACTATACTATGCTTTAATATGCTAAAACAGAGCATGATTCATCCAAGGCACATTAAGCAATCTCAATTGTTTATAACAATTCATGCTACAGAAAAGAATACTAAGCATAAAGCCAAAAAAATATCAAGCATGGCATGACAAAGCATAGGCCACAGTCGAAAACAGGCTCTCTTTAACACATAAGCATGAACTTTCCTACTCTTTTCCAATCAAAACCAAACCATTTGAAATCCAATGTATGAAAGAGGGGGTCCAACCAATTTATTCAGAAAACTAAGCAAACTAAGCAAACGAAAAACCAAAACGAAAAAGAAGACGCTCCAAGAACAACACAACTGTGCATGAAACAATAAAAATGAAGCGTTTGGAAGAAACCTGAGATTTTTATCGATGAAGAAGGGGATGCCTTGGGAATCCCCAAGCTTTGACGCTTGTAGTTCTTGGATATTTCTTAGGGTGACATGCATGGAATCCCCAAGCTTGAGCTTTAGTCCATCCTTCATCTCATTACTCATTCCTTCCATACACCTGAAATTTTTCCTTCATACAAAACTTCACACAATATTTATTAGCAACATTAGTGCACTCAAGATAATAGGTCTTTAGGTTCAGTTCTAATACCAATAAAACTCCCATTAAAACACTAGCTACTAAAGCACTTCCCTCAAAAAGCTCAATTCCCCAAAAGAACTCAAAAAGGAACCAACAAGAAGCAAATGCAAATAATGGCAGAAATTTGTCAAAACAGACCAGTAGGTAAAGATGATTTTTTCGAAGACCTTCCGTTGCTCAAATCAAAAATTGTTGAACTAACTAAAGTTAGATAACAACCTGGGGCAGAAGCACAAATATTCACGCCTCAAAAGGACGTACAGAGATTTTACATGAATGTTTACGGTGAAGCACAGAAATCTGTTTCGGGACAGCAACTTTCCCAAGCATTATTTCTCTCTCATTAGAGGTTACTCTTGGCACAAAAGGCAAATAAAAAGGATAAGGAGCGGTTATTACAGAAGTAATAACTTCCAAGACTCATCTAAAACTTTTGGGCTATCTCCCAATAAGTACTTTTCTTTAACGCCTTTAAGTTAGGCATGATAGTTTGAGAAGATGCTCACATAGGAAATATGAATTGAAGTAAAAGAGAGCATCAAGAAGCAAATTCAAAACACATTTAAGTCTAACCCACTTCCTATGCATAGGAATCTTGTAAATAAACAAGTCATGAAAGCACAAAGCAACAAGCAGAGGAAAACAAAACAAGTGCAACTTCAAAATTTTCAACATAAAGAGGGGAAACTTAATATTATTGAGATGCATAGAACCATGTTTCCCTCTCTCATAATAACTTTCAGTAGCATCATGAATAAAAGTAACAATATAACTATTACAAGAAACATTCTTATCATGAGCCACATGCATAAAAGAGTTAATACTCCCCACATAAACATAGTCATTCTTATTAATTGTAGTGGGAGCAAATTCAAAAAAATAGCTATCATTATTATTCTCATCACCATAATCATCAAATATAGGAGGAAAATTGTAATCATAATTAATTTCTTCCTCAATAGTAGGTGGACTGAAAATATCATATTCATCATTGCAATCATCATATATTGGAGGTATAGTATCATCATAAGCAACAGAATAGTTATCTTCCAAAGTGTGTTCATTTGTAAACATATCATCATTGGAAGGATCATGGATAACACTAATAGTATAGCAATTATTAATATCATCATTTTCAGAATTGGTACCGAAGAGATTTTCAATATCAAAAGTAGTGTGCTTTTCCCAATCATGATCACTACTATAGGTAACAGGCATAGGAACATCATCGAGTTAAGACTCATCAAAAACTATAATAGGAGCAACATGCTTAGGGGAAAATACCATTTCCTCTCTCCTTTTACTCCTCCTTTTCTTCTTTATCTTCTTCTCTTTAGGAGGGAGAGGCTTGAAAGGAAGCTTCTCCATATACCCTGGTTCATTGTGAGAGACAATAGAAGAAACTTTGGAGGATTCCTTCTTTTTATTAATAAGATCAAAACACACATTAGTCTTGTCATATTTTGGTAAAATCCCATCTTCTATAATATTTTGTATATAAGTATTTGTGTGACAATTATCAACATAATAAATATGACAACCATGCATGACACTATTCATATCAAAAGCACCCATATCTACCAAAGAGGTTTTTCTTGATTACTCTTCACAGCCCAAAAATAATGTAAGTTCATCATGCTGATTAGGAGTGATCATGTCATCACAATACAAACTTGCAGTCCTATTGGATTAGAAGGGCTATTATTATGGCCTGAGCATTGAAAATTGAAATGACCCACTTCAAGGCAAAGTTCACAAATAAAAGGATAAAGGGCACAAACTTTTTTACCAAGATCATTTAAAGCCCTATACCACATTCTAGGTTTTTCATTCCTATGGGTGATACAATATTCTTATTCTATTTGATTATTCTCACAAGGTCTATGTATTCCACAAAAATTAACATGCTTATAAGAAATAGTACTTTCAGAGGTTTGAGCATGTTTATTGCTATCATTAATGACAATTTCATTTTCCCTGCAAGTGTCTTTAAAAGGATCATGATACATGTCCCATTTTTATTTAGGAGCATTAATATGAGAAGCAAAGGTTTTAAAACAATCAATAAGAATTTGAGGATCAAGACCATATTTAGCACTAAGCTCTTGAAAATCAGCAGTTTCAGCGAAAGACTTAATGCAATCATACTCATAGTTTATACCTGGTTCTTTACCTTTGTTGTTATCCCAATCTTCGGTATTGCTTTGAATTGTTTCAAGAAGATCCCACTTATCTTTGACCTCCTTACTTGTGAAGGATCCCTCTAAACAAGTATCTAGATAGTCCTTGTAATGTCCTGAAAGCCTTGCATAAAAATTATTAATAACAATATTACTAGGGAGCTCATGAATGGGACATTTGAGCATTAGTGACTTCAATCTCCCCCAAGCTTGGGCAATACTTTCTCCATCATGAGGATGAACATTATAAATGTAATTCCTATCTTGATGAATTTCATGAGGAGGATAAAATTTAGAGTAAAAGAGAGATTCAAGTTCCTTCCACTCCAAATGATGAGGATCATCTAGTAGCTCATACCACTCCCTTGCTTTGCCCTTAAGTGAAATAGGGAATAGATTCCTCTTAACTTGGTTCATTGAAATACCGGCACACTTGAACAACTCGCATAATTCATATATAAAGAGTAAATGATCACCAGGATGGACAGTTCCATCACCAAAATAGCAGTTATTCATAACACGTTCAATAATTTTTATAGGTATTTCAAAAGGGATGCTTTCAGTATGTGGATTTAACATATCACAAGTATCATTAGAATTACCACATATGGGAGATAAAGTATCATCAGAGCAAATTTTCTTCTTTAAAGCTGGGGAATTAAAAAGATCATTTTCATAAAAACCAACTTCCCCAAGCTTAGACGTTTCCATAGCATTAGTAACAAAGGTGTTCAAAAGATTCATACTAATAACATTATTATTAGCATGCGAAGAAAGCTCCATGGGTTTTTTAATTTTCTGTTCAGACAATTCAAGTTCTATCTTAGGAAAAATACTAAAAAGCTCTCTATTTTTGTTGTTGTTTTCCATTAAGCCTAACTAGTGAAAACAAGAAACCAAAAGACAAAATTGCAGAATCTAAAGTAAATAACTTCAAGCACTCACACCGGAGGATGTGCGTACCTTTTACCTTACCTCCCTGACAACGGCGCCAGAAAATAGCTTGATGTCTACGCACTTCTATTCTTGTAGACAGTTGTTACGCCTCCAAGTGCAGAGGTTTGTAGAACAACAGCAAGTTTTCCCTTAAGTGGATCACCCAAGGTTTATCGAACTCAGGGAGGAAGTGGTCAAAGGTATTCCCTCTCAAGCAACCCTGCAATCAAGATACAAGAAGTCTCTTGTGTCCCCAACACACCCAGTACACTTGTCAGGTGTATAGGTGCACTAGTTCAGCGAAGAGATAGTGAAATACAAGTGGTATGGATAATTATAAGTGGTAATGGTGATAGAAAATAGCTTGATGGCGTGTGGTTGACGTGGGAAAAGACTAAAGACAAACTGAAATAAAGAAGGAAGCAAGAAAACATGTAACATATCTAGTATCAAACGGTGTATCAATGCTTAGAAACAAGGCCTAGGGATCATACTTTCGCTAGTGAACACTCTCATATAAATATCTTCTCTTTATGATACTACTCTTAACTACTCTCCAGTTGGACACTCTAATCGTTGGTAGGGCTATAATAGCACACCTCAAAGTCTGCTTTCCCCATC
This sequence comes from Avena eriantha, assembly GCA_910589775.1. NCBI lineage: Eukaryota > Viridiplantae > Streptophyta > Magnoliopsida > Poales > Poaceae > Avena > Avena eriantha. The sequence goes on along the minus strand of OU342746.1, from coordinate 378,527,224 downwards.
TAGATAACCCCACACTGTCACCTTGAGTACTAGATGGTTCCAACAAACACCACAATTTCATAAAGACATCCAACTCCAAATATAACTCATAACAAGTATTTGTAATCTCTAGCCTAAGTGCCACCATGGTGTGCACGCTGTCACTTTCACACACATGGGGAGAGCAGAGATGTATTAAAGCACTTGAGTAGCAAGGTAGATCTATAGATTACAAGCTCATGATCTCAATAAGATCATGCATAGAGAGAGATGAACACATAGCTACCGGTAGAACCCTTAGCCTCGAGAGAGAACTACTCCCTCCTCATCAAGGGAATCAGCAATGGTGATGGAGATGGTGGTGGAGATCGATGGAGATGGCTCCGAGGGCACTTCCCCGTCCCGGCAGGGTGCCAGAACAGAGACTTTCTGTCCCCCGAATCTCCCCTTCGGTGGTGGCAGCGCTGCAAAACTTTTCGTGGCCGGAGGCTTGACTATTTAGGGTTTCTGTCCAGGGAGGCTTCTTATAGGTGAAGAGGCAAGGTCGGTGGGCGGCCAGGGGGCCCACACCACCTGGTGGCGCGGCCAGGGCTAGACCGCGCCACCACATGGTGTGGCCGCCCTGTGGCCCCTCTCGGTCTCGTCTTCTGGCTCCGTGAGTCTTCCGGTAAAATATTGACTTTGGCTTTTTTCTGGTCCAATTCCGAGAATATTGATTTTCCGACTTTCCTGGAACCAAAAACAGAAGAAAACAGTCAACTGGCACCGTGGCTCTTGTTAATAGGTTAGTCCAAGAAATCATATGAAAAGTACTCCAAAGTGTGGACAAAACATAAGAAAGTAGATAAAACCCAGTATGGAACATCAAAAATTATAGATAGATTTGCAATGTATCAGTCGTATATATATCAACGCCTTTGGCAAAATAATTTCCTGAGTACTAATAGTTTAACGACCAACTATATGGCCAGAATTAAAAATTCCGCCTGTATAGTTGTGGTCGTATAGTTATCAACCCATCTCCAAAAAAATTATTCAGAGTCCAGAGAGTTTAACGACCAACTATACGACGGGAATAAAAATTCCTGCCCGTATAGTTACGGTTGTATAGTGAATTCCACCGTATATCTAATCTATAGTCGGGTCGGGAGCTATACGGGCCGCGCTCGTATAGTTTCTCATTATGAAAGGCGGCTAGGATTTTGACCTCTCCTTTTAAAGATGATCGCATCTAACCTTTTTCATTAAGTTTTCGCAGAGCCATAGCCTCCAGCCTCGAAAAATCCTTGCCATCCCTATACAAGCCCCTCTAACAACATCTGTGCAGCAAAGCCATGCAGCCCTTCCATGTCAAAAAGATCTGGAATAAGAAAGAAGAGAATCCCGTGAAGAGGATAGAAGAAGTAGAACCTAAAGGATCGTCGTCATCATCCATCCCAGAGATCAAGCCTCTCCCAAATTGGGAGGACATTTTATCACAAATGATGGAGATGATGAGGCAAGCTGAGCGGGGAAGGAACAAGGATGAGTATCTCCCTAATCCTTATCGTTACAACATAGGATCCTATTATAAACCTCTTCTTGGTCCATCACCTCTTAAACCTAAGAAGGTGCGGCAAGATGAGATTCATGATAAGATCTATGAGTTAGAAAAAGCTTTGAAGGCATGCATTGAAACAATTGGAGAAGGGATTGACTCCTACTAGATGATGAGCAAAGACCTTGAGAAGAAGGTCGATGACATCGATGGTAGAGTTGGTTTCTTGATTAAAATTGTCCTTGAGTTGAAAGATGAGAAGAAATTCCTCAAGAAGAAAGTGTTGAAGCTCCAATATGACATGGCCGAGCTTAGCATTCGCTTTGCAAGCATAGTTAAAGATGGCAACATAAAAGAAGAGGGTGACGCTCTTTCTACCCAGGAGGAGGAATAGGTACCAACAAGGAGTTAATTGATCCCGCCTGGCTTGATCCAAGCTTGGGGAGATCTTTAAAAACCTTGTAATCTATCTTATAAGTTTTATATTACCATTTTTTGCATTAGTTCAAACTAGAAATAAAGTTTGCATCATTAGAATTCCCTTCAGGAATAGTCGAGCCCTTTAATGAAATTCGGAGTTTATTATTATATATGGAGCAATATTGAGTTTGTGTTTGTTTTATTGGATATATGAATGGCTTGAGTATAATTTTACTTGCACTTGATGATAGAACACATAAACATAATTTGGTCAATATGTTGTAAGTCTACGGTTTGATTTACAAAGAAAAACTATCCATACAATTGAGGAACAAGAAACCTTGAACAAAGGAAAAATAAAGTGCTATCAAAATAGAGTAAGAACAAGTCGAGGTAGAATCTCCAAGTCATAAGAATGCTTCATATACAATTGAAATTTGATAATTGAGATCGTTAAACTTTGAATTCCTACATGAAGTGGAATGTATGGCTAGCTCCTTTGCACAGCACTTAAACAAACGTGTGAGCATATATACAAAATAAAAGAAAAAGAAGAAGAAAATAGGCATATATCACTGTATTGTAGTATGACAAAGAGACACTTTTGAGATTTTGAATCCCTAGTGAATACGTTGATCCTAAAACACTTGGGACTACCTCGCTAACTCATTCAGTTGAACCGGATACTTTTACATTATGTTGAGATTCATCTTTTATGAACTGTTGATCACTAAGGTGTGGAAGCCTGCTAATACTATTCAGATGGTTCGAGTTGGGTACTATTCATGAACTTATTACTATGTATCGTATATGATAAACACATGCTACAACTACCTCATTTATTTTATCGACTCAGCTTCATGAATATGAGGATCACATCCATTAAGCTAAACTTGCTCGGGACGAGCAAGAGTCTAAGCTTCGGTAAGTTGATGAGTGCATATTTGCATCATGTTTTACATTATTATTTTGCATTGTAGATGTAGGATCTTGGTATTTTATGGCGCTCAGGTGCATGTTTTATGTCTATTTTCACTAGGATCAGGACAGATGATGGATCCAATGGATACAATTCTTGGAGCAGTTGAACTGAGGAGAAAAGGAGTCAAAAACAATGTAAAACGCTTATTTGGGAAATATTAAGAATACCAGAATAAAACCAGAAGCGAACAAAGGAGACAGAGGGTTCAACGACCAACTATACGACCAGAATAAAATTTTAGGCCGTATAGTTGGCGCCGCTTCCGCATCCTCAAATAGTTCCACCCTGTGCAACTGGTTCGGGGAGACGACATATAGAACACCAGAAATCGCCGAAAACTCACCTCCGGAAGGCATCTAGAGGGGGAACTCATCCGCCAGGGATCCATCTTCAGTCTGTGCAGATCCGAGAGGCTAAGGCATCGATCTTCATCATCCACTGCTGCATCACCACCATCTCCATCCATCCCATCTATGTCTTATCTAGATCTTGTTGTAATTCCCGTACTTGTTGTGTATTTATACAAGTACTATTCATCTATGATTGTTTCCATTACCATTGCTAGGATGTTGATTGCCTCCACATCTGAGTAGATCTCTAGTTCTTGGGGAGATGGAGAAACCCTAGCATATGATTGAGATGAGATAGAGATTATTCTGTTATACATCATTATGTGTATGTGTTAATTGTCTTCATCTTGATGTTGGGAGTTGTGCACCTCCTTAATATTTGCCTCCTATGGGGACTCGATGAAGGGGATTACTTGTTGGTAGAGTTCAGTTATGTTGTTCCGACACACCATTACGCTGCGGTGTTCCGGCTGGCGTAATCTATGGGATGATCCCACAGTCCTTCAAGTGCATGTTAAACTCATAACTCAAATACCCGCCTCCCCGATCCGATCGAAGATGCTTGATTCTCTTGTTAAGTTGATTCTCTACTTCTTTCTAAAATTCCTTGAACTTTTCAAAGGTTTCATACTTGTGCTTCATTAAGTAGATATATCCATATCTAGTTAAGTCATTAGTAAATGTAACAAAGTAACGATAACCATTGCACGTTGAGACACTCATTGGTCCACATACATCCGTATGTATGATTCCTAGTAGGTCTGCAACTCTCTCCATTGTCCCAGAGAATGGTGTACTAGTCATCTTGCCCATAAGGCATGGCTCACATGTATCAAGGGATTCAAAATCCAATGATCCAAGAAGTCCTTCTGAATGAAGCTTCTTCATACGCTTTATGCCAATGTGACCAAGACGGCAATACCACATAAACATGGAATTATTAGCATTATGCTTACAAAGTTTAGCATCAACACTATGGATGTGTGTATTACAATCAAGATCAAGTAAGAATAAACCATTACACACAGGCGCATGAACATAGAAAATATCATTCATATAAATAGAACAAGTTCCGTATTTAAACGAATAATGATCTTGCAAAAAGCAAGACCCACTCACAATATTCATATTCAATGCGGGTACATAGTAACATTTATTCAAAACCAAAAATAATCCTGATGGTAGACATAGATGCAGGGTGCTGATGGCCATCACTTCGATTCTCGAAACATCGCCGACGCGCATCGTCACCTCGTCCTTCCTCGGGCGCCTCCTACTCTGCAGTTCCTGCTGAGAGCTACAAATGTGAGCAACAGATCCGGTATCAAATACCCAGGTGTTACTCCTGGCGCTTGTAAGGAACACATCAATAACATGTATATCACATATACCTTTGTCCTTGGCGAATATCTTGTCGGCTTTCTTGTCTTCAAGGTACTTGGGGTAGTTGCGTTTCCAGTGCCCATCCCCTTTGTAGTAGTAGCATGTAGTGTCGGGCTTAGGGATAGGCTTGGCAGTCTGAGAGGTGTTGGCAACGAACTTGCCATCCTTCTTGGGCTTCTTGCCCTTTGCCTTTTCCCTTTTGCCCCGGCTTCTTAAAGTTGGTGGTCTTATTGATCATCAACACCGTGTACTCCTTCTTGATTTCTACTTCAGCAGTTTTGAGCATGGAGAACACCTCAGCAAGGGTCTTAGTCATCCCTTGCATGTTGTAGTTCATCACAAAGCTCTTATAGATAGGGGCAGCGAGTGCATCACCCTATCGATCGCGAGCTCCTCCAGGATTTTGCAATCCAGGGCATCAAACGCTTAACATAGTTAGACATTTTGACTACATACACACTAATACTGTTGTGCTCTTCCATCTTAGCAGAGAAGAAGAGCTCGAAAGCATCATACCTCTCTACATGATCCTGTGGAGCAAAGACAGCCTTGATATCTTCAATGATCTCAAAAGCATTCATCTTCTCAAAACGCTTTCGAAGCTCCAGCTCCATGGCATAGAGCATTCCACTTTGGATGAGGGAGAAATGATCCGCCTTGGACTGCCAGACATTCTTTTCGTCTTGGGAGGCAGAATTTGCAGGCTTAGCCGGAATCTCAGCCTCGATGACATAAGTCAACTTGTATGGGACTAGGAGGATCCTAAGATTGTGGAACCATGCGGTGAAGTTGGTTCCATCAGTTTTCAGCTGGTCCTTCTCGAGTAAAGTGCTAAGGTTGAAGGTGGGTGGGCGAGACATCTACAATGGATTTGCAAAGTGTTTCGACCATGTTCATAATAATGAGTTCAAGTTTTAATTATACTATCATACTTAAAATAAAAAGAACTCCCACTCAAACGAACATCCCTCCACTCATTTAGTGATCACATGATCCCAATCCCCTGCACCTCCCCCGACAGGCAGTGGTTCATTCAATGAGAAAGAAAGACAGGAGGGCAGGATTCGTCGTGTTGGGCGAATTCATTCTGGGAAAGAAGGGAGGAGAAAGAACGAGGCGTCCGAGCGTGACGAAGAGAAGTCGATGGTGATGGCGAAGGAGGCAAACCGCTTGAACCAAGCGCTCAGTTCTTGCTTTAAGCTATAGAGAGACTTAGAAAGCAAGCACACGTCCGAGCATGTTCATCAATGAAATCGTCGTCACGACCATCAGTGCATTACCAAAGGTGGACATTCCCTAATGTCGATCACATCAACCATGTCTACACATGCTAGGCTCGCCAGTTCTAACTTGTGTGTATTCGTAGTGCAACATGGCTTACACCCACTGTATGCGAACATAGATATGTCTGATACCCGATCTTCACGGCCTTCCTCATACCGAAGAACTTTATTGGTGGTGCACACACAAGGGGAATATGATAACTGGAATACTGTGAGGGATTATCTTACTATGCTACCATCAATATATAATTATACTAGCATAATAAGTAATACTTCAAAAAGTAAAGTGTTAATACATGGTTATAACATCTCGATCATTATCAATAGCTTTAATGAAAGTTTCACAAACTTGTCATTGCCATGTCTCAACACATGCCCCTATGCAATAGTAAAGATAGATGCGTCTATATTATCTATTGCAAGTTTTATACGGCTATAGGGCTTTCGCGAACCCCTTCCCACCTACAAACGTGGAGCTACAACAAGGATTCAATGATTGTCGTTTTTCTTCCCTTTTTAGGGCCCTCCAATGTTGATGCCATATCAACTACCGTGGAGAGACAGACACCCCCCATAATCCACTTTGATTCGTGGACCAGTCTCGTGAATCACCACGTGAGGTTGGTTGGGGGCCGCTTCATCAAATAGCGTCGCGATATGAATGGGAACATAAAAGAGGGTAACAACTAGAGAATGAATGCCCACATATTTCTATGTGTTCTATCCATACGACATGTCTACCCATAGACCCACACTGATACCACTGGGGTTCCGTAGCAGAAAAAATTCTAACTAAGCGAACTCTAATACTAGGATCTATACTATGTATACATAAGTAAGGGAAGAGAGAGACGGTATTCATGCCTTTGAAGATCAAGGAACGCCTTATGCAGGAAGGCGTATATTGATGAATACGAGCAGCACCTCAAGTGTGGCGCCTCCAAAGTTCGTCACACGTTCGGTGTAGGTGACGTCTCCCGGACTCCGATCCAGTCGAGTAGCGGAAGAAGTAGATGCCGAATCGATGATCACACGACGATGGTGTGAAGGTGGAGAACTCACACCACGAGGTCCTCTCCAATATTCTGTAGAAGTCCTCAATGAATGAGAGAGAGAGAATGAGAGAATGGGATGATTCCAAAGGGGGAGGGAGACCCCTATATACAGTGGGAGGGGCGTATCGCCCAGGGGCCAGGCGGTGTGGGACTAATCCCACACCTGTCGGCCACCTAGGGGCAGTCGTCGGCCCTACCTGGGCCCCACTGGGGCGGCCCACTAAGCCTAGGCCGGCTGGCCCCTTCTCCCTAGGCGCCTTGCCTCTTGGGCCTCCCCTTTGGGTGAGGCCCATTAGCATTGGGCTGCCTTTAATAATAAAATAAAATATATATTTAATATTAATTCTCCAATTAACATTCAAGTGCACATATTATCTTATTCCTTCACTCTAGAACACCTTCCGGGCCCCTTCCGATCTTCATCGGATGTTACCCGGAACTATTCTGGTTTCTCTTTCTCTATTTCTCCTACGATACCTCATCTACCCTGAGAGTCCCCACCCTTAAGCGGGGCATCCTTCGGTTCGGAAACACTCGGGACATGATTGAGACTACTCTCACATCAATGATCAACAAAGGGACCTGGATGGCCATGTGATCCCAATGTGTTTCACGAATATAATCGCTCGAACCATGAAATAGTCATTTCTCGTTCCCTTTTTTATTTGCTACCTAATTCTTCCGAGACTTGATCTTCAATATCTCCATACCTTAGTTCGGTCTCGTTACTGATGAACTTGTTTACTCGTCCCCATGTCGTTGCATTCCGTGACCAAGTCACATGCTTGCAAGCTTCGTTAATGCGACGTCATCGAGATGGCCACATGTATCTATCCATTACATGGATTTGAAAAATCCTGGTCTTGATATGTACTCATCTATGCGTCCCTTTGGAAAACCTGAATAACACCTTTTTGATCACCCTTTTACGAGATGATACATGATAACCATCAAAGCTTCCTCTAGAATGGTGATTTGCATTACCTCACAGTCAAAGGATCAGGTCGCGAGGTTTTCTATGTTTATCATCAATGGTGAACTTTGTAATTAGATGTCATTAAGATACAGCTATCCGACATTTGTCTATCACATCATTCAACTAATGACATGACCTCATTGTCAATTGGAATAAATGCCCATGATCTTGAAACCCAGATCATCCTCATGACCAATGAACTAGTTTGCTAGAGATAACTAGAGACACAGTTTGTTTACATACCACACGTGTATTAACGTTTCGTATTAACACAGTTATAGCACAGTATGAAACATATTATGAACATATAGGAGATATATCAAATACATACACTTTATTATTTTCCTCTAGGGCATAACTCCTTTAGCTTGGAGTAGGGAACAAGTAGAAACAAATAGAATTTGATTTAGAGTTGTAGATATAAAGATATTGATGTTTGAATGGATATAGGTTCGAAAACAGATTTTTCGCATGCTTTTCAAAGCAAACTTGGGATTATGCCTTCCCATGTGTGTTCATGCCTGATCTGGCAAGGTGGGCCCTGGCTGGCTTTCCCGACCTATTTAGGTTTTTTCTTTTTTATTTTACTATTTTCTTTTATATCTTTTAATGAACTCCAAATGATATGATTCTTGTTTTTAAATTTTCCTAAAATTCAATAGATCATTGTAGGATCATTCATATTTTCACTAGTTTGAAAATAGTGGATTTATAAATCCCTATAAATTTCTTATAGGAATATTTTGGCAATTTAACTATAGGATTTTGAAATTAGGGTTTGAATTCAATTTTTGAAAACTTTGCATAGATGCAATGCAATGCTCATGAATGCTTCATGATTTTATTTTTTGCAAACTTTCACACCAATACTAAAACTAAAATTCAAATCATGCCTTTTTGCCTATATGGCTACTTAGGCCATAACAGGAAAATATAAGGTTTTGTAAAGACTCAAATAGAATAATCAACCATGCAAATATAATCAAGAAGTCATGTTATCTTCCTCATATAAGGTTTTGAATTCAAGGTTGAGAGGATAATCAAATCAAAAGTTTCTTTTCTTTGAGAATTTTCAACAAAGTCAAACAATCAACCAAACTTATTTTATTTACTTTATGTTCCAAAATTAGGAAAATTTTGGGATGTTATAGTTAGTATCTAAATATCATGCTTGCCTACATGATCCTTGATATTCGAAAGTTGTTTCAATATCAAGGTTATCTAGGAGCTCGAAGAATTATTTTAGAAACCATCATGTGTGGAAGATATTGTGATATCTGAAATAATGCTTGGTTGCAATATGATAGAATATAATTTTAGTAAGATACATGTCCTCATATTGTATGAGAATTTGTGAAGGTTGGAGACACTAGGCGTCTTGATCTCCCAAAAGGTTTTGGGAACTAACATTATACTCACAATTCGCCCTTATAGGCTATAGTAGCTTGATCATGAAATTCGTCATGATAGAATGAATAAAATATGTAGGTAAAATGTTTACTACACTAAAAGATTACTAAAGAATGGATTTTGGAAGAACACCAAACATTTGATGATGGTGATGCACATCAAAGTGCAAGTCCAAGGGTAATAGTGTTTGACAAACACACTTTGGACTAAGTGTCATGTTTATAGCGCCACTATTGATGTTTATATAATATTCTAAAAAGGAAAGGAAATGTCAAAAGATAATTTGGAAATTATTTGGTTGAAAATAAAAGGCTGGAAATGTCTAGTTTATGTATATAGATGGTATACATATTTTGGATGTATTCTTTGCCTATTAAACAATGTGGTTCTTGGGTATTGGATACCAGATTGGTTGGTGTGAAGTGTCATACATGACAACACAATTCATGAACTGCAATGGCCTAAATAACTAGCAAGAGAATATGGGATGATATTCATCGGAAACAAATAAAGTGTTCACCGTGTTTCCCATTGACATCAAACCGAGCCTTCAAGATTTCTATTAATAATTGTTATTTTGTTCCAATATTATGAGAAATAATGGTTATTTAAATAATTACCGTATTCCATAGAAGATGGATGAACTCTTACAAGTATAGTTGGAGAAATCATATCCATAACACTAATGCTAAAATGTTACAAGACGAATATTGGAATATCACTTATGAGTGACATCGCCGTTTAAATTATACTAGAAAGAAAACATAAAGAAACTCCATGTTAATGGATTTTAGAGTCTTCGATTTTGATCAATTGACACTTGTAAGTATTTCATGGAGATAATTAAAACTTCGTTCAAAGGTCAAAGAAGAACGAATGACTAACCTATTGGACATTGTGCATGTTGATGTATATAGTCCATTATGTGTAGTCGTAAGCGATGGATTTCAACTTTATATGCTTTCTCTGAAAACTTGAGTTGATATATATGTATATTTACTTAATAAGGAAGAAGTATAAAATATTTGAAACATGTTCAAAAACTTTCGAGATGAAGTGGAAAATCATTGTAACAACAAAATAAAGAATTTATGACTAGATCATAAAGGAAGATATTTGAGTTACAAATTTTAGCAAACACCTAAGATTTTAGGAATCGTTCCATTCACTTGCGTTTCCTGAAACACCTTAGGAGTATGGAGTGTTCAAGAAATATAATCAAACCTTGTTTGACATGGAGAGATCAAAAGCGTCATTTATAAAACTGCCATTTTTTTTAAAGATTAAGCTTTAGGGACTACTACTTTTACACAAAAAAGAGCACCATCAAGATCCTTTGAACTGACTTCATATGAGTTATGACTTAGGATAAAACCTGAGTTGTCTGTTCTTAAATTTTGGTTTGCTAGGAATAAGTAAAATGTTTACAACCAAAGTCTGATAAGCACGTCTTTGTAGGTTATCCCAAAGAAATTGTTGGGTATTCCTCCCTAACACCAAAGAAAAATTGTTTATCTCTTAGAACGTCAAGTTTCTTGAGAAGGAATTTCTCGTGAAAATTTAAGTGGAAGGACAATAGAACTTTGATTAGGTTGATGAACCTGAGAAATATGTGTTGAGTAGCTCAGCGCCGGAAAGTGTCCCAGAGGCGGCTACAATGCTCATGGTTCCCCTGCCTCAAAGGTTGCGGGTCACGGAGATCTAAGTTCCTATTGAACCACATAGACCGCGTAAACAATCAAATAGTAAGATTTGAGATTGAATCATTATTGTTTTACAATGATGAACCGACTACATACAAAGAAGTGATGATGGGCCCTGACTCTAATGGCTAGAAGCCATAAAATCTATGATAGTTCCATACAAGAGAAACCAAATTTATGAACTTGGAAGACCCTCTATAAGGCATGAAGCCTATCAGTCGTGTTTGGATCTATAAAGACACAGACATGGATGTTTCATATCTATGAAATACTCGACATGTTGTAAAAGAGTTTGTGACTATGTTTAAGGAGATGACTACGACAAGATTTGATCTTTCGTAGCGATATTTAGTCTGGACAAATTATTGTAGCAACCACTACATATATCGATTTAGGTATATGGTAGTTGAACAAACAAAACAACGTTCTTATAATATAATGGTTACCTAGGTCGTGTATGTGACATAGTTCAAAGGGTTTTGTTATTTTAAAGGATGCTAAAAGGGTACGCAAACTTCAATGGTTGAAGTAAGCATCGCAGAGTTGGAATCTTCACCATGATGAAAAATAGTTAAAAGGTTTAATATCATTAGAGACGATGAAGATGTTTGCATTTGCAAAAAATTAAGTGGGAGCACTAAGACATATTTCTAATACATTATATAGAAGACATGTTTTTGATTAGAAATGATGTATCTTTTATTGACATGGGTTAATAATTTAATTTCGATGAAATACTTAGGCAAAACTATAATATTATGCATCAAAGTATATATGAATAGATTGATGTTGGGAATATGCCTTAGAGGCAATCCTGTATGATGTAATTCTCAATGTATTCATAAATTTATTAAGTTGCCCTAGCATGAACAACTGATATGTATCATTGAATATCTGATTTAGTTGTGGAACTATGTATTCATGTTGTTCATACTAGATGTCCTTGGTCGTTGAGGTTGTGCTAGAGACACAACTTAGACTAATGTGAAAGTTGGCTGATGATTAGGTTCCACTTGTCATGGGCATGGTGATGTTATTCCGACTTACACGGACTCGGTTAAAGGGTTTAGCGAGTTGGACAGTTGGACTGGACCACAGTTGAGTTGCAACGAGCATGTTGTCATTTGTAGTCTCAAGCAATGGAATCCTTTGACCTGAGGTGCTCGCATGATCCGAGTTGTGGATCGTTAGCTTAGGTTCTATTAAACGTTATTCTGTAAATGGGTATTTATAAAGGTAGAGTTTGGGTTGATTGTGAATCAAGCTGCATGACATGGATTACCAAGATGGGATCTGCCCCTCCATAATGGAGAGATATTCTCTAGGACCTCTCGTGTGATATGATTCGGAAGCATGGCCTTGCGTGACTTGGTTAAGTGTTTAACCAAGGAGTCAGACTAAGTGTTAGTCGAGTGAATCATATATCATGGAACAAGATGAGAGTTGAGCTATTGAAGGGATGTCAACTACTCGCCTATAGCTCAACACGTATATCGTGAGGCAAAGGGACTTGGAAGAAAGTCACATTGGAAAGTATTTGTCTTCTAACTTTACGGCACTTGGGAGTTGGCATGTCTTGCTAGAGGTCCCTACCATCTATCGACTTGGAGTGGTGACTCATGTTATGTCCAAGTATACGTGAACCTATAGGGTCACACACTTAAGGGGAAGGAGCCCATGTGGATTAGATCCGTGTGGAAATTGGGGTACAACCTAGATGGGCCTCAAGCGTTGAGCCCAACTAGGATTGCATGACAACATTCTATGAACTAGCCCACTTGGGAAGCCCTGTCCTAAAGAAGCACAAGCACATAACCTTGCTTGTCATCTGTCCAAAGATCGCTACTAGTATCGAGGAAGGTTCGCGAAGAGCGTTCAACCATGCTTTTAGTCGTTGAGACTTAGCCACATCGTCTACAAGAATGCCTGCATAGCATAAATTATGATAGTCAAGATTCAACAAAGAGCAAGGACTCATGGGCTCTACAAAAAGCTTACACATTATATATTTGCTCGCCCTCGAAATTTCTTCCAACATAAAGTTTTCTCTCTCGGCTACTTTTTGGGCTTTCGAGTGAGAGACAACAATGTTTCCCTTTAAAACCCAGAGTTCTTCTTCCTTTTTCCTTAATGTGATGGATTTTTTCAGAATACAACGGTGGATCAATGACTCGGGTAACACCGTTTGCGTTCCCGAGTGCATCCATTTCCGTCAGCACTAAGTCCTTATACTAGGAGCTAGGCGCATCCGCAGGATTAGTTGAACCATCGATTAATTTCTGAGGAAGCAAGTGAGAAAATATTCAAGACAAAGTTCCAATCGAAGGTAGGAAAATAACTAGACATTCAAAGAAAGACCATATGCCACAAAAGAGAGAGATTACTAGTAGCAGACAAAGCCATATATACATATGGTGGTTTTTTCTTTACAAAGCGCAAAAGGAGGATCAAATCTACACTATGGCGCTTTCGCATCGGTGGAACTAGCTGAAGGCACCTCATCTGAAGCTTTCGCGATGGGGGCCTCCTACACCTCCACCATGGTAAGGGGTAGCTTAGAAAACTTCTTCGACTTATTAAAATAGGGCTTGAGGGGAACCTCTTCGCCCACTTCATTTATCGAAAGGGACGAGCTGACCTTCTATCAGTCGACTTGGGCACCATGAGCCAGCACCAACTCCATCGAACTTCAGCACCACTTTTTTCCTAGAGGATGTTGTACTCCGTCAACGGGTTCTGCTCCATATTGAACACATCAACAAGGTCACTGAAATCAGCGGGCACAACATTTCTTGGGAAAACCTCCGCGTGAAGGCGCTTGGAGGCATGGTGATAGCGGGTCAGCAAGTTCTTGGCGCGAACGATGTTTCCCTCCAGGGTGTTCACGACATCGAACAATGGATCAGATCACTGATCCTACTCCAAAATTAGAGAGTGACCTGTGATATCTACGAAAAAGGAAAAAGCGGCAAGCTTCTAAGACAAGAAATCAAAGGGTACAGGAAATAAAAATGTCACAGGTTGTGATAATATTACTTGTCAAGGAGGCATTCAGGGATTCAAGCTTTCTGCGCACCTCTTCATCATGCGATGCGGTTTTTGCAGCTTCCTCTCCATGCCGTCTCTCCCGGATTTGGCCACAGCGTGGGATTCTTCGAGGGCTTTTCAACTCTTTTTATTTCTTTCTCAAGATTATCGACGCGCTTCAAAGCGTCTTCATGAATAACCTCGGATTCCTTGGTAGCGGCTGAAACATTCAAGAGGATACTATGTGAATCAAGGAAGACAAAATAAAGCTGCAGAAAGGGAAAGAGATCAAAGGGTCAAACCAGCGTGAATGGCGGATTCGCCGCGAAGTTTGATAAAACGAGTGGCCATGTCTACCATCTTGTGCATGATTGGCTCTACAACACGGAGCTCGGGTGCTGACGCTAATAGACGCCGAGGCACATCCGTAGTCGTTGTTCTCGTACTGGCGTGGAAAAATAAGTCATCAAGGATAACTGTGTCGGAGATCTGCAACGGCGCCATATTTTTTGGCTCAGCACAACGTGATCTACCGACCTAGTGCTTCCGCGGCATCAAGGCGTTTACGCCATGACCCATTGATGTCTACGCACTTCTATTCTTGTAGACAGTTGTTGGGCCTCCAAGTGTAGAGGTTTGTAGAACAGCAGCAAGTTTTTCCTTAAGTGGATCACCCAAGGTTTATCGAACTCAGGGAGGAAGTGGTCAAAGGTATCCCCTCTCAAGCAACCCTGCAATCAAGATACAAGAAGTCTCTTGTGTCCCCAACACACCCAATACACTTGTCAGGTGTATAGGTGCACTAGTTCGGCGAAGAGATAGTGAAATACAAGTGGTATGGATAATTATAAGTGGTAACGGTGATAGAAAATAGCTTGATGGCGTGGAAAAGACTAAAGGCAAACTGAAATAAAGATAGTAGCAAGCAAACATGTAACAGATCTAATAGCAAACGGTGTTTCAATGCTTAGAAACAAGGCCTAGGGATCATACTTTCACTAGTGAACACTCTCATGTAAATATATTCTTCTTTATGATACTACGCTGAACTATTCTCCGGTTGAACACTCTAATCGATGGTAGGGCTATAACAACACACCTTAAAGTTCATCTTTCCCATCTAGAAAACCCCACACTGTCACCTTGAGTACTAGATGAGTCCAACAAACACCACAATTTCATAAAGACATCCAACTCCAAATATAACTCTTAACAAGTATTTGTAATCTCTAGCCTAAGTGACACCATGGTGTGCACACTATCAACTTCACACTCATGGGGAGATCAAAGATCTATTAAAGCACTTGAGTAGCAAGGTAGATCTACTTGATTACAAAGCTGATGATCACAATATGATCATGCATAGAGAGAGAGATGAACACATAGCTACCAGTAGAACCCTTAGCCTCGAGAGAGAACTACTCCCTCCTCATCATGGGAATTAGCCACGGTGACGGAGATGGTGGTGGAGATCGATGGAGATGGCCCCGGGGTCACTTCCCCGTCCCGGCAGGGTGCCGGAATAGAGACTTTCTGTCCCCCAAATCTCCCCTTCGGTGGCGGCGGTGCTGTGGAACTTTTCGTGGCTGGAGGTAGGACGATTTAGGGTTTATGCATCGGGGAGCTCTTATAGGCGAGAGGGGAGACCGAGGGAGTGCCGGAGGGGCCCACACCATCCCCTGGCGCGGCCTAGGCTGGCCCACGCCAAGGGGGATGTGGCCACCCTGTGGCCCCTCTCCGACTCTCCTTCTGGCTCTGTGAGTCTTCCGGGAAAATAGTAACTTTGGCTTTTGTCCCGTCCAATTCCGAGAATATTCATTTTCTGACTTCCTGAAACCAAAAACAGCAGAAAACAGGCAACTGGCACTGTGGCATCTTGTTAATAGGTTAGTCCAAGAAATCATATGAAAATTACTCCAAAGTGTGGACAAAACATAAGAAAGTAGATAAAACCAAGCATGGAACATCAAAAATTATAGATACATTTGCAATGTATTACCCATGTAGGGTGGCACTACGTACATGACGTGCCAACTATGAGATGCACAAAGATACAGCTTGGTCTGATATATCCCGGCGCATACCTTTTCGTATAGAAATTTTATATTCATCGCAACATATTATATATGTGATTATGAATATCAATAACAAAAGAAAGAATGACCAAATATATTATATCAGATGCCATATACATGTTATGAAACCATTACATATATATTTATATAGTGTAGATTCTCCTATATATCATATATATGGCTACACGCCTTCATGTCTTGGTCATCTCGTACACTTTAGAACATGCTTATTGTTGCAAACAATAAAAGAAATGATCAGCACAAAATGATAGATGTAAGAATGAGCATACATATATATATATATGATAGCATATGCTAATTACCTAGTATTGTAGTATAAGGATATATAGTGGATGTTTTGAAATAACCATAGATCTTCTTCCACTCATAGTTGTTCACATATAATAAGTATACCCCTTTCTTCATTCGTATAACCAAGATATTTCTATCTTCAAATACACACAATATTTTTTGTTTACATTTACCACCATGTGGCAAATATGTGCCAATGACTAGGAGATTAAACAAATCAGCTTCTCTATGAAATGACCATATGTGATCACCTACTACTGACCTGACACTGCTCTAGGTCATTAGGGTGCAACCTCTTAGAATGGCAAGGCCAACACCTCCATGCTGCTCTTTAAAGGTGTGACGCCTGCACTAGATTCACGAACCCATGACATTGCTATCGATAGAATGGATGCAACTGAATCCCATCTGCGTGTCTCCAATGAGTACATTTGTACCTTTACTTGTTTAGTGTTTATTGTTATCCAAACAATCAGGAAATTGCTTGTGTGACAATTGTGTGTAAATCGTCCAACATGGTTGCTGGAACAACCATAATTGTTCCATTGAACTTAGCCTAGAACCCATGCCATAATGGTTCACACACAAATGCATCACTATTCCTGATTGGATCCCGAACTAACATGGCTGGGTAAGCTGAATAATGTAGTAGCACACACCCATGCCGACATGCAAGGATACACAGGGTTCCGTATACCCCACCATCACTATCACTATCAATCTCACCGACAATGTCTTCATATCTAAGGGGCAACTTTGGCAAGATGGTTGGGTCAAGATGATGCTCAGTGATTACACAACGAGCATTGCCACTACTTCGGTAGAAAATCCTAGCAAAAGGGTTGCACTATTGTGTGACAGGGTTAGCTATCTGAAACCATCGCTTATCCCCTCCAATCACAACAGACGACTGGTACCATCAGTAAGCTGTGGGGTTGTGGACAAATTATGAGAAGAATCTGAGCGACTACATTGACTGCCACTTTGCCTAATGTTTTTTTTGATCCGAGTGAAGATCGTAGTATTTGCCAATGTCATTGCCTAAACGCACAAGACTGTAAATGGAGATAAATACATAGCAGATCTGAACCGGTGAAGGCCTTAGCTGGTGATGTATCAGGGAGCGAGTCTGCATGGTCGATGGAGGGTTACACGATGGACAGGAAGAAAGTGAGGCCGATATAGGGTGGCGTCGCAGCAAAGAGGGGAACGGTCTTGTCGAGAGCAGAGCTGCAACGAAGAGTGGAATGGTCCGGTCGAGAGCAGTGGCACCGTGAAGAGAAGCAGCTGCATGAGGTGGGTAGGGAATTATGTGCGCATAAAGTTTGACTAGTTGACCACTAGGTCACGTCACCTTTTGCAAACTAATAATATGGACCCACAAGGATAGCACGCACATATGTACTCAATTTGCTAATAATAAAAAAATGAACATAGTACATAGTGCATAATAGTAAAAAACTAGAAGCTTGAGAATAAAAAAAACAAACATACTACAAAGTGCATAATTAAACATAAGTACTTGCTAATAAGTAGCTCAGTAAATAATAAAACAAACTTTATTCCTCGGGAACGGCTTTGAATCGCATGTTATCTAGTGAGCGTGCCACAACTGACAGCAGGCCGCAGGCCAGGACTAACTATGTTGCACACAGTCTTAATCGCACTCAGCAATTCACTGATCTCTTTCTTTGCTTTAATTTTGCTTCCTCCTCGTACTCTTCTTTTTTGGCTTCCTCCAAAGCTCCAACTTCTGGCAATTGATCATCGTTTGGTTCCCTGGTTAATCTCTCCAAGGTACGCTGCATCACTTCTGAGTGCGGTTCATCAAGCCAAGTAAGGTAGCATCACCTTGGTTTTTTAAAGTTGCAACCAAGAAATCTAAGGCACGTGTGCTTGCCTCCCGAATGGGACATGTCTGCGGGGAAGCCAGTTGTAGTAGCATGTTGTTTCATAGTTATTTTGTATCATGAAACCGTTGAATGTATGATCATATATCCATTTCGGCACTACGTCATGCTGAGAAAACCCCAAACTAACATTCGTGAGATCCAAGAACAAAAATGCGAAGTAAAAACCCGATATGATATTGATCGGTAGAGAACGAACGAATAACTTACCAATCCTCCACCGATCTCAAAACCCATTTTCGTCTTCGTGTCTCACCGATAGGGGACCTCGCATCAATCAACTCCGTCGCTGCCTACGTCACCAAGGGAGGGTCAAGAGATGAATAAACTGTGGACTGTGATTGCATGATGGCTCCAAAAATAGCCATCTTCCACCGCATTTAAACATTGTTTTTAGTCAAGAAATTGACAAGAAACTCTCAATCCTTGCCACTAATGACTAATAATTGTAAATATATGCAAACCATTGCTTTGAATTGTGTTGTGCAGGAAATCATGCTTTTTAATGCGAAATCTGGAGCCATAATGAAGGTTTTTGAGGAAGTCCACACGACCAAGTAATTGTGGAGTCAATCCCAAGCGACAACAGCCGTAACAACCACTGGTACGGGCATGGACCGCCTGTGCTGTCTGCCCGTACCATGTGGCAGTGGCTCCGTCTCGTAAAACCCTACAACTTTCATGAAGACACCTATATATTTTGAGGTCTTAGCCACCGCGCAGAGGGCCGCCATTCTCAGATTGCATCATAACACAACCCAAGGAGATCCACACCATTGTTCATCCCTTCCATCTTCCATCCCCTCCATTAGCCATAGCCATTACCTTGAACTTTAGATCTCCTTGTGATTCGACGACCATCGTAAGAATATTTGATTTCAATCTAAGTATTTTACACAATGTTTTCTATCCTTGAACTTATTGTTATAAGTGAGTAGTCCTCACGGGCTGCGGGTTGGGGAGAAACCTTGCAGCGATTATGTGCATCTAATCTATGGGAGCATTATGTGCATCTAATCCAGTGGGTTTGTTGTGTCCGTTGGCTCAAATCTTATTTCATGGAGTGCCAAGAAACAACCCACCATCTTCAGGTCTAGCACGGAGGCAAAGTATAAAGCATTATCTAATGGAGCTGCTAAAGCCATCTGGGTAGAGTCACTACTCAAGTATCTAGGAGTGTCACAACAGCGAATCACCATCTTGTGGTGTGATAATCTTGAGGCTACATACCTGACGGCGAACCTAGTCTTCCACGCACGGACCAAGCACATTGAGATCGATTCTCATTTTGTGCGAGAGCGTGTTGACTCCGGAGATTTATATGTCAGGTTTACCTCGACAACGACCAACTGGCTGATGTATTTACTAAACCAGCGGCACGACAGATGTTAAATCGTTTTCGCTCCAATCAGAATCTTGTATGTAGTAGTGATAGTTCAGATTGAGGAGGTATGTTGGAAACGGACACGTATATGTGTTGTATACGGGTACCTGTCATGTTGTAATTGTAACTCTATATGTTGGTTAGATATATATATATATATATATATAGCTCCTCTATTCTACAACCTCTTGTAGAATAACTATTCTACAACCCTTTCTGAACTTCGGCGATGAAAGATGTGAACTTCTCTGTAAATAGCAAGTGAACTTCCTGTCGGAGAACCAGATTCACGTGGGAAGAGAGGGGGAGGGTGGGGGTTGGGGGCTTTCTGAACTTCCATGGTGAAAGATGTGAACTTCTTGGTAGATAACAAGTGAACTTCCTTTCGGAGCACCAGATTCACGTGGGAAGAGGGGGAGGGTGGGGGGGCTTTCTGAACTTCCGCGGTGGAAGATGTGAACTTATCTGTAGATAGCAAGTGAACTTCTTGTCGGAGCACCAGATTCACGTGGGAAGAGAGGGGGAAGGTGGGGGTTGGGGGCTTTCTGAACTTCCACGGTGAAAGATGTGAAATTCTCGATAGATAGCAAGTTAACTTCCTATCGGAGCACCAGATTCACGTGGGAAGAGGGGGAGGGTGGGGGGTTGGGGGCTTTATGAACTTCTGCGGTGAAAGATTCGAACTTCTCAGTAAATAGCAAGTGAACTTCCTGTTGGAACACCAGATTCACGTGGGAAGAGGGGAAGGGTGGGGGGATTTCTGAACTTCCGCGGTGGAAGATGTGAACTTCTCTATACATAGCAAGTGAACTTCCTATCGGAGCACCAGATTCATGTGGGAAGCGAGGGGGGTGGGGGGTTGGGGGGCTTTCTGAACTTCCGCGGTGAAAGATATGAACTTCTCGGTAGATAGCAAGTGAACTTCCTGTCATAGCACTAGATTCACGTGGGAAGAGGGGGAGGGTGGGGATTGGGGGTGGAAGGCTTTCTGAACTTCCACAGTGAATCCGAGGAGGTCTGGTGCGGGACGGGATGTGGGGTAACGTCGGCGCGGAGGTAGGGCAGCGGCCGGCCCGTGGGAGGTGGGGCGGGGCCGCGCGGAGGTGGGTTAGCAGCCGGCGCGCGGGATGTGGGGGCTTTTCCCCATGCAACACTAAATCATACTAAGGCGAGATGCGGGGAATGGACACTTGACAGAGGTTTGATGTCTCTACTGGATTCAAGTAAAGGTACCCATGAACATGGCTAACTTATTAAATATCTCAAGTGTACATGTCCATAAGATACTACCGATGAATGAATTAATAAACATGTTTTATATGGTCATGCCTACTATAGTTGCAGGAGTTTTAACGGTCTTTGAATGTTCTTGTCTTTTAAGAAGGATAAACGGAAATTAAATGTTCTTGACCATTTGTGTGTTGTGCAACATATAGAGGGTTTTTTTGGTTGGAAAGGAGCATACATAGGTATAGATGGTGCATGGTCAGGGTTCATGATAGAAATATGGAGGCATGGTTCAGAATACACCTGGGTTACAGTACAGATAGAGCATTGGTTTCTAGTGGATCCAAACAAATGTGCTCATGAAAATTGCTAGATTAGTAACACTAGAGGACAACCCAAGTGTACATATATATGAACTGCTATTGAACGACAAGTCGATCTGGGCTGCTGGGAGATGTATAAATATTCATACACTAGGAAAGAAATCACCAAAATACTGTATAAATATTCATTCAACATAAACAAGAACCTTACATTGTCACAGAGAATGTAATCTAGGCTAACTTAGTTCTTTCCCTACTTCTAATAGCGTCATCAATAATACAGTGATCGGCACCAACTGCTTCAATTCCTCTTTGACTGTATCTCCATCTTCTACCTTGAGTTCTTCTTGCACTTCCGTTGCCACTGTCATTCAAATATCCTTTCCCAACCAAGTACTCCACATACTTCTATTGACAGTGCCAAAACCGCACCCTTCCTACCAGTGCCAACAATAACAGACGAGGAACTTATGAGCACAACTGCAGACTAGCAAGAGCATAAAGATACAGAAGGAAAACAAGAAGATTACCTAGTGCACCATGCAACTCAAGAAAATACATCCGACAGATACGTATCGTCTCATCCACTGCAACACGAACGTCGAGCCCTGTCACATATAGACACCGAGACACACGTCTAATCACCGCGCTCGTGTTGGCGCGGCAAAAAAAAGACGCCATCACCCTGATGCATGTGCATTGGGGTCAAAGATTTTTTTATAGTACTTATGAGCTTAATAACGGCCAATGCATCATGTTAGGATAAGTATAGTGCATCATGGAGGCTATAATTGCATCTTCCAAGTCTGGAAAAAATCTATGTTATACTCAAGTGGTGTATTAGGGCAACTTCCCGTCTAGCTCCGCCACTGGCCAGAGATAACTGTGTTGGGAAAGTGCATAGGCGATGCTTTTTTGGCTTGACGCAATGTCATCTGCCAACCTAGCGCTTCCGTGACACCACATATCATGCGCCTCGGTACAAAAAAATACAGCGAAGGCTTTACTGTCGTAAAATAGACACACTGTTTAGCCAGCCTTGTACATTTTTCAACAGCACAAATGTTAATTACAATTAACGCTAATAAATTGGTTTTTCCATCACATTCGGATTGTATTAAATATTTATGAAAATAAAAATATTAACACATAAAACTCATTACATTACACTGCAACCACTTTTAATGAAATCGCTTTTTCATATGGATCAAGGGGGGTGATTATATCCTTTTAGAGAAGGAATCATATTGACCTCCTCTCTATTTCAGCACCCCCTGGATCCAAAAAAAAACTAAAAAATCTAACTAAGAGAAGACTCGTAATGAATCTTCTCCATATTGAGCATCTTTCTATTCTGTAAACTTTTACATCACGACTGAGTGCAGGATCTTCGAGCGACATCCTCTAGCATCATATCTTGAGGTCATCGTCGCGGATCTAGTCGCTCTTCGCAAGCCACACGTACGCCGACGGCGCGGATTTAAAAGAAATAATAGAGTGATTTAAGAGAAAGAATATATTCAGAGACAACAGAGAAAGAAGAAAAATCTGTGAAAAAAGTCGAAACACGGTGTATAGAAAGTTGACCAATATACCTAGAATGCGGGTTGACATAGTGGAGAAGTGTGGAGTTTGGTTAATAGCAGGGAAGGGGAGTGGTGCGATTTGTGGTTTATTTTAAGCGTGGATATCTAGGAGCAGGGGAGTGCTGATATGGTTAGTTCTACTCATGGAGATCTGAGATAGTTGGGAGTGGGGAGTGCAGCGACGTGAGGGGTAAGGAGGGAAGCTCGGGTTCCATATATATATATATATATATAGGAAAAATACTTCTTATTCCTGGGTGTAACTACACCCACGTCTCATATACTGTCTTACGAAAGTATTTGTAATACTTTATCTATTTGAGTATGTTCATATACTATATCTAAGATACTTACAAGCAAGTTAGATGAAAAAATTGCAAGTGCATCCATAGTTTGCACTATATATGTAAAATACCGTCATATTTATATGTACAAAAGGAGTATCTGAATAAAAATTACATACTACCAAAAAAATAGTATATATAGTACCCAAATATTCTTATATACTTCATACTACGCGTACATACCTTCCTGCCTATATAGTGTGAAACACGCTGGGGTGTAACTACACCCAGGTATAGTATAAATATGTCATAATATATATATATATATATATATATATATATATATATATATAATTGCATGGGCCTGTAGAGCAAGTGGACCTCATCTATATGAGTTGCAATTGCTCAAATGGCTCTTATTAGTGGTCGTTGGACACATGTGAGTCTAAGATGCTAATATGTTTCTAAAATAACTAACACATGCCAGACATTATTTATTTCAAAAAATCAACCAACTACATCGATGGGGGAGCAAATACAGCTAGCAAACAAGTTCAAACAACCAAAACATACAAACATATATATATATATATATATATATATATATATATATTACATGATATTAATCCATTAATCAATGATTAGCACTAGCAAGGAGATGGATCTATTCCCAAATCGCCCGCAGCTCATCGGCCAAAGACGAGCACTTCGATTTAATCACGTCAACCTCTCCTTGCCGTATTACTTTCTTGCTTTCTTGATCGTCTTCTTGAACTCCTTGTCTGACATGCTGATTTCGTTCTCCTCGGTCAGGGTCCACATTGCCTACAACGCACGAGAAAGCTCTTGCTTTGCTACTTATCAACCCACTCCACGAACGTGCACCTCGGGGATTTGTAATAGCAACCCATGAATTGGAAGCCGAAATCTATGCCCTTTATGCTACTAGCCAACACGGGAACAAGTCACAATCGCACTAACGACGCCACTTCTCATCGATGTCGTCCCAGAAGTCGGTCTCGATCCATCGTAGCACCTTATCGTCCTAAGGCCGTAATACCCCAATGATTGAGAGAGTGGAAAAACAAATTTGAGAATGCAAAATGAACCTTTCATGAAGATAACGTACGATGCCGCCGCCGCACTCGTGTTTGTTATCGATCGGATCAATCACGCCGCCGGCCGCCCAAGATTTGATCACCGGGCGACAGAGATATGATTAAGGTGGTAGGTTGGAGAGGATGAGTGGTGGGTGGATCTTAAGGATAAGTGTGTACTGGGAATGGTGTATAAATAGTGGTTAGTCAAACAGCTCACCGGCGGTGGGACATACTTGTCAGCGAGACGTGCGTGAACAGACAGAGGGATGTGTTTGACTGTTCTACAGTGATTCGACCCACTTTTCACGGTGATTGCAATGCAAGGCGCAATACAGAATGCCTCCTTCGCCGAAGTGCGTCACTAAAAAATGCCGATCTTGCGTACCATCTACCACAACACCAAAATCCGCTGGTATCGAGTATGCCACGGCGTATAAGTGGTCACCGTGACAAAATGGTGTCGTCATTGCCGATCTGTGCCGCGTAACCAACTTTTCAGGTATGTTTTGCTTGTGTTGTCCCAAAGAAGTGTCGGGCACCCGGGCGGCAGGGGGGAGGGGGTATTTTTGTAGTGACCTTCTCCCGCGGTCTGTGCACTTGATCAGCGGGAGGTCATGCGCAACCGTTTGCGCAGTCGAGCTAGCGATGTCGATGTAGTTGGCGGTGGAGGGAGGGACGATGCTACTGCCATCGCTGCTCTGAGCTACCGGTAGACATCGGGACCACATCTACGAATCGAGGCGCCTCATAGAAACTAGGGTTAGGAATTGGGGAATTTCTGTCCACTTATGGGCTGTGTGTGTTCATTTTGCAAACAAACCCCTCGACTCCACATGCTAGCTTCTACGGTCCCTCAAACGGTCAGATACCGGGCCCCACCGCACCACGCTAGCACCATACGACGGTGACCGTATGAGAGCGGTCCCAAAATTATTGTTCCTCAAGTTCAGTGACCAAATCGTTCGTTCCGGACAAGTTTATTTACCGTACGTGCATATATTTTACTCACATGTATAACAAGGAAATGCTGTGTCGTCATAATTTGCAACGATGTAGCACCCAAATTTCGCTTTTTTTGGGCCGAATATCCCATCAGCGTGGACCGATGTGCTCCGTGGACCAATTACAGCCATGGGCGGTCATGCAGCAAGGAGAGTACCCCCTCGAAAGACGGCGAGGTGTACGGGCGCGAAGATGCGAACGAGTGGCTGGAACGACGCAGGGATCCGGTCATCCGTCTCCCTCCCCTCTCTATTTATGGCCTCCACCATTAAATCCAAAGCTCGAACTCGACAGTACCAATCCATCCACCCCGAGCAGTACCATCTCATCTCTCCTCCTCACCGTTCCAGGAAGCAAAACAACTCCGGCCGGCCAAGATGTCGTGGCAGACTTACGTCGACGAGCACCTGATGTGCGACATCGAGGGCCACCACCTCGCCTCCGCAGCCATCCTCGGCCACGACGGCACCGTCTGGGCACAGAGCGCCGACTTCCCCCAGGTGATAACCGCACACGCCATTACCACATTATTCTCACTTGTTCTCGCGTTCATGTCTCACGGTGCTGGTTAATTTTGCGTGGGTGTCCAGTTCAAGCCTGAGGAGATTGCCGCCATCATGAAGGATTTCGACGAGCCGGGGCACCTCGCCCCCACCGGCATGTTCGTCGCCACTGCCAAGTACATGGTCATCCAAGGTGAACCCGGCGCCGTCATCCGTGGCAAGAAGGTTTGCATCTCTCTCGAGTTTCCTGAATCATATACTTATGCTGTTTCCATTCAAAAAAAGTTATTTTCATGCTCTTCTTGATCCACTGATCCTTCTTCTTCGGGATGTTGTTACTTTGCCGTTGATCCGGTCTGCAGGGAGCAGGAGGCATCACCATTAAGAAGACCGGGCAGGCGCTGGTCGTCGGCATCTACGACGAGCCCATGACCCCTGGGCAGTGCAACATGGTGGTGGAGAGGCTTGGCGACTACCTCGTTGAACAAGGCATGTAGAGTCTGTCGATCTCGCCGATCCATGGCTTCGACGTCTCGACGACCGATGATGATCGTCATACAGTTTTTCACCTTTTTTTTTTAAACATCCATCCATGGGAATATATGTGGGGCTTCTCCTCTTTTACCGGCTCTGGTCATGGATCACCGATGACCAGTTGCTCTGGAAAGTTCTATTTGTAATGCCATTTTGGCTTTCCTTCTTTTCTTTATCAATGCGTTAATTCTTTTTTATTGTCGTATATGAATTGTGTGTTGAGAACAAATTTTGCAATATATATACGACTGCTTTGTAATTGAAGTTGTATTTTCTTATGTTGAGGGTCTCTTTGATTGTAATGCGCGACCACATATGCCTTTCCAATCCTCAGCCATAGGGACAAGTCATAATTAATAAGTTTGTTTGGCATGGATACATGTTTATTAATAAATCTGTTTTGGTCAATTTCATGTTGCTACACTACCGATGCATGTCCTTGCATAATATTATACCTATCACCGAAGGAGAAACAAACAATGATAGCTTGAATGTTCACCAAGCTATCACACTGCCTGAAAATAAAAATAATATTAGGTGCAATTCTGGAATTGTATTGTGTATGTATTGAACACAAGTACCATGCTTCTAGATAATGAACTCATCGTCGTCTATTGCTAAATGATTATATTTTCCGTTCCATTTTTTCATATCGTTAACAAGATATTTTTATGTTCGCATGGGTGAGCATGACTATAAATATATATGTTGGATCTTAGACATGATTTAGGTACTGCACCATCCTTTTCCTTTTTAGAAAATATATTAGGTCATCCTAAAATATATTGGCCATCCTACTAGTAACTTTACACATAAGTTTTAGTGTTAGCGATAAATAAACATCCAAATGAATGGTATATACTAAATGAATCGTCGCTAAACACCGCGATTGTATTTTACTCTAGAACCAACCCATGTATGTACGATAAATAATATGTTAGTCTCACATACTCTTAGATTGGGTGGTTGCTTTATAAGCCAATGTCTATATAATCATATGCATAATAGGCACGCGTGCAGGAACAAGGTTAAAAAGAGCCCGATTTACCTGTAATTCTAAACAAAAGTCAACAACTAAAATAACATGTAATAAGTAAGACATGTGGTGTTGTTTAATTTAGTTAATACCTAGTCTTATCATTGATTCACAACATGGCATATAAAAAATTGAGGCCCTTTTAAAGGATAAATTTATGAGCTGGTTACTCTCATGGGATTTTTCCCGTGGAACAGAAGGCGAGTCACTCTTAGCGCCTAAAGCCCACTATATTTTTACGCATATTTAGCTGGATGTTCTCTAATTTGGTCATGTTTCTACACTACCAATGAATGTTTTTTAACAATTAATATACCTATTAACAACATAGAAACTCACAATGATAGCTCAAATATTCACCAAGCAATTACACTGCCTGAAAATAAATAAAACCAAAAAAGTTATAGGTGTTTTGGAGTTGTACCGTGTATGTACTTACCAAATTAAAATACCTTGCTTATCATAGATATTTTTGCTGAATAATGTTTTCATCTCTGTCTATTAGTACACAACTTTATTTTCCAAAAACAAGTGATTTCATTTAAGTATTCCCTTTTTCATACGGTAATATGCTGTGACCACCTGGTGGTGATGCGGGAAGCGCTACGCGTCCTCGGGGTCCTCTGGCCGCCACATGTCCTCTAAAACAGACCTAATCCCATTTTTTCTACAAACTACCCGCTTTTGCTACAAATTGTGCCGTTTTTGCTACGTGTAGCAAAAAATGGTTCATTCCACAAAATAGAACAAAAAAAGACTGCCTCGCCAGAGACCATGTAGAAAAAACTTTACGCTACTGTAGCAAAGCTAGAAAACAGATGCAGCAAAAAAATACAACATATGTAGCAAAAAATGACTTCACCAGAGACATCACCAAAGTGTTTGTAAAAAAAGATTAGAATACGGAAGACATCACCGAAGACTCTCGTCGGAGATCACCGAACACTCAAACACCATGTCTAGCTCATCGGCTTCGGTTCTATATTGCCTTTCAAAAAGGCATCCTTGTCCACATGATGAATGATCATTGCAAGTGCACAGATCAATTGTAGCTAGTTTCGAAGTAAAAGTATCGAACCCACGGAGAGCTATTTGGTTAAGGTCTTTATGTCCCTCGTTACTATTCACTAGAGAGTCCTTGTAGGTTATCTCTAATTCCAAGTAATGGTGTATAAAGATTGTGTTTGAATAAGTGCTAAAGTAAACAAGAACAAAGTAATTAACAAAAGTACACTAAAGCAAGAGAGTGTCTATGAAGTGTTGTGTAATATGTGAGGGGTTCTCAAGGAGTGTAGGATTCACCTCTAGCATGATACTATTAATCATAATTAAGATAATATACTTCTTGTGTCATGATATGTGTGGAGAGAGATTCATAATAAGATGTTCACTACAAGGCTCGTAGGAAGCCACTTTGTTGAGCCAAGAGTGAGGTCACCTCTAAATAACCATTGTGATGTCTGAGAGCAATCACCCATACAAACCACCGCAATTAAGGGTTTCCATGTTGAAAGATCATGGATACCACCTAGAAGGGGATTGAATAGGCGGTTTAAAAACTTTTACGAGATGGGCTTAACAAAGGCGGAATAAAACTAGCTTTTTCTTTTGGTCAAGCACAAAGCCTATATATACTAAGGTTCACCTATGTGCACCAACAACTTATGCTATGCAAGACAAGCAACAAAGTGATAGCAAGATACATTACTTCAAGCATGAAGGCTATCACAATGTAAAGTGCATAAGTAAAGAGCTCGGGTATAGAGATAACCGAGGCACACGGGGATGACTATACTTTACCGAGTTCCTCCCGACAAGGGAGTACGTATTGTTAGAGGGGTAGGCGGTACTAAGACCACCAACGCTACAAGAGCCTCACCCTATTCTACCGAGCACCCATCGCACGACAAGCACCTGATCCACTACGGGACACTTGAGAGCGGTTAGCAAACCCGTACAAGATTGGGGCAATCTACACAAATTAATTGGAGGCTCCCAATAATCACCACCAAGGCCACAATATTTGGGAGATATCCACAACTTAATTGAAGGCCCCAAAAAACTCACCACAAAGGCCACACCACTGTCTAGGGTTCCAAGAACCCAAGAGGGACAATCTTCTTGATTTCATCAGCCAAATCCTCCGAGGAGAACTCAAATTGATGCACCTAATGCAAATGGCAAGAACACCACAAAGATGCTCCAATCCTTCACTCTCAAGTTCCAACAAAGCTATTAAAGCAATTGGGGGAACAAGAGAGGAAGAACACAAGGAGAACACCAAATCCTCCAATATCTAGATCCCAAAGATTCACTCACAAAGAGATGATATGGTTTGGTCAAATGTAGATCTAGATATCCTCAAACTTCCTCTCAAATATGTGCAAGAATCATTGGAGGGGAAGAAAGAAATCAAGCTCAAGAGGGGTCAAAGCAATGGGGAAAAGCTTGAGGAAAAGAGGAGGAAAAAGGCACTAAAAAGAGAGGGGGAGGCTTAAAAGGCCAAGGGATTTCTGCCTGTTGGGGGCCAAAATCCCAACCTGGGCCGGTAGTACCGTACTGGGCCGGTACTACTGCCCAGGAGCAAGCAGCGCCAGGAAAGCAGGCAAAGCGGGCGACAGCGCTAGGGCGATCTAGCGAGTGACCACGCATAGGGAAATCGAGCAAGAGCAGGGGATCGGGGGCGACACAGGCGAGTGGTGGGAGAGGGGACAGTGAGCGAGGCGGGACGAGCGAGGGTATCAGGGGAACAGCGAGCGAGGCGCCAAGCAAGGTCGTGGGTATGAGTGGGCTGGCCCGGTTGTCGTCGGATTGATGACAAGTACGCCATGAGGGGGTCCTCGAGGCGTGTGGAAGAGAGGGGGTGAGACGTACGGTGTTCCGGGACGGTGAGCACACAAGTTTTACCCAGGTTCGAATCCGCCGGCTTTGGACATATCCTACTCCTGCTAGCAATCTAGTAATACGGCAGAGCCGGAATATGGGTTACAAGGGTATCACCTATGCGAGTTGAGATTGTAGACTATTGTGTTGTGCCCTAAAGGCTCTCCCTAGGACGGCTTATATAGATATTCGGCCTAGGGTTTACAGGAGAGATCAATCCGGCTACGACTAAGAGTTGGTTACAGAGTACATCTTGAACTACAAGTAACATTATGGACCTAAGTCGGTAAGTCTTCTGGGCCTTCCCGTAGCCGGATTGGACTCCGTCTTCTCTCCTGACTGGGCCGCCCGTGAAGCAAAGCTCTAACTCGAAGTGGGCCACCCTGGTCAGTGAGGAACTGTGAGGATACCCAGAAAGTATATCCCCAACAGCAGCCCCCGGAGGCCTCCAAGATCCAAAGTCGGATTTTATCATCATCTAGCTTGATCTTTGGCTTGCAGAATCTTGAAGGGTTCCTGAAACTTCATAAAAAATACGATCCGGGTCTTAAAAATAAGTCGGACCTATCAATTAGTTGCTCGGATTTTCCAGCTCGATTTTAAACTAAGCCGGAACTTGGTTTCTACGCCACCTGACACAAGCATGGTCAAGTCACGTCATCTGACAGGCGTGCCGTCAGCACGACCATTGGTGGGTCCGCAGTTCGCGGAACCGAGGCGCCGTTTCAATGCGAACGTGGAGATCGAGGAGACGCAATCATCGCGTGGGTCCTTCCCAGTTCTTTCCACGACGCGTGCGGTTACACTATAGCATTTGCACGAATCTTGGCGCAGTTAGGTGGATATAAGGGGTTTGGATTTATCCTTCTCCTTTCCACCAGTCTTTGCCGTTTCCTTTCCTCCCATCCTCCTGCGTGCTCAGAGCTCTCTCTTCCTTCCCCCACAGAAACTCCCAGCACCGCCACTTTCAGGTCATCTTCTCACCGGAGAAATGGCTTCATCGTTTTCTTCCTCCGGTTTGGCGGCAGCAGTGGCGGCAGCGATGGCGGAAGCAGCTGCGGAGAAGGAAAGCTTCCGCAGAATCTGGATCCCATGCGCCATCGACGAGGACGGCCTCAAGAACATGGAGAAGGAGGGGCTTCTCGCCGCCGGTGACTGGTGGAGCGGCTCCGGCAAAATCGTCCCCAACCCGCAAGACGGCGAGCGGGTCCACTTCGGCACCCATCTCGACCGAGGTCTGTCTTTTCCTCCCTCGGAGTTCTTCTCCGAGGTTATAGATCATTACGGAGTTCAACTCCACAATCTTCCTCCCAACTCTCTCTTAGAGATGAGTGCGTTTGCATCGCTTTGCGAGGGCTTTCTCGGCATTAGGCCGAGTTTGCTTCTCTTTCGGTACTATTTCCATGTCCAGAGAAATGCCATCACTGCTGGTGTCCCTTACATCACCGGCACTATTAGTTTTTCGCTTAGACGTGACCGGGCATATCCCAAAATTTCTGCTAGTGACTCGGTCAAACAATGGCCAGCCACTTTCTTCTATCATAGGGATATTCCGGCTCCTGGCAAAGCTACTGCTTTGCCGGCTTTTGTCGATGGAGCCGCCACGGCCCAGCCTTCCTGGGACGAGGCTGCTCCGGCTCTCACCACCGATCTGATCCTCGCTAAGAGGCGGATCGAATATCTGATCAAGCACATGGGTCTGAAGGGATCCGACTTGGTCCAGTGCTGGGTCTCACGTCGGATCCAGCCACTTCAGTACCACGGGGATAGACTGATGCACTCCATCACGTCTTCCAAAAAAGACTCTCTCCGCATCAGCCCCAAATCCTACACCACTCAAGGCTACATCAGCCAAATCAAGTGGCTGATCAAGGAGCGGATCAAGAGGAGGATTCCGGAGATTTCTCTGGATATGTACACAGCGAAAAACCCCGTGGTGCCGGTAAGCTCCTATCAATACACCTTTTATGTGTTTCAATCGTTAAGTTATATACTGCAATGCTGATATGCTTTCTTGTTTTCAGCTTGCTGACCTCCCCGAGTCGGAGCTTGCTCCACTCGAAGGATATCCACCTGAGTTTTCTCAAGAGACTGAAGTGGTCCCATTGCCGGATCTTGCGCTCAAGAAGCGCAAAGCTCCGACAGTGGCTGTTGGCACAAAGGAAGTGCCTGTTGTGAAGAGGTAACTTTCATTCACAATTTCCGCCTTTGTACCTTTCTCGAATTTCTTTCTGAGATGTAATGTTTCCGACTTTACTACATTCTCAGAGCAAAGCCTCTCATCAAGGGTAAGGGGAAAGGGATTCCTGCGAAGCCCCTACGACAGACGAAGCTCACCATAGCTTCTCCTGCGATCATTCCTTCTCCGGTGGTCGCAGAAGATCCGGCTCCTCCAACAGAGCCCGTGATCCTTGGGTCACAAACTGACGTCACCATGGGTGTGTCAGGTCAAGATAAGGGTGAACCCTCTTCGGGTAATGATCCCTCGGCTGAAGTCTTCGCCGACAACGTCATCAGCAATCCGGGACTTGCCAAATTTGGCTTGTCCCGGAAATCTGCAGAGGAAATCCAGCGGCTGGCCAGGCAAGTCCTGGACAAAAGCCATCTATCCCCCGAAGAGGAAGCGCAAGAAGCAGAGGACGTCAAGTTCTCCGACCTTCTCGCTCAAGTCCGCCTTCGCGACGAGAGGATTAGGGCTGGCGAGCTTCCAACAGCCCCAGTGATCCCTCTTACTCTTGCCGAGAAGGTGGCAGTTGAAGTGAACGCGGGTTTAGATAAACTCACCCGCGAGCAATATGTAAGTCGGAATTCCAACTCTTATTTTTACATTATGTTATATCATATCCTCTAGCCCCCAAGCATGAAGTAGGATATAGAATCCGGGTTTATGCTTTCAATAGGATGCCAAAGAACGAACTAGTGTAGCCCCCAAGGCTCGTGCTGATATTTAGCAAAAAATATTAGCCCGAGTCTTAAGTAGCTTTCTGACTTTGGGTATTCTGACTTATAGAAAGTATGTTCCTATAACCAAGAATTACTTACCAATGTCTGCAATAAGCGGAGAGAGATCAAGGCTCTCCGGCTTAAAAATGCCGAACTCAAAGTAGCCAAGGATGAAGCCGAAGGTAAATATTCCGAGATTCAAACCTTGTCCTTTGCTTTTTTCAATGTCGAATTTTTTCTGAACTGTTGTTCTTTTTTGACTTACAGCGCTGGTAAAACAATCCATTGCTATGATTGAAGAGGCCGAGAACCTCAAGACCCTGGTGGTGGAGAACAAGGGACTTCGCCAAGAGCTGGATAAGCTCAAGGCGGATCATGAAAGGAGCATAGCTCAAGTCCTTGAATCCTCCTCCATGGCCACTGAAGAGCGTGATCGCAAGATCGCTGCTCAAGATAAAATTATCTCGGACTTCAAGAATGAGCTTGGCAGAGAGAAGGATCTCTCCGAAGTGCTTCGGGCTGAACTCCAAGTCTCCGGGAGGAGAAGACCAAGATTGACGACGTCATTCTTGGTACGTTCCATTTGTCTGACTTGTCTTTTTTCTTCGACTTTCATCAATGTCGGATTTTTCTTGACTTGTTGTGTGTATAGGTCCTCTGAACTTGACAGACTCTTCCTCCTCCGAGCCTCGCACCTACCGGCTTACCCAAGTCAGTGATCTTCTGCATGACTTCCGCCAGTCTCTTGAGGACATTGGCGAGTCTCTCAGGATTCCGGACATGCCAAGCATGTCGGATTTTCAAGTGCGGGACAAGGCCAAGGAGATGCCGCAGCTTGTTCGGGACTGGAACATGTCCTACGCGCGGACTACTGCACAGAACGCTCTCACCATGGTCATGAGCCACCATGGAAACATGGAGATATGGCAAGTGACCAGAGGGTACTGCAAGGTAGACAAAGACGACCAGGAGCAAGACCTTCAAGCCATCATGCACTCCTGCGCCGGATACGGGTGCCACGTAGCTGATCTGACCAGCTACCAGATCCCCTTCTTCACCCGCGTGTCTACTCCGCCACCTCCTCCAAAAGAAGGCCAAGAAGTTTCCAACGATGAACGGACCACCTCGGATCCGGACATCTCGGAACGATATCAAGGCGGAGTAACCAGCGAGTCGTCAGCTACTTCATCTCCTCCTGCATCATAGATCAGAAAACTATGTATTATTCTGGCAAGACATGATGCCTTTTGTAAATATTAAGTACTATTGACTTTTGCTAGTGCTAAGCTTTTTATCTATTCAGCACTTTTGGCTTTGTTTTTTTTTGTGTGCCTGAAATGTTTGCATAAGCACTTGAATTTTTTCGTCTCTACTTATCGTTTATCTGGCTTTCCGCCTCGTCCCTTTCGTGAGCCGGCTAAACCTTCAGCCGGAAACTTTGCCGAGCAACGGAGCTCAATTGCTAAACCAGTTGAAACTCGGAAACAAAGCCGGCTTCCAGTACCAACAATTCACTACTCGGAAAATACCCGCATCTAGCAATCAGACAAATAACCAAAGTAATACTAGAAATTTAGAGTTATACCCGAAGGTAGCAGTTTTAAAATCGGAAATCTAGACCAGAACGAACATGAGCATAAAGTACTTTCAAGCATTTTGGGATTTTCGACTACAACATGATCATTTAGAAATAAGATGGTAAAAACTTCTCAGTAAAAACTTGAGGCAACCAAAACTTTTATTTCTCAAAGAACATGTACATATATGATTACAAAGAAGGATAAACTAAGAATAAAAGGGACGTAGCTGAGCAATATTCCACGGTCTGTCTAACTCATCCGGATTTGTACTGCCTCTAGCTCTCTTTCTCTTCTTAGTAGCAGGTCTTTCTTTGATTGGCCTCATGTCAGTTAAGTAGTACGATCCATTGTACAATACTCAACTAACTAAAAAGGACCCTTCCCATACTGGGGAAAGTTTGTGCTTTCTTTGTTGCACAAGCCGGAGAACCAAATCACCTTTATTGAAAGATCTATTTCGGACTCTCTGGCTATGATACTTGCGTAACTTCTGCTGATAGGCCGTAGATCTCATTTCAGCAACGACGCGAACTTTTTCGACTAAGTCGAGATCATTTTGTCGAGAAATCTCGGCATCCTCTTCGATATACGCGGCCACTCTAGGAGAAGTATGAATTCAATCACTAGGAAGAATTGCTTCTGCACCATAGACCAAGAAGAAAGGTGTGTATCCGGTTGACCTGTTTGGAGTTGTTCGTAAACTCCAAATTACAGAGGGTAATTCCTCTGCCCAAGCCCCCGCAGCACGTCGTAGTGGTGCTTCAAGTCTCGGTTTCAGGCCTTGTAAGATTAAACCATTAGCTCTTTTGACTTGTCCGTTAGCTTGTGGATGTGCGACTGACGCAATGTCAAGCCAGATATTTTGCTCATCGCAGAATTCAGCCAATTCTCCCATGGAAAAGTTACTCCCGTTGTCCGTGATAATACTATGCGGATAACCATACCGGATTATAACATCCTCGACAAATCTTTTGGCTGTTGCTCCATCACAACTAGTGACAGGTTTAGCCTCGATCCATTTGGTGAATTTATCCACCATCACTAAGAGGTGAGTAAATCCACTTGGAGCTCGTTTAAATGGTCCTACCATATCAAGTCCCCAGACCACAAAGGGCCATGTTATAGGGATTGTTCGCAGCTGATCAGCCAGAACATGAGCTTGCTTGGCATACTTTTGGCAGCCTTTGCACGTCTTGACTAATCGTTCGGCATCTGCCTGAGCTGTAAGCCAGAAAAATATGTGTCTAAAAGCTTTTGCCACTAAAGATTTGGCTGCAACGTGGTGACCACACTCGCCTTCGTGGATTTCCCTTAAGATTTCCACTCCTTCTTCTAGAGATACACAGCGCTAAAAAACCCCAGAAACACTCGGTTTATGGAGCTCACCTTTAACGATAGTATAGGATTTTGCTCGTCGGATGATCTGCCGGCTCAGCACCTCGTCTTCGGGTAATTTTCCATCTACCAAATAATCGAGGTAGGGTTGAGTCCAGCTGGGGATTACAGCCATAACTGCTATCAAAGGTGAGTCGGATTTGGTCGGATATTCCTCATCTACTCCCTTTATCGAGGGGACTTTGAGGTGCTCTAAAAAAGCGCCATCCGGGACCTCTTTCCGCGCAGAGCCTATGCGAGATAGTGCATCTGCTTCCTCATTTTCTGCTCGAGGGATGTGTTGAACTTCAAACCCTTCGAACGATTTAGATAGATCATCCACGACAGCTTTATATGCTGCCATGTGTTTATTTGCATTATAAATATTCGATACTTGCTGAGCAACAAGATCCAAATCTCCGTAACACATCAAACATCGGATGCCAATATCCTTAGCAATCCGGATTCCATGCAGCAGTGCTTCATACTCGGCAATGTTGTTTATCGCTGTGAAGTGGATCTACAACACATATAAAAGTTTATCTCCTTCGGGTGACTTGAGCACCACGCCAACCCCCGAGCCCCCTCGAGCCTTAGACCCATCGAAAAAGAGGGTCCAATATTCCGACTCAGGGAGGATCATGTTCTCCTTCGTCTCTGTCCAATCAGCAACAAAGTCAACAAGGATCTGGGATTTGATTGTTGTCCGAGGTTTATACTCAATGTCGAAAGCTGAGAGCTCTATTCCCCATTTGGCGACGCGTCATGTGGCGTCGCTATTGTTGATTATGTCTCTCATGGGAGCTTTGCTCACCACAGTAATTGGATGCTCTGAAATAGTGTCATAACTTACGAGATGCTAGAAAAACATCGTAAGCCAACTTTTGGTAATGCGGATACCGCTGTTTGGACTCTGTCAAGACCTCGCTGACAAAGTACGTCGGACGCTGCACCAGGTGTTCCTGATTTTCCTCTGGTCTCTCCACCACCATGACGATACTGACAACCTTATTTGTCGCACCAATGTAAAGCAACATCGGTTCCTGAGGTTCCGGCGCTGCAAGGATAGGAGCAGATGAGAGTACTCTTTTCAGATCTTGTAGTGTAGCTTCGGCTTCATCGGTCCAGACAAAATCCTTGGTCTTTTTCAGGAGTTTATATAGTGGTGCGGCTCTTTCACCAAGTCGGCTTACAAATCGACTGACTGCAACAATGCAACCAGTTAGTCTTTGTACGTCCTTCAGGCGAGTTGGCCTGGAAATATTGAGTATAGCCTTAATTTTGTCTCGGTTCACCTCTATGCCTCTTTGAGACACGATGAAACCCAACAATTTTCCGGCTGGTATTCCAAAGAAGCATTTCTTCGGGTTAAGCATGATGTTGTATTTTCGTAGATTGGCGAACGTCTCCTCCAAGTCGGAAATCAACGTTTCCTTCTTTTTGGACATGACCGCGATATCATCCACGTATGCATGTGCATTGCGTCCGAGTTGGTCATGGAGGCAACGCTGCATCGTGCGCTGGTACGTAGCTCCTGCATTCTTCAGCCCAAAGGGTATCGTAACAAAACAAAAGGTTCCGAAAGGGGTTATGAATGAAGTTTTGACTTTGTCAGATTCCTTCATCCGGATTTGGTGATAACCGGAATATGCGTCGAGAAAACAAAGGAGTTCCGAGCCTGCCGTAGAATCGATAACTTGATCAATTCTAGGCAAAGCGAATGGATCTTTTGGACAAGCCTTGTTCAAGGCAGTGTAATCAACACACATCCTTAAATCAGTGGTGTCCTTTTTAGGGACCATTACAGGATTGGCCGACCACTCAGTGTGGATGACCTCTTCTATGAATCTGGCTAACTCGAGCCGTGCTAGTTCCTTAGCTATTGCCTTACGCTTTTCATCGCCAAACTGTTGTAAGGACTATTTGACGGGTTTAGCATTCGGGTTTACATTTAGAGAGTGCTCGGCAAGTTCCCTAGGTACTCCGGTCATGTCAGATGGCTGCCATCCGAAGATATCTTGATTTGCTTGGAGGAACTTGACAAGAGCGCTTTCCTATGCGCTACTTAGGCCTACACCTATATGAGTCACCTTGGAGGGGTCATCATCCTCCAATGGCGTCGTCTTCGTCTCTTCTGATGCCTTGAACTCCGGATTTGGCTTTGTCACCTCCTTCTTTGTTGCGGGCATCTCGGACGGATCTATGCTCTTCTTGATCTCCTGGTACTCCTAGGCGTGCAGCACGGCTTTAGCAAAGGCGGCATTTCCATCCTCGCACTCTCCTCGCGCTTTTCTTCGGGTCTCCCCTGATGGTGATCACGTCGTTGGGACCTGGAATTTCATCATATTGTAAATGTAACACGGACGAGCCATAAAAGCCCAATAAGCCGGACATCCGAATATAGCGTGTATGCGCTCTTGAACGGGACCACTTCGAAGGAAAGTGCCTCCGTCCGATAATTCTTTGGAGTTCCAAAAGTAACTTCAAAGTGATCTCTCCTAGGGAATTAGCTTGTCTTCCTGGGACAACTCCATGAAAAGATCACAGAGCTATGGTTCAGCTGTGTTTCCGAGATCTTCATCCGGTGTAGCGTTTCGACATAGAGAATATTGATGCTGCTACAACAAAAAATACGATCCGGGTCTTAAAAAATAAGTAGGACCTATCAATAGGTTATTCGGATTTTCTAGCTTGATTTCAAAATAAGCCGGAACTTGGTCCCTAACGCCACCTGACACAAGTCATGGTCAAGTCACGTCATTTGACAAGCATTCCGTCAGCACAACCATTGGTGGGTCCACGGTTCGTGGAACCGAGGTGCCGTTTCAATGCGTGCGTGGAGATCGAGGCGACGTAATCATCGCGTTGGTCCTTCCCAGTTCCTTCCACGATGCGTAGCGGTTACACTGTAGCATTTGCACGAATCTTGGCGCAGTTAGGTGGATATAAGGGGTTAGGATTTTCTCCTTCTCCTTTCACCAGTCCTTTGCCTTTTCCTCTCCTCCCAATCTCCCTGCGCGCACAGAGCTCCTCCGTTCCTCCCCCAAAAACTCCCAGCGCTGCCCATTCTAGGTCAACTGCTCGACAGAGAAATGGCTTCATCTTCCACTTCCAGCGCTGCCCATTCTAGGTGGTACCATTGCCGGATGCTGCGCTCAAGAAGTGCAAAACTCCGACAGTGGTTGTTGCCACAAAGGAGGTGCCCGTCGTGAATAGGTAACTTTCCATCACAACTTCCGCCTTTGCACTTTACTCGAATTCTCTTCTGAGATGTAATGTTTCCGGCTCTATTACATTCTCAGAGCTAAACAGCTCATCAAGGGCAAGGGGAAGGGAATTTCTTCAAAGCCCCTACAACAGACGAAGCTTATCATAGCTTCTCCTGTTGTGGCTCCTCCGACTCCTGTCCCTCAGCCTTCCGCAATGCCGGTGATAATTCCTTCTCTGGCTGTCGCAGAAGATGTGGCTCCTTCAACGGAGCCTGCGATCCTTGAATCGCAAACTGACGTCACCATGGGTGAGTCAGGTATAGATAAGGGTGAACCCTCTTTAGGTAATGATCCCTCAGCAGAAACCTTCGCCGAAAACCTTCTCAGAAATCCGGGACTTGCCAAGTTTGGCCTGTCCTAGAAATCTGCTAAAGAGATCCAGCGGCTGGCCAGGTAGTGCCTAGAGAAAAGAAATCTATCTGCCGAAGAAGAAGCGCAAGAGGCAGAGGACATCATGCACTCTGACCTTCTCGAACAAGTGCGTCTTCGCGACGAGAGGATAAGGGCCGGTGAGCTTCCAACGGCTCCAATGACCCCTCTGACTCTCGCCGAGAAGGTCGTTGTTGAAGTGAATGCGAGTTTGGATAAACTTACTCGCGAGCAATATGTAAGTCAGAATTCTAACTCTTGTTTTCCCCTCATTTCATATCATATCCTCTAGCCCCCAAGCATGAAGTAGGTTATATAATCCAGGTTTATGCTTCCTTAGGATGCCAAAGAACGAACTAGTGTAGCCCCCAAGGCTCGTGCTGATATTAGCAAAAATATTAGCCCGAGTCTTTAGTAGCTTTCTGACTTTTGGTATTCTGACTTACAGAAAGTATATTCCTATAACCAGGATTTGTTGAAAAATGTCTGTGATAAGCGGAGAGAGATCAAAGCTCTCCGACTTAAAAATGTTGAGCTTAAAGTTGCCAAGGATGAAGCCGAAGGTAATCCTTTCCGAGACTCAAACCTTGTCTTTCATGTTTTCATAGTCGAATTTATACTGAACTGTTGTTCTTTTTTCACTTACAGCGCTGGTAAAACATTCCTGCGCCATGATTGAAGAGGCCGAGAACCTCAAAACTTTGGTGGTGGAGAACAAGGAACTTCACCAAGAGCTGGATCAGCTCAAGGCGGATCATGAAAAGAGCATTGCTCAAATCCTTGAGTCTTCCTCCATGGCTACTGATGAGCGTGATCATAAGATTGCTGCTCAAGATCAAAAAATCTCGGACCTCAATAATGAGCTTTGCAGAGAGAGGGACATTTTCGAGGCGCTCCGGGCTGAACTCTAGAGTCTTCAGGAAGAGAAGACCAAAATTGACGACGTCATTTTCGGTACGTTCCATCTGTCTGACTTGTCTATTTTCTTCGACTTCTTTCAATGTCGAATTTTCTTTAATTGTTTTTGTCTATAGGTTCTCTGAACTTGACAGACTCCACCTCCGCTGAGCCCCGCACCCACCGGCTTACTCAAGTCGGTGACCTGCTTCATGACTTCCGCCAATCCCTTGAGGATATTGGCGAAGCTCTTAAGATTCCAGATGTGCATAGCATGTCGGATTTTTAGGTGCGGGACAATGCAAAGGAAATGCCGCAGCTCGTCCAGGATTGGAACATGTCCTACGTGCGATCAGCAGCGCTGAACGCTCTCACCATGGTCATGAGCCACCATGGAAGCATGGAGATATGGCAAGTGACCAGAGGGTACTCTACAGTGGATGAAGATGGCCAGGAGCAGGACATCAAGGCCATTATGGACTCCTGTGCCGGATATGGGTGTCACGTGGCTGATTTGACCAGCTACGATACTCCTTTCTTCAACCGCGTGGACACTCCGCCTCCGCCTCCAGAAGAAACAGCAGAAGTTTCCGACGATGAATGCAACACCTCGGACGTGGACATCTCGGAACGATATCAAGGCGACGTATCCAGCGAGCCAGCAGCTCCTTCATCTCCTCCTGCATCATAGATTGCCAGAAACATTTGTATTATCCTGAAAAAACATGATGCGTCTGTAAATATGAAGTACTATAATTTTGCTAGTGCTAAGCTTTTGATCTATTCAGCACTTTTGTCTTTAAATTTTTTCCGTGCCTGAAATGTTTACACAAGCACTTGTACTTTTTCTCCTATACTTATCGTTTATCTGGATTTCCGCCTCGTCCCTTTCGTGAGCCGGCTAAACCTTCTGCTCGGAAACTTTGCCGAGCAATGGAGCTCAATTGCTAAACCAGTTTAAACTCGGAAACAAAGCCGGCTTCCAGTACCAACAATTCACTACTCGGAAAATACCCGCATCCAGCAATCAGACAAAAAACCAAACTATAGACTAGAAATTTTAGAGTTATACCCGAAGGTAGAATTTTTAGAATCAGAAATCTAAACCAGAACGAACATGAGCATAAAGTACTTTCAAGCATGGTCAAGTCACGTCATCTGACAGGCGTGCCGTCAGCACGACCATTGGTGGGTCCGCAGTTCGCGGAACCGAGGCGCCGTTTCAATGCGAACGTGGAGATCGAGGAGACGCAATCATCGCGTGGGTCCTTCCCAGTTCTTTCCACGACGCGTGCGGTTACACTATAGCATTTGCACGAATCTTGGCGCAGTTAGGTGGATATAAGGGGTTTGGATTTATCCTTCTCCTTTCCACCAGTCTTTGCCGTTTCCTTTCCTCCCATCCTCCTGCGTGCTCAGAGCTCTCTCTTCCTTCCCCCACAGAAACTCCCAGCACCGCCACTTTCAGGTCATCTTCTCACCGGAGAAATGGCTTCATCGTTTTCTTCCTCCGGTTTGGCGGCAGCAGTGGCGGCAGCGATGGCGGAAGCAGCTGCGGAGAAGGAAAGCTTCCGCAGAATCTGGATCCCATGCGCCATCGACGAGGACGGCCTCAAGAACATGGAGAAGGAGGGGCTTCTCGCCGCCGGTGACTGGTGGAGCGGCTCCGGCAAAATCGTCCCCAACCCGCAAGACGGCGAGCGGGTCCACTTCGGCACCCATCTCGACCGAGGTCTGTCTTTTCCTCCCTCGGAGTTCTTCTCCGAGGTTATAGATCATTACGGAGTTCAACTCCACAATCTTCCTCCCAACTCTCTCTTAGAGATGAGTGCGTTTGCATCGCTTTGCGAGGGCTTTCTCGGCATTAGGCCGAGTTTGCTTCTCTTTCGGTACTATTTCCATGTCCAGAGAAATGCCATCACTGCTGGTGTCCCTTACATCACCGGCACTATTAGTTTTTCGCTTAGACGTGACCGGGCATATCCCAAAATTTCTGCTAGTGACTCGGTCAAACAATGGCCAGCCACTTTCTTCTATCATAGGGATATTCCGGCTCCTGGCAAAGCTACTGCTTTGCCGGCTTTTGTCGATGGAGCCGCCACGGCCCAGCCTTCCTGGGACGAGGCTGCTCCGGCTCTCACCACCGATCTGATCCTCGCTAAGAGGCGGATCGAATATCTGATCAAGCACATGGGTCTGAAGGGATCCGACTTGGTCCAGTGCTGGGTCTCACGTCGGATCCAGCCACTTCAGTACCACGGGGATAGACTGATGCACTCCATCACGTCTTCCAAAAAAGACTCTCTCCGCATCAGCCCCAAATCCTACACCACTCAAGGCTACATCAGCCAAATCAAGTGGCTGATCAAGGAGCGGATCAAGAGGAGGATTCCGGAGATTTCTCTGGATATGTACACAGCGAAAAACCCCGTGGTGCCGGTAAGCTCCTATCAATACACCTTTTATGTGTTTCAATCGTTAAGTTATATACTGCAATGCTGATATGCTTTCTTGTTTTCAGCTTGCTGACCTCCCCGAGTCGGAGCTTGCTCCACTCGAAGGATATCCACCTGAGTTTTCTCAAGAGACTGAAGTGGTCCCATTGCCGGATCTTGCGCTCAAGAAGCGCAAAGCTCCGACAGTGGCTGTTGGCACAAAGGAAGTGCCTGTTGTGAAGAGGTAACTTTCATTCACAATTTCCGCCTTTGTACCTTTCTCGAATTTCTTTCTGAGATGTAATGTTTCCGACTTTACTACATTCTCAGAGCAAAGCCTCTCATCAAGGGTAAGGGGAAAGGGATTCCTGCGAAGCCCCTACGACAGACGAAGCTCACCATAGCTTCTCCTGCGATCATTCCTTCTCCGGTGGTCGCAGAAGATCCGGCTCCTCCAACAGAGCCCGTGATCCTTGGGTCACAAACTGACGTCACCATGGGTGTGTCAGGTCAAGATAAGGGTGAACCCTCTTCGGGTAATGATCCCTCGGCTGAAGTCTTCGCCGACAACGTCATCAGCAATCCGGGACTTGCCAAATTTGGCTTGTCCCGGAAATCTGCAGAGGAAATCCAGCGGCTGGCCAGGCAAGTCCTGGACAAAAGCCATCTATCCCCCGAAGAGGAAGCGCAAGAAGCAGAGGACGTCAAGTTCTCCGACCTTCTCGCTCAAGTCCGCCTTCGCGACGAGAGGATTAGGGCTGGCGAG
The DNA here is from genome assembly GCA_910589775.1 of Avena eriantha. Taxonomy (NCBI): domain Eukaryota; kingdom Viridiplantae; phylum Streptophyta; class Magnoliopsida; order Poales; family Poaceae; genus Avena; species Avena eriantha. Next base: position 378,483,327 of record OU342746.1, on the reverse strand, counting down.
CTTCCAACAGCCCCAGTGATCCCTCTTACTCTTGCCGAGAAGGTGGCAGTTGAAGTGAACGCGGGTTTAGATAAACTCACCCGCGAGCAATATGTAAGTCGGAATTCCAACTCTTATTTTTACATTATGTTATATCATATCCTCTAGCCCCCAAGCATGAAGTAGGATATAGAATCCGGGTTTATGCTTTCAATAGGATGCCAAAGAACGAACTAGTGTAGCCCCCAAGGCTCGTGCTGATATTTAGCAAAAAATATTAGCCCGAGTCTTAAGTAGCTTTCTGACTTTGGGTATTCTGACTTATAGAAAGTATGTTCCTATAACCAAGAATTACTTACCAATGTCTGCAATAAGCGGAGAGAGATCAAGGCTCTCCGGCTTAAAAATGCCGAACTCAAAGTAGCCAAGGATGAAGCCGAAGGTAAATATTCCGAGATTCAAACCTTGTCCTTTGCTTTTTTCAATGTCGAATTTTTTCTGAACTGTTGTTCTTTTTTGACTTACAGCGCTGGTAAAACAATCCATTGCTATGATTGAAGAGGCCGAGAACCTCAAGACCCTGGTGGTGGAGAACAAGGGACTTCGCCAAGAGCTGGATAAGCTCAAGGCGGATCATGAAAGGAGCATAGCTCAAGTCCTTGAATCCTCCTCCATGGCCACTGAAGAGCGTGATCGCAAGATCGCTGCTCAAGATAAAATTATCTCGGACTTCAAGAATGAGCTTGGCAGAGAGAAGGATCTCTCCGAAGTGCTTCGGGCTGAACTCCAAGTCTCCGGGAGGAGAAGACCAAGATTGACGACGTCATTCTTGGTACGTTCCATTTGTCTGACTTGTCTTTTTTCTTCGACTTTCATCAATGTCGGATTTTTCTTGACTTGTTGTGTGTATAGGTCCTCTGAACTTGACAGACTCTTCCTCCTCCGAGCCTCGCACCTACCGGCTTACCCAAGTCGGTGATCTTCTGCATGACTTCCGCCAGTCTCTTGAGGACATTGGCGAGTCTCTCAGGATTCCGGACATGCCAAGCATGTCGGATTTTCAAGTGCGGGACAAGGCCAAGGAGATGCCGCAGCTTGTTCGGGACTGGAACATGTCCTACGCGCGGACTACTGCACAGAACGCTCTCACCATGGTCATGAGCCACCATGGAAACATGGAGATATGGCAAGTGACCAGAGGGTACTGCAAGGTAGACAAAGACGACCAGGAGCAAGACCTTCAAGCCATCATGCACTCCTGCGCCGGATACGGGTGCCACGTAGCTGATCTGACCAGCTACCAGATCCCCTTCTTCACCCGCGTGTCTACTCCGCCACCTCCTCCAAAAGAAGGCCAAGAAGTTTCCAACGATGAACGGACCACCTCGGATCCGGACATCTCGGAACGATATCAAGGCGGAGTAACCAGCGAGTCGTCAGCTACTTCATCTCCTCCTGCATCATAGATCAGAAAACTATGTATTATTCTGGCAAGACATGATGCCTTTTGTAAATATTAAGTACTATTGACTTTTGCTAGTGCTAAGCTTTTTATCTATTCAGCACTTTTGGCTTTGTTTTTTTTTGTGTGCCTGAAATGTTTGCATAAGCACTTGAATTTTTTCGTCTCTACTTATCGTTTATCTGGCTTTCCGCCTCGTCCCTTTCGTGAGCCGGCTAAACCTTCAGCCGGAAACTTTGCCGAGCAACGGAGCTCAATTGCTAAACCAGTTGAAACTCGGAAACAAAGCCGGCTTCCAGTACCAACAATTCACTACTCGGAAAATACCCGCATCTAGCAATCAGACAAATAACCAAAGTAATACTAGAAATTTAGAGTTATACCCGAAGGTAGCAGTTTTAAAATCGGAAATCTAGACCAGAACGAACATGAGCATAAAGTACTTTCAAGCATTTTGGGATTTTCGACTACAACATGATCATTTAGAAATAAGATGGTAAAAACTTCTCAGTAAAAACTTGAGGCAACCAAAACTTTTATTTCTCAAAGAACATGTACATATATATGATTACAAAGAAGGATAAACTAAGAATAAAAGGGACGTAGCTGAGCAATATTCCACGGTCTGTCTAACTCATCCGGATTTGTACTGCCTCTAGCTCTCTTTCTCTTCTTAGTAGCAGGTCTTTCTTTGATTGGCCTCATGTCAGTTAAGTAGTACGATCCATTGTACAATACTCAACTAACTAAAAAGGACCCTTCCCATACTGGGGAAAGTTTGTGCTTTCTTTGTTGCACAAGCCGGAGAACCAAATCACCTTTATTGAAAGATCTATTTCGGACTCTCTGGCTATGATACTTGCGTAACTTCTGCTGATAGGCCGTAGATCTCATTTCAGCAACGACGCGAACTTTTTCGACTAAGTCGAGATCATTTTGTCGAGAAATCTCGGCATCCTCTTCGATATACGCGGCCACTCTAGGAGAAGTATGAATTCAATCACTAGGAAGAATTGCTTCTGCACCATAGACCAAGAAGAAAGGTGTGTATCCGGTTGACCTGTTTGGAGTTGTTCGTAAACTCCAAATTACAGAGGGTAATTCCTCTGCCCAAGCCCCCGCAGCACGCCGTAGTGGTGCTTCAAGTCTCGGTTTCAGGCCTTGTAAGATTAAACCATTAGCTCTTTTGACTTGTCCGTTAGCTTGTGGATGTGCGACTGACGCAATGTCAAGCCAGATATTTTGCTCATCGCAGAATTCAGCCAATTCTCCCATGGAAAAGTTACTCCCGTTGTCCGTGATAATACTATGCGGATAACCATACCGGATTATAACATCCTCGACAAATCTTTTGGCTGTTGCTCCATCACAACTAGTGACAGGTTTAGCCTCGATCCATTTGGTGAATTTATCCACCATCACTAAGAGGTGAGTAAATCCACTTGGAGCTCGTTTAAATGGTCCTACCATATCAAGTCCCCAGACCACAAAGGGCCATGTTATAGGGATTGTTCGCAGCTGATCAGCCAGAACATGAGCTTGCTTGGCATACTTTTGGCAGCCTTTGCACGTCTTGACTAATCGTTCGGCATCTGCCTGAGCTGTAAGCCAGAAAAATATGTGTCTAAAAGCTTTTGCCACTAAAGATTTGGCTGCAACGTGGTGACCACACTCGCCTTCGTGGATTTCCCTTAAGATTTCAACTCCTTCTTCTAGAGATACACAGCGCTAAAAAACCCCAGAAACACTCGGTTTATGGAGCTCACCTTTAACGATAGTATAGGATTTTGCTCGTCGGATGATCTGCCGGCTCAGCACCTCGTCTTCGGGTAATTTTCCATCTACCAAATAATCGAGGTAGGGTTGAGTCCAGCTGGGGATTACAGCCATAACTGCTATCAAAGGTGAGTCGGATTTGGTCGGATATTCCTCATCTACTCCCTTTATCGAGGGGACTTTGAGGTGCTCTAAAAAAGCGCCATCCGGGACCTCTTTCCGCGCAGAGCCTATGCGAGATAGTGCATCTGCTTCCTCATTTTCTGCTCGAGGGATGTGTTGAACTTCAAACCCTTCGAACGATTTAGATAGATCATCCACGACAGCTTTATATGCTGCCATGTGTTTATTTGCATTATAAATATTCGATACTTGCTGAGCAACAAGATCCAAATCTCCGTAACACATCAAACATCGGATGCCAATATCCTTAGCAATCCGGATTCCATGCAGCAGTGCTTCATACTCGGCAATGTTGTTTATCGCTGTGAAGTGGATCTACAACACATATAAAAGTTTATCTCCTTCGGGTGACTTGAGCACCACGCCAACCCCCGAGCCCCCTCGAGCCTTAGACCCATCGAAAAAGAGGGTCCAATATTCCGACTCAGGGAGGATCATGTTCTCCTTCGTCTCTGTCCAATCAGCAACAAAGTCAACAAGGATCTGGGATTTGATTGTTGTCCGAGGTTTATACTCAATGTCGAAAGCTGAGAGCTCTATTCCCCATTTGGCGACGCGTCATGTGGCGTCGCTATTGTTGATTATGTCTCTCATGGGAGCTTTGCTCACCACAGTAATTGGATGCTCTGAAAATAGTGTCATAACTTACGAGATGCTAGAAAAACATCGTAAGCCAACTTTTGGTAATGCGGATACCGCTGTTTGGACTCTGTCAAGACCTCGCTGACAAAGTACGTCGGACGCTGCACCAGGTGTTCCTGATTTTCCTCTGGTCTCTCCACCACCATGACGATACTGACAACCTTATTTGTCGCACCAATGTAAAGCAACATCGGTTCCTGAGGTTCCGGCGCTGCAAGGATAGGAGCAGATGAGAGTACTCTTTTCAGATCTTGTAGTGTAGCTTCGGCTTCATCGGTCCAGACAAAATCCTTGGTCTTTTTCAGGAGTTTATATAGTGGTGCGGCTCTTTCACCAAGTCGGCTTACAAATCGACTGACTGCAACAATGCAACCAGTTAGTCTTTGTACGTCCTTCAGGCGAGTTGGCCTGGAAATATTGAGTATAGCCTTAATTTTGTCTCGGTTCACCTCTATGCCTCTTTGAGACACGATGAAACCCAACAATTTTCCGGCTGGTATTCCAAAGAAGCATTTCTTCGGGTTAAGCATGATGTTGTATTTTCGTAGATTGGCGAACGTCTCCTCCAAGTCGGAAATCAACGTTTCCTTCTTTTTGGACATGACCGCGATATCATCCACGTATGCATGTGCATTGCGTCCGAGTTGGTCATGGAGGCAACGCTGCATCGTGCGCTGGTACGTAGCTCCTGCATTCTTCAGCCCAAAGGGTATCGTAACAAAACAAAAGGTTCCGAAAGGGGTTATGAATGAAGTTTTGACTTTGTCAGATTCCTTCATCCGGATTTGGTGATAACCGGAATATGCGTCGAGAAAACAAAGGAGTTCCGAGCCTGCCGTAGAATCGATAACTTGATCAATTCTAGGCAAAGCGAATGGATCTTTTGGACAAGCCTTGTTCAAGGCAGTGTAATCAACACACATCCTTAAATCAGTGGTGTCCTTTTTAGGGACCATTACAGGATTGGCCGACCACTCAGTGTGGATGACCTCTTCTATGAATCTGGCTAACTCGAGCCGTGCTAGTTCCTTAGCTATTGCCTTACGCTTTTCATCGCCAAACTGTTGTAAGGACTATTTGACGGGTTTAGCATTCGGGTTTACATTTAGAGAGTGCTCGGCAAGTTCCCTAGGTACTCCGGTCATGTCAGATGGCTGCCATCCGAAGATATCTTGATTTGCTTGGAGGAACTTGACAAGAGCGCTTTCCTATGCGCTACTTAGGCCTACACCTATATGAGTCACCTTGGAGGGGTCATCATCCTCCAATGGCGTCGTCTTCGTCTCTTCTGATGCCTTGAACTCCGGATTTGGCTTTGTCACCTCCTTCTTTGTTGCGGGCATCTCGGACGGATCTATGCTCTTCTTGATCTCCTGGTACTCCTAGGCGTGCAGCACGGCTTTAGCAAAGGCGGCATTTCCATCCTCGCACTCTCGCGCTTTCTTCGGGTCTCCCCTGATGGTGATCACGTCGTTGGGACCTGGAATTTTCATCATATTGTAAATGTAACACGGACGAGCCATAAAAGCCCAATAAGCCGGACATCCGAATATAGCGTGGTATGCGCTCTTGAACGGGACCACTTCGAAGGAAAGTGCCTCCGTCCGATAATTCTTTGGAGTTCCAAAAGTAACTTCCAAAGTGATCTCTCCTAGGGAATTAGCTTGTCTTCCTGGGACAACTCCATGAAAGATCACAGAGCTATGGTTCAGCTGTGTTTCCGAGATCTTCATCCGGTGTAGCGTTTCGACATAGAGAATATTGATGCTGCTACCACCGTCCATGAGGGTCTTGGAGAAACCATAACCATCAATAAGTGGATTCACGATTAAGGCGTATTTTCCTCGCCTGTGTAGCTTAGGCGGATGATCAGCGCGGTCAAATGTGATTGCCACCTCCGACCAGTCCAGATATTGAGGGACAGCCGGAACTGTTGCATTGAGCTCGTGGAGAACTGCTTTCTTGACCTTTGCTGGTTGAGATCCGAGGAAGGTGACGTAAGTGTCCTTCTTGGTAGGAAAAGTTTTCTTCCCTTCAAGCTTGGGATTTGAAGCATCAGCTTCCTCCATGTAGGAATCTTCCTTGGTCTCCTTGTCTTTTTCGGGATTTTTCTTTCCCTTCTTCCGCTTAGCTTTGTAGCCCGCGGTATCATCTCTCTTGATGTCGTCATTAAAACAACATTCAGCGTTGGTGTGGGACGAGCCCCCATTGGCGTCCAAGTGATGAACACATGGGTTATTGGCAATGTCATCCCAAGTGTAGGTTTTTCCTAGTTGTTGCTCTCCTCTACCTTGGACCCTTGATGTCCCACGGCCACGCCCGTGGCCTCCGCCACGTCCTCCTCGTCCTCCAGACCCGGAAACAGTAGTGACTACCATTGTCTCCGCGTTGGGTTTTTCTTCCGAGGTGTTTTTGCGCTTCTGAGCCTGTTGCTTTGTCTTTGCTGACTGAGGTACAGCCAGGACATTGAGTAATCCCTCTGCATCGTCGTCAGCATCTGCATACTTGCTCGTTGTTTCTATCATCTCTCCCAGATCAGTGACCTTGTCACATTTCAGGCGGTGACGTAGTAGACCAATTGGGAGTCCTGCGATGAAAGCTTCAATCGCAGTTTGATCGTTTACGCCCTCACGGGAGTTCTTGGTGTCGATCCATCGTCCGAGGTAATCCCGGCAAGTTTCTCCGGCTTTCTGGGTGCAACGCTGTAGGTCTCCGACTAAACAGGGCCTCCGATATGTGCCTTCGAAATTCCGAAAGAACGCACTTTGCAAGTCATACCAGTTGTGGATGGTGTTTGTCGGAAGTTCATTGAGCCATGATCGTGCCGTCTTCCGCAACATAAGTGGGAGATATCGGGTTGCGACCAGGCTATTTCCGCCTTTAGCGATGCAGTAAGCTTGGAAGAAGTCCTGTAACCAGGTGTCTGGCCGAGCAATGCCGTCGTAGGCTTGGATATGTCTTGAGATAGCAAATCCTTCCGGGAATTTTGTAGCTCTGATGCGTGGTCCAAAGCACTTTGGGTCCACGTACACGTCATCGTTTTCATAGCGCCGAGCCTCTATATTGGAGTTGATCATGTGCCTTGCATTGTTCGGGGATAGAGATCGTCCTGAATGTCGGCTGTGGCTGCGGTGCCTGGAGCCGGACTTCGTCTTCTGCCACCACCTCCTCTGCCATGTCGTCCTTGCCCTCCATGGGGGCCGTTATGATAACTGCCTGGTGGAGGGGGTGGGGCAGCTGAATTGTTTCCGGCTGATCGCCGGTCTCCGTCCGGAGCGTCATTATTCCGGTTCCGGGGAGGTTCTTGACTACGACGAGCCCCCTGCCGGCTTGTTCTAGTGTGGTTTCCTTCGTTCCTTCGTCCGTCGTTCCCACCATGGTGAGGCTCAGCTGGACGGCTCACATATCTAGGAGGTGGCATTCTCTGACGATCCTCCTCCCAACGTTTCTCCTTATCTTCTCCCTTTCGATCGTTGTACTCTCGTCGGGGAGGATTCCTCGGATTCAGTGCAGCGATCGCATCTTTCTCTGCCGCTGGAGCGACATTGCTCCAGTTATGCGTAGCTTTGCGATGTTGTCCCGATGATCCGGTTCTTGAATAATTGTCTTCCCTGCGTTCGGGGTTATGGTATCGCGCCCGAACGTAATGGGATCTTACGTCAGCCCATGCCGGATCTATGCGACATTGGTCAGAATCCGAGACCAGTTTTTGACTTCCGTACAGGGCGGCCTTCTGCTGCTCCAGTCGCTTGTTGAGTAGCTTGATACCCAAACGGGTCTCCTCTGGTCCTGGATTAGCCGATAGAATTTCTTGGGCTGCCATGGTATTCCGTACTGGGGTTGGGTATACCCAATCTCGATTGCTGTCTTTCCGTGGGTTCCCCATCTCGTCCCCGAAAAGGACGGCACGAACACGTGGGAATTGGTCATCATTGATGTGACGCTTCCGTGTCTTTTGATGCAACCGAGACATGTATTCCTTGGTTGACATGCATTTCTTATCCACCTCTATGTTTTTAGCTTCATCGAGGAGTTGTTGACGACGCGCTTCTAGGGCTTGGACCCTTTCGTCGAGCTCTTCTGCAGTAAGTTCTATAGCTGTAGGGATAGGTGTGGTTAATGCGGCATCGATGAGTTTACGCGCACCTTCTGTGATCACGTGTCCATCCACCGATGCTTCTTTTTTCGGCTCGTCTAGGATAAGTGCTCCATCCGAATCTTCCTCGTATTCCTCGGCAATCACCTCCTCTTTCAGAGGGTCTTTTGTCGGGGTCTTGTTCTTCTTGTTTGCCTTCTTGGCAGCACCGGTAGCAAAGACGGCTTTGGGTCCGTTTCTTGGAGTCAAGCTCTGATCGGTACTTTCGGACATCTGGACTTCGGGATTATCTCCGATGTCCATGTCATCCTGCGCTTTGGGAGAGTGTTCCCCGGATCCTTCATCCATGGCTTCTCCTTCTTCTGCAGCTTTGGAGTTGTACTCCTCTTCATATTCCGTGGAGAACTTTCGGAAATCTGCCGGCGTCATAGATTCATCCGAGGATGCAGGGACGTCGGTGTTTGTTCCAATTGCCTCCAGCACCGAATCGGTGTTTTCTCCAGCATCGGCAGAGCCGGATCCGGATCCAACATATCCTACAAAGTGCGACGCGTGCTTCCTGAGGTACCTGCGGCTTTCGCGATCAGCCATGTCGAAACTTTTAATGGTCTCGAGGATTGCATCTGCGTTAGCGCCTTGCAGTATCATACGTCTTAGTGTGTACCTGAGGAAAGGCCTGTCTATCCCGGCATCGTCAGAGCCAGAATCAGTGTCATTGATATGCTCCTCCTGGATTTCGACTTCCATGGGTGGGTCGATCTGGGATCCGGCTTCTCCAAGGAGATCCACTCCAGATTCGACTTGGACCGTGAGGTCTTCTTCAGGCTCATATTTCTCCACTATCTCCGCAATTGCTGCGGGCTGGGTGGGATTAGGGTTTTCTGAGATCCGGAACTCTGCCGCCTCCGCGGACAAAGGGGACCCAGAAGATTCTTGTGCCTCTATCATCACCGCTGGGGTGGGTTGGGCAGGTTCAGCGAAACCGATGTAAACATCGATCTCACCAAAAGACATGATTGTATAGGCAGTCACGGCCTCCCTAGCCGGAATCCAAGTCTCGTCGAGAATGATGAGAGGGACGTCGCTGGCGTAGAGGATGCGACCGGCGGCGATGGTCTCGCCGATTCCGATTCTTACAGATTCCGCTCGGAACGCAGATCCGTAGCTCACTTGCCCCACGGTGGGCGCCAACTGTCGTCGGATTGATGACAAGTATGCCATGAGGGGGTCCTCGAGGCGTGCAGAAGAGAGGGGGGGTGAGACATACGGTGTTCCGAGACGGTGAGCACACAAGTTTTACCCAGGTTCGAATCCGCCGGCTTTGGACGGATCCTACTCCTGCTAGCAATCCAGTAATACGGCAGAGCCGGAATATGGGTTACAAGGGTATCGCCTGTGCGAGTTGAGATTGTAGACTATTGTGTTGTGCCCTAAAGGCTCTCCCTAGGACGGCTTATATAGATATCCGGCCTAGGGTTTACAGGAGAGATCAATCCGGCTACGATTAAGAGTTGGTTACAGAGTACATCTTGAACTACAAGTAACATTATGGGCCTAAGTCGGTAAGTATTCTGGGCCTTCCCGTAGCCGGATTGGACTCCGTCTTCTCTCCTGACTGGGCCGCCCGTGAAGCAAAGCTCTAACCCGAAGTGGGCCACCCTGGTCAGTGAGGAACTGTGAGGATACTCGGAAAGTATATCCCCAACACCGGTATTACCCTCTAGGCCGATGGTACTACCGCTTGGGCAGGTACTGCCGATCCTAGGCCTGCATCACCGATGGCTCAATGCACGGCGCCCAGAAAAGTGCTTGGTGCGTGGTGTTGATGTAGAGCTCGTTGGGAACCCCAAGAGGAAGGTATGATGAGCACAGCAGCAAGTTTCCCTCAGATATGAAACCAAGGTTTAATCGAACCAGTAGGAGCAAGGAAACACCTCAAAGGTGTTACTAGCTGAGCTTTGGCAGGGCACACTACCGGTGCTAGTAGCAACGTGGAGACCTGCACAACACAACCACAGAACTTTGTCCCCAACTTGCGATGAGGTTGTCAATCTCACCGTGTTTTGCGGAAAACAAAGGATTAAACGTATCGAATGGAAAGAAGTAAAAGTTTGCAGAAAGTAAAGACAAAACAGTAAACAGTTGTAGATTGTATGTAAAGAAAGAGGACCAGGATCCATAGTTCACTAGAGGTGGCTCTCCTTAGATAGATAACATGTTGGGTGAACAAATTACAGCGGGGCAATTGACAAACATCGAGAAAGCAATACATGCATATACTAATCATCTTGACTCCTCTGAGACTTGATTGGGCATTACAACATAATACATAGACCGCCATCCAACTGGATCTATGACTAATAATCCACCTTCAGGTTATCATCCGAAACCCCTCCGTATTAAGTTGCAAGCAACAGATTATTGCTTTACGAACTGCGTGTAAAGTAAACAATACAATTGTTCTATGAATAAAGGATCGTTGTTTTCTCCCTAGTAGCAACAGCACATCTAGTACCTTAGAGATTTCGGTCACTTCCCCAGATTACCAGAGGCATGAACCCACTATCGAGCATAAATACTAACTCTTGGAGTTGCTAGCATCTACTTGGCCAAGATAGCTACTAACAACGGAAAGCATGCAAAATCACAAATAACAAAGACATGATAGAATCAATAATCAATCTGAAATAGCATCTCAATATCCATCGGATCCCCGCAAACACAACATGTATGGATTACAAATAGATGATCTTGATCATGAACGGAGCTCACAAGATCTAAACATGAAAGCACAAAGGAGGAGAAACCAGCCATCTAGCTACCACATGGATCCGTAGTCCAAGGATGAACTACTCACGCATCACACCGGAGGCTTGCATGGTGATGAAGAAGGCCTCCATGGTGAATTCCCCTCTCCGGCAGGGTGCCGGGAAGAGCTTCAGATCCCCCCGATCTAGGGACAGAGACGACGGCGGCTACAGACTCTTTCGTGGATTTTTGATCGGGTACTTAGGGTTTTCGTCCCGAGGGCACCTTATAGTCGGAAGGGGAGGCCGAGGGGGTGCCAGGGCTGGCCTCACCACCCCCTGGCGCGGGCCAGGCTGGGCCGCGCGGCCAGGTGGTGTGGTGGCCCCCTGGTCCCTCTCCGTCTCGTATTCTGGCACTTGATCACTTCCGAAAAAATAGGCACTTTGGCTTTTGTCCCGTCCAATTCCGAGAATATTCATTTTCTGACTTTCCTAGAACCAAAAACAGCAGAAAACAGGCAGCTGGCACTGTGGCTCTTGTTAATAGGTTAGTCCAAGAAATCATATGAAAAGTACTCCAAAGTTGGAACAAAACACAAGAAAGTGGATAAAACCAATCATGGAACATCAAAAATTATAGATACATTTGCAATGTATCAATCACTACCTGGCCGAGCAGAGAGGGAGGCAGCATGTTCAGTACCGCCCGGTAGTGCACCCGGTAGCATCGGACGGACCCAAAACTACCTTGATCTTTTTCCTTTTTAAATCAAATATGGCAAACTTCAAAATGCAATAACTAGAGTTTGGTAACTCCGATTGACCCAAAACCAATTTTGTTGGAAAGGGGACAACAAGACCTACCCAACAAAAATATTGGATACGACCAAGTGAGAATGTATCAAGTATTATAATGTGAGATACCTCCCTTGGTGAGGATCCAGAAAACCTCCAAGATCAAAACCACAATAAGATATAAAAGGGAGATCCATTTTTGAAGAACTAGAGCTTGTAATGAACACAAGCTCTAGAACCAAACATGGATAAGGTCCAACAAACAACCAAGAAAGATGATGCTAAGAGTGCAATGGTTTGAGATCTCTTCGAAAGATACGATCAAGCTACTCACTCGAGAGCCCCTCTTGATAGTGCTATTATATATCCTAAACCCGGTCTCCCAACTACCAACATGAGTCTGGCAAAAGGGAAACCCTATCAAGATTATACCTTTGACTTGAGAAAACCACTTGAGCATGATGTAGACGATCTTGTCCTTCTCAAGATGGACACCTTTCTTGATTGCTCTTGCACGCACTCGCTTGATGAAGACTTGCAACTTGCTCCCCCATACACCATGGGGGAACCACTACTTTGACCTTGTCTTCATCGATCCATGATCACCGAGGGTGGCAAGCATCAAACATGAGATCTTCTAGAGATGGCGCATTTTGAGCTTGCACAACATTTCTTCTAACATCATTTGGATGATATCTTGAAGAAACACATGAGGAACTCCATTTTCTTCTTCAAGACACACTTGATCTTATTTCCTTTATTATTCTTCTTCTTTAGTTCTTCTACCTTGAAGCCAACACATGCTCCAAGCGATGTTAGTGGACAATTCCTACAAGTGCAACTTAATACAAGCATTAGTCCATAGAGATTGTCATTAATTACCAAAACCACACATGGGGTCCCACATGCTCTTTCACCCGTGGATATAGTAATTAGCTTAGGGAGTCCCTCTTTATCCTCCTTTGACCGTGTTGGTTTCAAGCTGGCGCCAATTTGTCACTAAGCTATTTCGGGCATGCTCCATGACACGTCCAAAGGATTTCTCCCTCCCTTTAACCCCGAAGGCAAATGATATGTGGTCGACTACACATACCATCTAAAGAGAGAGATCAACCACAAATCATAAATCTATCATAGAACGTCCAATCATAGGGACACAAGTATAGATCATCTTTATTGCAACTTCGTAATAGTGCTAAGGTTTCACCATCTCTCCCCAAGGACAAGGCAACTACTCATACATGAAGGGGATCAACATCATGGAAATTGTATGGATGCAATATGATGGTACAATTGAATACAAGTGCAAATCCACAATAGAGATTGGACTACAACAAAGTAAACAAAGGGGATTGATGTGAAGACGATGTTGATGAACATGGCGATGAAGATCGATGCGTAGCCCTTCAAGATGGAAGTTTCCTCTCTACCTTGAGTGGTATGGTGGTGTAGATTTTGTGGGCGGAGGCTATGGAGATGGCGGAGTGGCAGGGATCCACCCCTTTGGCATATGTGGACTCCCCCCCTTTGTTCTAGGGTTTTGCCTTCTTTAAATAAGCATCTGGAGGTCGATTGTGCGAACCGACGGAGCTAGGGGCCGAATATGCCCATTGGGCCTTCAAAAATGTTGTTCTGTTTGATGAAATGAAGCCGTCAAAGGGTGGTATGGCCATACGGTACGGGCAGGTTCCTCCCGTACCAGAGGTCGTTATGCCCTCTGGACTCTGTAGTGTTTTGGTCTCCATTTCTTCACACGGACTCTGATTGAGGTGTTCTTTTGCTCATTGGATTTGTATGGACGAGGGCTACAACACCATGGCCTTGGATATTCATTTAGATTTGATGGAAAAATCCTATTTTTCCTCCCCTCAAATGGTTAAGTCTGGTGTCTGCAACTCCTCCATATCAAATCATCTTGGCTCCTTTTATCCATGATTGTTCATAGCACCTACACACAAATCAAATACAATAAAAAGGTAATAAAACTACTAATGTGCAAAGTCCATGTGGAAATGAATGAGAACTAGTAATCATACATAATATGCATAATTGTAGATAGATGTAACATGTAATGAGTGACAATATGAATAATTTATATACTTAAATATGACTCAATTTTGGACTCATCAATGAACATGAACAATTCTTGCCATCCCTAACACATAGGAGAATATATTCATTAACTACCCATGCCAAGATGAACACAAAAATCCTAGTCACATAACCAAACCCATACCTAACAAGAACACTCACCCTTACATAACAAAAACCCTAACCATAACATTCTAGTAACCCTAACCATAACATTCTAGTAACCCTAACCCTAACATTCCAACAACCCTAAACCTAACTAAATCCTTCATAGATATCATTCTACCACACATTGGCCAATGCAACCAACAAAAATCCGAACATTTTGAATCAAATCGAATTTATAGGGTTTTAACCCACATCACACCAAAATGAAAGATTTTTCAATCGGTAAAAATGAAGGGAAATGAGGGAGTGTCGTCGGATTGATGACAAGTACGCCATGAGGGGGTCCTCGAGGCGTGTGGAAGAGAGGGGTGTGAGACGTACGATGTTCCGGGACAGTGAGCACACAAGTTTACCCAGGTTCGAATCCACCGGCTTTGGACGGATCCTACTCCTGCTAGCAATCTAGTAATACAACATAGCCGGAATATGGGTTACAAGGGTTCACCTGTGCGAGTTGAGATTGTAGACTATTGAGGGTCTAGAGTGTTACCCTAAAAGCTCTCCCTAGGACGGCTTATATAGATATCCGGCCTAGGGTTTACAGGAGAGATCTATCCGGCTACGACTAAGAGTCGGTTACAGAGTACATCCTGAACTACAAGTAACATTATGGTCCTAAGTTAGTAAGTCTTCTGGGCCTTCCCGTAGCCGGATAGGACTCCGTCTTCTCTCCCTGACTGGCCGCCTGTGAAGCAAAGCTCTAACCCGAAGTGGACCACCCTGGTCAGTGAGGAACTGTGAGGATACCCAGAAAGTATATCCCCAACAGCAGCCCCCGGAGGCCTCCAAGATCCAAAGTCCGATTCATCATCGTCTAGCTTGATCTTCGGCTTGCAGAATCTTGAAGGGTTCCTAAAACTTCACAACAAAAAATACGATCCGGGTCTTAAAAAATAAGTAGGACCTATCAATAGGTTATTCGGATTTTCTAGCTTGATTTCAAAATAAGCCGGAACTTGGTCCCTAACGCCACCTGACACAAGTCATGGTCAAGTCACGTCATTTGACAAGCATTCCGTCAGCACAACCATTGGTGGGTCCACGGTTCGTGGAACCGAGGTGCCGTTTCAATGCGTGCGTGGAGATCGAGGCGACGTAATCATCGCGTTGGTCCTTCCCAGTTCCTTCCACGATGCGTAGCGGTTACACTGTAGCATTTGCACGAATCTTGGCGCAGTTAGGTGGATATAAGGGGTTAGGATTTTCTCCTTCTCCTTTCACCAGTCCTTTGCCTTTTCCTCTCCTCCCAATCTCCCTGCGCGCACAGAGCTCCTCCGTTCCTCCCCCAAAAACTCCCAGCGCTGCCCATTCTAGGTCAACTGCTCGACAGAGAAATGGCTTCATCTTCCACTTCCAGCGCTGCCCATTCTAGGTGGTACCATTGCCGGATGCTGCGCTCAAGAAGTGCAAAACTCCGACAGTGGTTGTTGCCACAAAGGAGGTGCCCGTCGTGAATAGGTAACTTTCCATCACAACTTCCGCCTTTGCACTTTACTCGAATTCTCTTCTGAGATGTAATGTTTCCGGCTCTATTACATTCTCAGAGCTAAACAGCTCATCAAGGGCAAGGGGAAGGGAATTTCTTCAAAGCCCCTACAACAGACGAAGCTTATCATAGCTTCTCCTGTTGTGGCTCCTCCGACTCCTGTCCCTCAGCCTTCCGCAATGCCGGTGATAATTCCTTCTCTGGCTGTCGCAGAAGATGTGGCTCCTTCAACGGAGCCTGCGATCCTTGAATCGCAAACTGACGTCACCATGGGTGAGTCAGGTATAGATAAGGGTGAACCCTCTTTAGGTAATGATCCCTCAGCAGAAACCTTCGCCGAAAACCTTCTCAGAAATCCGGGACTTGCCAAGTTTGGCCTGTCCTAGAAATCTGCTAAAGAGATCCAGCGGCTGGCCAGGTAGTGCCTAGAGAAAAGAAATCTATCTGCCGAAGAAGAAGCGCAAGAGGCAGAGGACATCATGCACTCTGACCTTCTCGAACAAGTGCGTCTTCGCGACGAGAGGATAAGGGCCGGTGAGCTTCCAACGGCTCCAATGACCCCTCTGACTCTCGCCGAGAAGGTCGTTGTTGAAGTGAATGCGAGTTTGGATAAACTTACTCGCGAGCAATATGTAAGTCAGAATTCTAACTCTTGTTTTCCCCTCATTTCATATCATATCCTCTAGCCCCCAAGCATGAAGTAGGTTATATAATCCAGGTTTATGCTTCCTTAGGATGCCAAAGAACGAACTAGTGTAGCCCCCAAGGCTCGTGCTGATATTAGCAAAAATATTAGCCCGAGTCTTTAGTAGCTTTCTGACTTTTGGTATTCTGACTTACAGAAAGTATATTCCTATAACCAGGATTTGTTGAAAAATGTCTGTGATAAGCGGAGAGAGATCAAAGCTCTCCGACTTAAAAATGTTGAGCTTAAAGTTGCCAAGGATGAAGCCGAAGGTAATCCTTTCCGAGACTCAAACCTTGTCTTTCATGTTTTCATAGTCGAATTTATACTGAACTGTTGTTCTTTTTTCACTTACAGCGCTGGTAAAACATTCCTGCGCCATGATTGAAGAGGCCGAGAACCTCAAAACTTTGGTGGTGGAGAACAAGGAACTTCACCAAGAGCTGGATCAGCTCAAGGCGGATCATGAAAAGAGCATTGCTCAAATCCTTGAGTCTTCCTCCATGGCTACTGATGAGCGTGATCATAAGATTGCTGCTCAAGATCAAAAAATCTCGGACCTCAATAATGAGCTTTGCAGAGAGAGGGACATTTTCGAGGCGCTCCGGGCTGAACTCTAGAGTCTTCAGGAAGAGAAGACCAAAATTGACGACGTCATTTTCGGTACGTTCCATCTGTCTGACTTGTCTATTTTCTTCGACTTCTTTCAATGTCGAATTTTCTTTAATTGTTTTTGTCTATAGGTTCTCTGAACTTGACAGACTCCACCTCCGCTGAGCCCCGCACCCACCGGCTTACTCAAGTCGGTGACCTGCTTCATGACTTCCGCCAATCCCTTGAGGATATTGGCGAAGCTCTTAAGATTCCAGATGTGCATAGCATGTCGGATTTTTAGGTGCGGGACAATGCAAAGGAAATGCCGCAGCTCGTCCAGGATTGGAACATGTCCTACGTGCGATCAGCAGCGCTGAACGCTCTCACCATGGTCATGAGCCACCATGGAAGCATGGAGATATGGCAAGTGACCAGAGGGTACTCTACAGTGGATGAAGATGGCCAGGAGCAGGACATCAAGGCCATTATGGACTCCTGTGCCGGATATGGGTGTCACGTGGCTGATTTGACCAGCTACGATACTCCTTTCTTCAACCGCGTGGACACTCCGCCTCCGCCTCCAGAAGAAACAGCAGAAGTTTCCGACGATGAATGCAACACCTCGGACGTGGACATCTCGGAACGATATCAAGGCGACGTATCCAGCGAGCCAGCAGCTCCTTCATCTCCTCCTGCATCATAGATTGCCAGAAACATTTGTATTATCCTGAAAAAACATGATGCGTCTGTAAATATGAAGTACTATAATTTTGCTAGTGCTAAGCTTTTGATCTATTCAGCACTTTTGTCTTTAAATTTTTTCCGTGCCTGAAATGTTTACACAAGCACTTGTACTTTTTCTCCTATACTTATCGTTTATCTGGATTTCCGCCTCGTCCCTTTCGTGAGCCGGCTAAACCTTCTGCTCGGAAACTTTGCCGAGCAATGGAGCTCAATTGCTAAACCAGTTTAAACTCGGAAACAAAGCCGGCTTCCAGTACCAACAATTCACTACTCGGAAAATACCCGCATCCAGCAATCAGACAAAAAACCAAACTATAGACTAGAAATTTTAGAGTTATACCCGAAGGTAGAATTTTTAGAATCAGAAATCTAAACCAGAACGAACATGAGCATAAAGTACTTTCAAGCATTCTGGGATTTTCGACTATGACATGATCATTCGGAAATAAGATGGTAAAAACTTCTCAGGAAAACTTGAGGCAACCAAAACTTTTATTTCTCATAGAACATGTACATATATATATGATTACAAAGAAAGATAAACTAAGAATAAAAGGGACGTAGCTGAGCAATATTCCATGGTCTGTCTAACTCATCCGGATTTGTACTGCCTCCAGCTCTCTTTCTCTTCTTAGTAGCAGGTCTTTCTTTGAGTGGCCTCATGTCAGTTAAGTACTACGATCCATTGTGAGATACTCGACTAACTAAAAAGGGCCCTTCCCATACTGGGGAAAGTTTGTGATTTCTTTGTTGCACAAGCCGGAGAACCAAATCACCTTTATTGAAAGATCTGTTTCGGACTCTCTGGCTATGATACTTGCGTAACTTCTGTTGATAGGCTGTTGATCTCATTTCAGCAATGACGCGAACTTCTTCGACTAAGTCGAGATCATTTTGTCGAGAAATCTCGGCATCCTCTTTAATATACGCGGCCACTCTAGGAGAAGTGTGAATTAAATCACTAGAAAGAACTACTTCTGCACCATAGACCAAGAAGAAAGGTGTGTATCCGGTTGACCTGTTTTGGGTTGTTCGTAAACTCCATATTATAGAGGGTAATTCCTCTGCCCAAGCCCCCGCAGCACGTCGTAGTGGTGCTTCAAGTCTCGGTTTCAGGCCTTGTAAGATTAAACCATTTGCTCTTTTGACTTGTCCGTTAGCTTGTGGATGTGCGACTGACCAATGTCAAGCCGGATATTTTGCTCATCGCAGAATTCAGCCAATTCTCCCATGGAAAAGTTACTCCCGTTGTCCGTGATAATACTATGCGGATAACCATACCGGATTATAACATCCTCGACAAATCTTTTGGCTGTTGCTCCATCACAACTAGTGACAGGTTTAGCCTCGATCCATTTGGTGAATTTATCCACCATCACTAAGAGGTGAGTAAATCCACTTGGAGCTCGTTTAAATGGTCCTACCATATCAAGCCCCTAGACCGCAAAAGGCCATGTTATAGGTATTGTTCACAGCTGATCAGCCGGAACATGAGCTTGTTTGGTGTACTTTTGGCAGCCTTTGCATATCTTGACTAATCGTTCGGCATCTGCCTGAGCAGTAAGCCAGAAAAATCCGTGTCTAAAAGCTTTTGCCACTAAAGATTTGGCTGCAGCGTGGTGACCACACTCGCCTTCGTGGATTTCCCTTAAGATTTCCACTCCTTCTTCCGGAGATACGCAGCGCTGAAAACCCCCAGAAACACTCCACTTATAGAGCTCACCTTTAACTACAGTATAGGCTTTCGCTCGTCGGACGATCTACCGGCTTAGCACCTCGTCTTCAGGTAATTTGCCATCTACCAGATAATCTAGGTAGGGTTGAGTCCAGCTGGGAATTACAGCCAGAACTGCTATCAAAGGTGAGTTGGATTTGGTCGGATATTCCTCATCTACTCCCTTTATTGAGGGAACTTTGAGGTGCTCTAAAAAAGCGCCATCCGGGACTTCTTTCCGCACAGATCCTATCAGAGATAGTGCATCTGCTTCCTCATTTTCTGCTCGAGGGATGTGTTGAACCTCAAACCCTTCGAACGATGTAGATAGATCATCCACGACAGCTTTATATGCTGCCATGTGTTTATTTGCATTACAAATATCTGACACTTGTTGGGCAACAAGATCCGAATATCCGTAACACATCAAACGTCAGATGCCAATATCCTTAGCAATCCGGATACCATGCAGCAGTGCTTCATACTCGGCAATATTGTTTGTCGTTGTGAAGTGGATCCGCAACACGTATAGAAGTTTATCTCCTTGGGGTGATTTGAGCACCACGCCAGCCCCCGAGCCCCCGCGAGCCTTAGACCCATCAAAGTAGAGGGTCCAATATTCCGACTCAGGGAGGGTCATATTTTCCTTCGTCTCTGTCCAATCAGCGACAAAGTCAGCAAGGATTTGGGATTTGACTGATGTCCGGGGTTTATACTCAATATCAAAAGCTAAAAGCTCTATGCCTCATTTGGCGACGCGTCCTGTGGCGTCACAGTTGTTGATTATATCTCTCATGGGAGCTGTGCTCACCACGGTAATTGGATGCTCCTGAAAATAGTGTCGTAACTTACGAGATGCTAGAAAAACACCGTAAGCCAACTTTTGATAGTGCGGATACCGCTATTTTGATTCTATCAGTACCTCACTAACAAAGTAAGTCGGACGCTGCACCAGGTGTTCCTGATTTTCCTCCGGTCTCTCCACCACCATGACGATACTAACGACCTTATTTGTCACAGCAAGATAGAGCAACATCAGTTCCTGAGGTTTCGGCGCTGCAAGGATAGGAGCATATGAGATTACTTCCTTCAGGTCTTGCAGTGCAGTTTCAGCTTCGTCAGTCCAAACAAAATCCTTGTTCTTTTTTAGGAGTTTGTATAATGGTACGACACTTTCACCAATCCGGCTTACAAATCGACTGACCGCAGCGATACAACCAGTTAATCTTTGTACGTCCTTCGGGCGAGTTGGCCTGGAAATATTGAGTATAGCCTTAATTTTGTCCCGGTTCACCTCTATGCCTCTTTGAGACACTATGAAACCTAACAATTTTCCGGCTGGTATTCCAAAGAAGCATTTCTTCGGGTTAAGCATGATGTTGTATTTTCGTAGATTGGCGAACGTTTCCTCCAAGTCGGAAATCAGTGTTTCCTTCTTTTTAGACATCACCGCAATATCATCCACGTATGCATATACATTGCGTCTGAGTTGGTCGTGGAGGCAACGCTGCATCGTGCACTGGTACGTAGCTCCTGCGTTCTTCAGCCCAAAGGGCATCGTAACAAAACAGAAGGTTCCGAAGGGGGTTATAAATGAAGTTTTCACTTTGTCAGATTCCTTCATCCGAATTTGGTGATAACCAAATATGCGTCGAGAAAACAGAGGAGTTCCGAGCCTGCCGTAGAATCGA
The DNA here is from genome assembly GCA_910589775.1 of Avena eriantha. Lineage (NCBI taxonomy): Eukaryota > Viridiplantae > Streptophyta > Magnoliopsida > Poales > Poaceae > Avena > Avena eriantha. The sequence continues at coordinate 378,462,474 of OU342746.1, read as the reverse complement.
TAACTTGATCAATTCTAGGCAGAGCGAACGGATCTTTTAGACAAGCCTTGTTCAAGGCAGTATAATCAACACACATCCTTAAATCAGTGGTGTCCTTTTTAGGGACCATTATAGGATTGGCCGACCACTCAGTGTGGATGACCTCTTCTATGAATCCGGCTAACTCGAGCCATGCTAGTTCCTTAGCTATTGCCTTACGCTTTTCATTGCCAAAATGTCGTAGGGACTGTTTGACGGGTTTAGCGTTCGGGTTTACATTTAAAGAGTGCTCGGCAAGTTCCCTAGGTACTCCGGTCATGTCAGATGGCTGCCATGCGAAGATATCTTGATTTGCTTGGAGGAACTTGACGAGCGCGCTTTCCTATGCGCTACCTAGGCCTACGCCTATCTGGGTCACCTTGGAGGGGTCATCATCCTTCAACGGCGTCTTCTTCATCTCTTCTGATGCCTTAAACTCCGGATTTGGCTTTGTCATCTCCTTCTTTGTTGCGGGCATCTCAAACGGATCTATGCTCTTCTTGATCTCCTGGTACTCCTGGGCGTGCAACACGGCTTCGGCAAAGGCGGGATTTCCATCCTTGCACTCTCGCACTTTCTTCGGGTCTCCCCTGATGGTGATCATGCCGTTGGGACCTGGAATTTTCATCATATTATAAATGTAACACGGACGAGCCATAAAAGCCCAGTAAGCTGGACGTCCGAATATAGCGTGGTATGCGCTCTTGAACGGGACCACTTCGAAGGAAAGTGCCTCCGTCCGATAGTTCTTTGGAGTTCCAAAGGTAACATCCAAAGTGATCTCTCCCAGGGAATTGGCTTGTCTTCCTGGGACAACTCCGTGAAAGATCACAGAGCTATGGTTCAGCTAGGTTTCCGAGATCTTCATTCGGCATAGCGTTTCGACAAAGAATATTGATACTGCTACCACCATCCATGAGGGTCTTGGAGAAACCATAACCGTCAATAAGTGGATTGACGATTAAGGCGTATTTTCCTCGCCTGTGCAACTTAGGCGGATGATCAGCACGGTCAAATGTGATTGCCACTTCCGACCAGTCCAGAAATTGGGGGACAGACAGAACTGTTGCATTGAGCTCATGCAGAACTGCTTTCTTGACCTTTGCTGGTTGAGATCCGAGGAAGGTGACATAAGTGTCTTTTTTGGTCGGAAATTTTTTCTCCCCTTCTGGCTTGGGATTTGAAACATCAGCTTCCTCCATGTCGGAATCTTCCTTGGTCTCCTTATCTTTTTCGGGATTCTTCTTTCCCTTCTTCCGCTTAGCTTTGTAGCCCGCGGTGTCATCTCTTTTAATGTCGTCATTGAAACGACATTCAGCGTTAGTGTGGGACGAGCCCCCATTGGCGTCTAAATGATGCACACATGGGTTATTGCCAATGTCGGCCCAAGAGTAGGTTTTGCCTGGTTGCTGATCTCCTCTACCTTGGACCCTCGAAGTCCCACGGCCATGCCCGCGGCCTCCGCCGCATCGTCCTCGTCCTCCAGACCCGAAAGTAGCAGTGACTACTGTGGTTTCCGCATTGGGTTTCTCTTCCGAGGTATTTTTGCGCTTCTGAGCTTGTTGCTTTGGTTGTTTTGCTGACTGAGGCACAGCTAGGCATTGAGCAATCCCTCTGCATCGTCGTCAGCATCCGCATACTTGCTCGCTGTTTCTATCATCTCTCCCAAATCAGTGACTTTGTCACACTTCAGACGATGATGCAATAAACCAATTGGGAGACTTGCAATGAAAGCTTCAATCGCAGTTTGATCATTTACTCCTTCACAGGAGTTCTTGGTGTCGATCCATCGTCCGAGGTACCTCCCGGCGAAATCCACCAGAAGGAGTTTTTGATCTAATGGATTGGGGGAGGGAGGAGAGAAAGGAACCAGGGGCGCCTCCTGATGGTTCGTAGCATGGAAAACAAAAAAATTCTACCGCGAGAACGAACAAAACCCAGATCTAATCTAGATAAAAGCCAAGATCTAATCTATTAGACAAGTGCAACGAGATAGATCTGTACTAACCCTTGTAGACACAAAAGAGTTACGAGATTAGATCTCGTGGTTGATGTAGTCGATCACTTGCCTATCTCAAGATCGAGTGGACGATCCTTCCAGCGCCGCGTTTCGGCAGCGCTTCCACAATTGGTCACACGTGCGGAGTCGAAGCAGACCTTCCTCTCCTCGTTCCAGTGAGCAGCAGTGGTAGTAGATCTCTCCACGGAATTCCAGCAGCACGACGCGTGGTGGTGGTGGTGGTGGAGTGGAGAATTCTGCAGGGCTTCGCCTAAGCCTGAGCAGAAAGAAGGAGGAGGAGAGAGGCGGCTTGGGGCAAGAGCGGAGCATCCAGGGGGATGGCGCCTCCACCCCTCTATTTATAGAGGGAGGGGTGCGGCCTAGGGTTCCCACCCCTAGGCCCACCCCTTAGGGCCGGCGCACCAAGGAGGTGGGGGGAGGAATCCTCCCCCCCCCCCCAATTCTCCTCTTTAAATTTCCCTTATCTTATCATGGTTTTCAAATAAACTCCAAAATATCTTCTAGAACCTTCCGGAACATTCCGAAACCTTCTAGAATCCCCACACAAACACTCCGGAACATTTCCTATCTCAGAAAAAGATCCCCATTATATGAATCTTACTCCCTGGACAATTTTGGAACTCCTCGTGATGTCCCGAATCCAATCCAAGACTCCGAACAACATTCGGTCTCCAACGCACATTCCATATCTACTTAAAACAACTTCGAACCTTAAGTGTGTCACCCTACGGTTCGTGAATATGTAGACATGACGGAGACACCTCTCCGATCAATAACCATCAGCGGGATCTGGAGATCCATAACGGCTCCCACATACTCAACGATAACTTCGTGATCGATTGAACCATTAACATACGAAACCAATTCCCTTTGTCTCGCGATACTTTACTTATCCGAGGTTTGATCATCGGTATCTCCATACCTAGTTCTACCTCGTTACTGAAAAGTACTCTTTACTCGTTCCGTGATATGTCATCCCTTGTGACCTAGTCACATGCTTGCAAGCTAACTAGATGACATTCCACCGAGAGGGCCCAGAGCATATCTATCCGCCGTATGGATGGACAAATCCCAATCTTGGTCCATGCGCTTCAACACATACTTTCAGAATACCCAACGACACCTTTATGGCTACCTAGTTACGAGGCGGTGTTTGATGTCATCAAAGTACCCATCCGGTGATGGTGATTAACACAACCTCATGGTCGAAGGATTAGGTCACTATGCATTTAAAAGCTTATAGCAATACGAACTTAATGACTTGATCTTATGCTACGCTTACTATGGGTGTGTGTCCATCACATCATTCTCCTAATGATACAACCTTGTTATTAATGACATCCAATGTCCATGACTAGGAAACCATGATCATCTATTAATCAACAAGCTAGTTTAACAAGAGGCTTACTAGGGACTCTTACATGTTTACAAAACACACAAGTATTAGTGTTTCCTAATAATACAATTATAGCATGGGATGTAAACATTCATCATAACACACAAAGATATAATAATAACCAATTTTATGATTGCCTCTTGGGCATATCTCCAACAGTATCCCACTTGCACTAGAGTCAATAATCTAGATTACATGGTAATATACCTAACACCCATGGCGTTCTGGTGTTGGTCATGCTTTGCCCTAGGGAGAGGTTTAGTCAACGGATCTGCCACATTCAGATCAGTGTGTACTTTGCAAATCTTTATGTCACCATCTCGGACATACTCGCGAATAGCGTGGAAACGTAGCTTGATATGCTTCAGCTTGCTATGTGACCTTGGCTCCTGTGCATTAGCTATGGCACCTGTGTTGTCACAGTAGATGGCCATCGGGTCCAACGCACTGGGAACCATGCCAAGTTCAGTAATGAATTCCTTCATCCATATGGCTTCTTGTGCAGCCTCCGAAGCAGCTATGTATTCCGATTCAGTTGAAGATTTCGCCACAACGCTTTGCTTTGCACTCCTCCAGCTCACTGCAGCACCATTCAAAATAAATACGTATCTCGACTGTGACTTCGACTCATCCGGATCGGTGTTCCAACTAGCATCGGTGTAACCGTTTACAACAAGCTGTTCATCACCTCCATAAGAAAGAACCATATGCTTAATCCTATTCAGGTACTTTAGGATATTCTTGACTGTTGTCCAGTGCTCCATTCCAGGATCACTTTGATATCTGCTAGTCAAACTAACAGCATGTGCTATATCTGGTCTTGTACACAGCATGGCATACATAATAGAACCTATGGCCGAGGCATAGGGAATATTATTCATTCTCTCTCTCTATCTTCTGCCGTAGCTGGACTTTGAGTCTTACTCAAGGTCTTACCTGACAACATGGGCACAAACCCTTTCTTGCTCTCTTCCATTCTAAACTTCTTTAGAACTTTGTCTAAGTATGTACTTTGTGAAAGCGCTATTAGGCGTCTTGATCTATCTCTATAAACCTTGATGCCTAGAATGTATGCCGCTTCGCCAAGATCCTTCATTGAAAAACTATTATTCAAATAGGCTTTGACACTTTTAAGAAGTTCTATATCATTCCCAATCAACAATATGTCATCTACATATAGTACTAGGAATGCTACAGAGCTCCCACTCACTTTCTTGTAAATACAAGCTTCTCCAAAAGTTTGTATAAATCCAAAGTTTTTGATTACTTTATCAAAACGTTGATTCCAACTTCGGGATGCTTGCTTCAGTCCATAAATAGAGCGCTGAAGTTTGCATACCTTGTCAGCATCTTTAGGATCGACAAAACCCTTGGGTTGTACCATATACAGCTCTTCCTCAATGTCACCATTAAGGAACGCCGTTTTGACATCCATCTGCCAAATCTCATAATCGAAATGTGCAGCAATTGCTAACAAAATCCTCACAGACTTTAGCTTCGCTACTGGTGAGAATGTCTCATCATAGTCAACTCCTTAGATTTGTCGGAAACCTTTTGCGACAAGTCGAGATTTATAGACGGTAACATTACCATCAGCATCTATTTTTCTCTTGAAAATCCATTTGTTCTCGACAGCCTTACGGCCATCCGGTAAGTCCACCAAAGTCCACACTTGGTTTTCGTACATGGATCCCATTTCGGATTTCATGGCTTATAGCCATTTGTCGGAATCTGGGCTCACCATAGCTTCCTCATACGTCGCAGGGTCATCAGCGTTGTCCACCAACATGACATTCAAGGCGGAGTCATACCAATCAAGAGTGGTACGAACCCTCGTTGACCTGCGAGGTTTAGTAGTAACTTCGTTCGAAGTTTCATGATCACCATCATTAGCTTCCTCTCCAATTGGTGCAGGCGGCACAAAAACATCTTCCGGTGCTGCGCTACTCTCAAATCCGAGAGAAGGTTCAATAACCTCATCGAGTTCTACTTTCCATCCAGTCACTTCCTTCGAGAGAAACTCCTTCTCAAGAAAGGATCCATTCTTGGCAACGAAAACTTTGCCTTCGGATCTATGATAGAAGGTATACCCAATTGTTTCTTTAGGGTATCCTATGAAGACGCATTTCTCCGCTTTGGGTTCAAGCTTTTCAGGTTGCAACTTCTTTACATATGCTTCGCAACCCCAAACTTTAAGGAACGACAACTTAGGTTTCTTACCAAACCACAATTTGTACGGTGTCGTTTCAACGGATTTAGATGGTGCCCTATTTAAAGTGAATGCGGCTGTCTCTAATGCATAGCCCCAAAACGATAGCGGTAAATCTGTAAGAGACATCATAGATCGGACCATATCTAAGAGAGTTCGATTACGACGTTCAGACACACCATTACGCTGTGGTGTTCCCGGCGGTGTCAACTGTGAAAGTATTCCACATTTCTTTAAATGCATGCCAAACTCATAACTCAGATATTCACCTCCGCGGTCAGAACGCAAAAACTTAATCTTCTTGTTATGATGATTTTCCACTTCACTTTGAAATTCCTTAAACTTCTCGAAAGTTTCGGACTTATGTTTCATAAAGTAGACATACCCATATCTACTTAAGTCATCCGTGAAAGTGAGAACATAACGATATCCACCACGCGATGCTACACTCATTGGACCACACACATCTGTATGTATTATTTCCAATAAGTCTGTAGCTCGCTCCATTGTACCAGAGAATGGAGTCTTAGTCATTTTTCCCATTAGACATGCTTCGCATCTTTCAAGTGATTCAAAATCAAGTGATTCAAGAAGTCCATCAGAATGGAGTTTCTTCATACGCTTCACTCCAATGTGACCAAGACGACAGTGCCACATGTATGTAGAATTATCATTCAATTTTATTCGTTTAGCATCTATGTTGTGAACATGTGTATCACTACTATCGAGATTCAACAAGAATAAACCATTCATCTCAGGTGCATTACCATAAAAGATATTACTCATATAAATCGAACAACCTTTATTCTCAGACTTAAAAGAGTAACCGTCTCGCAATAAACAAGATCCAGATATAATGTTCATGCTTAACGCAGGCACCAAATAACAATTATTCAAATTTAAAACTAATCCCGAAGGTAGATGTAGAGAGAGCGTGCTGACGGCGATCACATCAACCTTGGATCCATTTCCAACGCGCATCGTCACCTCGTCTCTTGCCAGTCTTCGTTTATTCCGCAGCTCCTGTTTCGAGTTACAAATATGAGCAACCGAACCAGTATCAAATACCCAGGCACTACTACGATTACTAGTAAGATACACATCAATAACATATATATCAAATATACCTTTCTTCTTGATGTTGCCGTTCTTTAGATCCACCAGGTACTTGGGGCAGTTACGCTTCTAGTGACCAGCACCCTTGCAGTAGAAGCACTCAGTTTCAGGCTCAGGACCAGCCTTGGGCTTCTTAGCAGGTGCGGCAGCTTTCTTGCCGTCCTTCTTGAAGTTGCCCTTGTTTTTAGGCTTGCCCTGTCTCTTGAAATTGGTGGTCTTATTGACCATCAACACTCGGTGCTCCTTCTTGATCTCCACTTCAGCAGTTTTCAGCATGGACGATAGTTCAGGCAATGGCTTGTTCATGCAGTGCATATTGTAGTTCATCACAAAGTTCTTGTAACTTGGTGGCAGTGATTGGAGGAGACGGTGAATCCCCAACTCATTAGGAATCGAAATCCCCAACTCTTGGAGCTTGTTTGCGTACCCAGACATGGTGAGCACATGCTCGCTAACGGAGCTTCCCTCTTCCATCTTACAGTTAAAGAACTTTTCAGAGGCCTCATAGCTCTCCATGGCCGCTCGAGTCTCAAAAATTAGCCTGATTTCCTTAATGATCTCGAACGGGTCGTGGTGCTCAAAACGCTTCTGGAGCTCCGCTTCTAAACCGTACAGGATGGCACACTGAACTGTGGAGTAATGATTTTTCCGAGTGGCGTAAACATTCTTTACGTCATCGGTGGCATCTTCTGGAGGTGGGTCACCTAGCGGTGCTTCGAGCACATAGGTCAACTGACCAGCCCTGAGGACGATCTTCAGTCCACGGAACTAGTCCGTGAAATTGCTTCCATTGTTCTTAAGCTTTTCTTTCTCTAGGAACGCATTGAAATTGATGGAGGGGGTCGCCATAATCTACAACAAATTTGCAAGTAGTTTAGACTAAGTTTATGATAAATTGAGTTCAAATTTAATTCTTAAATTAACTAGGTGAACTCCCACTCAAAACAACATCCCTCACATTGTCTTAGTGATTACACGAACCAAGTCCACTACACCAAGTCCGATCTTCACGAGAGAAGATGTAGTTTCATCGGCGAACAATCTTCATGTTCATCATATCATTTATATGACTCATGCTCTACCTTTCGGTATTCCGTGTTCCGAGACCATGTCTGTACATGCTAGGCTCGTCAATATAACCTTAGTTTCCGCATGTGCCAATCTGGCTTGCACCCGTTGTATGCACACGTAGAATCTATCACATCCAATCATCACGAGATGCTTCGAAACGACGAGTCTTAGCAACGGTGCCAACTAAGGGTGAACACTTTATTACTTGATATTTAGTGAGAGGGATCATCTTATAATGCTACCGTCGCGATCTAAGCAATACAAGATGCATAAAGGATTAACATCACAGGCAATTCATAATTAGTGTGATATGATATGGCCCTTTCTTCTCGCGCCTTTGATCTCCATCTCCAAAGCACGAACATGATCTCCATCATCACCAGCATTGCGTCAAGGTCAGTGGCGCCGCTTCATGGTTGTCCATCATCACTAGCAACTATTACAACTACTTGGAATAAAGCTATTACAAGATGAATAGACACGCAGGCCTTAACAAAATTAAAGACAACCATTAGGCTCCTGCCGGTTGCCATATTACAACAAGGATCATTGCATACATCAAATACAATCACAATCACATGATGGCCATATCACATCACAAAACCCCTGCAAAAACAAGTTAGATGCCTCTAATTTTCTTTGCATGTTTTACGTGGTTTGGGGCTTTCGAATAAGAACGGATCTTACCTACGAAACTGAACCACAACGTTGATACAAGTGCAATCAAAATTTGCAAAGTGTAAATTGGATCTATACTATGGTGGGAGAGACAGACACCCGCAAAGCCACTTGTGCAAAGTAAGTTACACGTCAAGCGTGGAGCAAGTCTCATGTGCGAAGACATGTAAGGTTAGCCCGAGCCGCTTCATCCCACCATGCCGCAAGATGCAAAGTACACAAAGAAAAAGACGGCATGAGCACCAACGCCCACAACACCATTGTGTTCTACTCGTGCAACAGATCTACGCATAGACACGGCTCTGATACCACTGATGGGTTCGTAGCATGGAAAACAAAAAAATTCTACCGCAAGAACGAACAAAACCCAAATCTAATCTAGATAAAAGCCAAAATCTAATCTATTAGACAAGTGCAACGAGATAGATCTGTACTAACCCTTGTAGACACGAAAGCGTTACGAGATTAGATCTCGTGGTTGATGTAGTCGATCACTTGCCGATCTCAAGATCGAGTGGACGATCCTTCCGGCGCCTCGTTCCGGCAGCGCTTCCGCAGTCGGTCACACGTGCGGAGTCGAAGCAGACCTTCCTCTCCTCGTTCCAGCGAGCAGCGGAGGTAGTAGATCTCTCCACGGAATTCCAGCAGCACGACGGCATGGTGGTGGTGGTGGAGTGGAGAATTCTACAGGGCTTCGCCTAAGCCTGAGCAGAAAGAAGGAGGAGGAGAGAGGCGGCTTGGGGCAAGAGCGGAGGATCCAGGGGGGTGGCGCCTCCACCCCTCTATATATAGAGGGAGGGGTGCGGCCTAGGGTTCCCACCCCTAGGCCCACCCCTTAGGGCCGGCGCACCAAGGAGGTGGGGGGAGGAGTCCTCCCCCCCCCCAAGTCTCCTCTTTAAATTTCCCTTATCTTATCTTATCTTGGTTTTCAAATAAACTCCAAAATATCTTCTAGAACCTTCCGGAACATTCCGAAACCTTCTAGAATCCCCATACAAACACTCCGGAACATTTCCTAACTCAGAAAAAGATCCCCATTATATGAATCTTACTCCCCGGACAATTCTGGAGCTCCTCGTGATGTCCCGAATCCAATCCGAGACTCCGAACAACATTCGGTCTCCAACGCACATTCCATATCTACTTAAAACAACTTCGAACCTTAAGTGTGTCACCCTACGGTTCGTGAATATGTAGACATGACGGAGACACCTCTCCGATCAATAACCATCAGCGGGATCTGGAGATCCATAACGGCTCCCACATACTCAACGATGACTTCATGATCAATTGAACCATTAACATACGAAACCAATTCCCTTTGTCTCACGATACTCTACTTATTCGAGGTTTGATCATCGGTATCTCCATACCTAGTTCTACCTCGTTACTGACAAGTATTCTTTACTCGTTCTGTGATATGTCATCCCTTGTGACCTAGTCACATGCTTGCAAGCTAACTAGATGACATTCCACCAAGAGGGCCCAGAGCATATCTATCCGTCGTATGGATGGACAAATCCCAATCTTGGTCCATGCGCTTCAACACATACTTTCAGAATACCCAACGACACCTTTATGACCACCCAGTTACGAGGCGGTGTTTGATGTCATCAAAGTACCCATCCGGTGATGGTGATTAACACAACCTCATGGTCGAAGGATTAGGTCACTATGCATTTAAAAGCTTATAGCAATACGAACTTAATGACTTGATATTATGCTACGCTTACTATGGGTGTGTGTCCATCACATCATTCTCCTAATGATACAACCTTGTTATTAATGACATCCAATGTCCATGACTAGGAAACCATGATCATCTATTAATCAACAAGCTAGTTTAACAAGAGGCTTACTAGGGACTCTTACATGTTTACAAAACACACAAGTATTAGTGTTTCCTAATAATACAATTATAGCATGGGATGTAAACATTCATCATAAACACAAAGATATAATAATAACCAATTTTATTATTGCCTCTTGGGCATATCTCCAACACCTCCCTCTGTGTTCTTCTTTGCTAGGACGAGCTGGGGAGAGTGGATTGGGATGGGGAGGCAGGCTACACGCGGCTAGCAAAGTCCCAAAGTGTAGCGCCTAACAACAAGGCTCTACACTTAGGGGCTTAGATGCTACATGACCCCGGGTGGGACCCGGTGATGACTGCAAGTGCACAGATCGACTGTAGCTAGTTTTGAAATTAGAGTATCGAACCCATAGAGAGCTATTTGGGTAAGGTATTCATGCCCCTCGTCACTGTCTACCAAACAATACTTATAAGCCACCTTTGATTTCAAGTAAAGGGTGTTTGAAAGGTTTTTAGTTATATGCAGAAAAGTAATTAAAACAAGTAAAAGGAAACAAGTAGCAAGGGCGTTTGGGAACATGGTTGAACTGAATGTGTCTAAAGCATTCTCGAAGGTGTAGGATACACCTCTAGCATGATATTATTAATCATAATTAGGATAACATATTTATTGTGTCATAACATGTGTGGAGAGAGTTGCATAATAAGATGTTCAAAACAAGGCTCGTAGGCAGTCACTTTGTTGAGCCAAAAATGAGGCCACCTCTAAATAACCACTGCGATGTCCGAGAGCGGTCACCCATATAGACCACCGCAATTAAGGGTCTCCCCGTGGATATCGTAATTAGCTTAGGGAATCTCTCTTAATCCTCCTTTGACCATGTAGGTTGCTAGCCGGTGCTTCTAGTCATAATAGCGCCGGGGTTTCTTTATTTCAATTCATAATAGTGCTAGGGTTTCTACATCTCCCCAAGAACAAGAGAAACTACTCACACATGGAAGCAATCAATGACATCATCATAATAAAATGGATGGATAAAATTACGGGGATAAATCTGGTGCAAACCACAATTGAATATATAACTAAAACAAGATCTAATGAATGAAAGATGGGGGTAATAATGGCGATGGTGATGTAGCGATTGATGATGAAGGGGGTGACGCAATGTCCTCCAATGATCCTTGAAGCATGAAGGATTTGTCCTTCTCTAAGTTCCCCCTTCAGATCCCTTCCTAGTGTGGTTTTTCGTGGCTCAAGGTTGCTGTGAATGTCAGATCTATGATCTGTCTTTGCCAGAAGAAAGTATATGACAAGGTGGTCACGCTGTCGTGTGGTCCGGGCGGACAGTACGGGCAGGTTCTGCCGTACCACTGGTCGTTAATGCTGCAACAACTTTCCTTCATGTTTGCAATTCTCCCAGGTGCGAAGATAAATTAATTAAATGACTTTTATCACTTAAAAATATCATATTATAATATAATATGATAGTTCCAATTGATATATTCATAATAGACTTAGTAATTCGTGATCCTGAAACAAGGACAAAAGGTGCGTGCAAATACAGTAAAATACCAAAATCCCTATTCTACTTATGTAAAAAACGAAAAGTAAATATGCTTCAATTTTGGACTCATCAACTCCCCCAAGATGGACTCTTGCTCATCCCCGAGCAAGATGGTGTCTTATGGACAAGATCATCATATTCATGAGGCACGAGGCGTTACAATAAATGAGGCAGAAAATGAAACAGGAATACAGTATCAAATGTAAAGTTATTTCAGGGGTATTATCACACCCTTACACATCAAATGACTTAGAAGCTTCCACACCTTTTTTGTATCAATGAAGTTATAAGAAGCTTTTAGTGATTCAACATATTATATAATCATAAGGTTAAATTGGTTGAGCACTTGATTTAAGTAATGAAGATTCATGATCATTCTTTTTCTCTTCGTTTTTTATTTTCAAGCTTGTACTTTTCTTTTGCCTTGAAATTCTTTTGATGGCTGATCTTTGATCTCTCTTATATTTTTTATCACAACTGTTTGATCATGCTCACTACATTTATTGGCTTTTAAAACTCGTGACTATAATATGCTACCAAAATTCTTCTTCTCATAATTTAATAAATACTTTTATTGGTGTGGAAGACCCTAAAATCACGACAGTTGTACAAGTATCATACCACTCAACCTAATTCAATCATCTAATAAAATCGTAATGAATCAAAAGATAAGTTCAAATATCATAAAGTCTCAAAACTTAACAGATATAATTCTTTCCTTGAACATAAGGGAGCTTGAAGTTGATGCAACTAATGCAAATTCCAAAATCAAAACTTAACATGCATGCAGGAAAGTAAACATGCTAAAAATGTAAGATAGATTACAAGGTGTTATAGATCACCCCAAGCTTGGGATCAAGCCGGTGGGATCAAATAATCCCTTACGATTATTCGATACCGTGGCATTCTTTAGGGTGAAGGTGAAGTCCTAGAATTACGAAGGCTTGCATGAAGTGTCTTGTTTGTTGCTTCCAGGATCATGATGCGAATCCAGCGATGCTCGCTAATTGTTTCCAATTGCGCCACAAGTGCCTTATACATCTCAAATTGCTTGCTTCTGTGCATTGATGGACCGGAGGCTGATGTCAAGGTTGGCTTATAGTCCTTTCATTATCTTCAGGTCCATCTGATCTAGATAACGATGCAATAGCTTAATGTGTTTAGAAGATCTTGGAGATTTTACCTCAATTTTCTTGATGTAGCGATCAAGCTTGTCTAGGGAGGCTTGGATCTCCTCTCCTTGTTGTTTCAGTCCCTCCAACTAGGACTCTCCGTCTTCCTTTGGATTGAGTTGAAATTCTTCAAAATCGCTTTCTTTCCCTACTATGAAGCTGAATCCTTTACGTCCATCCTTCACCATGTCTAATTAACTTGAATCCATCTTCAGCTCCTAGCTGATCACACAAAGCTTCATCCTCCTTCTTTTGCACGGTGGCTACCCCCTTGGTATATTTTGTGATCCTTGAAGAAGATCCCTGACAAACCTCCTTGGCTCGAATGATGCTCCATGGGTAAGACATAGCTGCAAGGTTCCTGAGAAGGAGGAGCGACGTGGGGAAGATATGTTTGACATAAGGGGAAAATAAACCCTTTGGAAGGCTTATGAAAGGTTAGAAATAGATAAAAACTCGTATTGGAAGAAGGAGGGTCTGCCAAGAAAAGAATCACAACAAATAAGAAAAAAATAAGCGAAAAAGGAAGAAAATGAAACTGTAACGACCACTAGTACGGGCGGATGTCCGTACGGTGTGCCCGTACAGGGTCTCTTTCCAGAAATCCAAAGTTCCACCGTTGGTAAGTAACCAACCGACTAAGCGGTACACTCGTACGGCCCGACCGTACTGATTATTACCATCTGTTATGCCCCTTTTTTATAATGCAAAAACTGAATGAAACGAGAGAACACGGGGCCCGGTAACGACCTGCCGTACGGTCGGATGCGCCCATACGACACGGTCATACCGAAATTCAGGAAAACATAGGAGGGGTACTTTCGGCTGAACGAGCAGTGGTACGGGCAGGTCTGGTCATACCGTCCGCCCGTACCAGCCTCGTAAAACTGGCAGTGGCTTCAGAAAAACAAAAGGAAACCAAAATTACGAATAGAAACAACAAATAGTCATGAAAATCAAAGGTGATCAAGGTTTCAAATACCTTGTTTATCCAAAGGAAGTGAGTTTACTTGGGTACCTTCATCTCCTTTCAACTCTTGAATCAACCTTCACTTTTTCCCTTTGAACAAGGTTAGGCGCAAGAAGTTGCTAAATTCATTGTAAAGAGAAATTGGAAATTTTCTTTTGGGAGTTGTAGTCACTGAGGGTATGCAGATAGATGATACTACTTCAGGCGGATCAATTTCCTCAAGGTCCACGGATGCTTCCTCCTTTTCTTCTTTTCTTTGAAGAATTTGTAAATCAAATTCTTGCAAAAGTAAAGTCCAACGAATCATCCTTGGCTTAACGTTGGTCCTTTCAAGAATCTCCTTCAAGCCAATACGATCAGTATGCACTCTTACCTAAAAGTCAATAATATAAGATCTAAACTTGTTGCAGGAGAAAACTATAGCGAAAAATTCTTTTTCCGCCATGGGGTAATTCTTTTGGGTGTTGTTTAAGGTGCGGCTAGCATGATGAATGATATTGAGTTCATCACCATCATACTGGCAAAGAATTGCTCCAACAGCTTCATGGCTAGCCTCACAAAATAGATCAAAAGGTTTCTTCCAAATAGGTGGTTTTATAATAGGAGCTTCAAGAAGGGCTTGTTTTAATATGTTGAAAGTAGTGAGACAGTTTTCATCAAAAATAAAAGTAACATCCTTTTGTATAAGTTTGGTTAGTGGCCTAGCAGTTTTTGAGAAGTTCTTAGTGAACCTTCTATAAAACTCAGCATGGCCTAAGAAACTCCTAATACCTTTTACATCTCAAGGAGGGGGAAGCCTTTCTATTGCTTTGATCTTTTCTTTGTCAACTTCTATACCCTTACCTGAGATTTTGTGACCAAGCACTATACCTTCTTGAACCATAAAATGACATTTTTTCCAATTCAAGACTAGGTTAGTGTCTTCACATCTCTGCAAAACTTTGTGAAAGTTATGGAGACAATGATTAAATGAAGTTCAATAAATAGAAAAAATTTCCATGAATACTTCCATAATACTTTTAACATAATCAGCAAATATAGCAGTCATACATATTTGGAAGGTGGCAGGGGCATTACGAAGACTAAAAGGCATACGGTGATAAGCATATAAAGTGAAAGGACAAATAAAGGTTGTTTTTAGTTGGTCATCAGGGTGTACAGCAATTTGAGAAAA
Organism: Avena eriantha; assembly: GCA_910589775.1. Classification (NCBI taxonomy): domain Eukaryota; kingdom Viridiplantae; phylum Streptophyta; class Magnoliopsida; order Poales; family Poaceae; genus Avena; species Avena eriantha. The sequence continues at coordinate 378,447,272 of OU342746.1, read as the reverse complement.
AACAGAATAACCATCTAGGTAGCAAAAATGAGAATGCATAGCTAGCCTTTCTAAAGTCTGATCTATAAACGATAAAGTATAATGGTCATTTCTAGCTTCCTTATTAAGTTTTCTATATTCAGTACACATCATGTGGCCAACAACGGTTCTAGTAGGTACCATCTCATTGTGTTCATTTTGAACGACGGTAAACCCACCTTTCTTAGGAACACAATGAACAGGACTTACCCAATCACTTTTCTCCACATGAAAAATGATCCATGCATCTAATAAACATATTACTTCCTTCCTTACCTATTCTTTCATGTGGGGTTTAAGTCGCCTCTGAAAATCTACAATCGGCAGGGCTCCTTCTTCCATAAATATTCTATGTGTAGCTATCGATGGACTAATCCCTTTCAAGTCACTCATCGAATACCCAAGAGCATTTCGATGCATATGGAGAACCATCATTAAGTTTTCCTCCTCTTTTTCTACAAGGTTAGAATTTATAATAACAGGGAAGTTATTAGTTCCATCAGGAAACCTATATTTTAATTCCTTGGGTAAGGTTTTGAGAGTAGGAGGTGGAGGTGCCTCATCCCGTTTTCTTATATGTTCTTCATACTTTTGATTCATCTCGGGATCCACCTCAGGTGTGGAGTCAAGATAATCATCCATTTCCATCTTTTCTTTGTCTTGGGGAATATTATTATTATTATCGACTAAACTCCTTGCTAAATCATCATTAGGAGTCTCAATAACTACTGAAGCAAGACTAATGATATTACCTTCCTCCTCTTGTCCATACTCATAATCGTCCAAATCTTCGATTGCCGGCTTGTGGTGAAATTTAGAAAAATTAAAGTCCATTTTCTCTTCACCAAACTTGAAAGATACAATTTGTCTCTTACAATAATGTTTGCTCCTGTGGTGTTCAAGAAAGTTCTTCCAAAAATAATTGGACAATAAACATCAGTAGGCATATCAACAAGTACAAAATCAATGGGGTACTTATATGGTCCAATATAGATTGGGACATCTCTAATTATTCCCATAGGAACTCTGAGTATCTTATCAGCAAGCATAATAGTCATGACAGTATCTTCTAATTCAGTTAGGGCTAGTTCATTTTGGATTTTCAAATAAAAATTAAAGGGGATTACGTTAATAGTTGTTCCAATTGCGCAGAGGCCATAATAAGAAGTTTTACCAAAAATACAAGGGAGAATAGGTTTACCAACTTATTTAGCCTTTACCTTTCCTTCAATGAACTATGAAGCTTCGGTATCTAGCTCTATCACATTGCAATGTGCAAACATGGTTAGAATATCCTCCTTCGTTGGTTCCCCGATCTCTTGTACACTTACTTTGTTAGTTTTTCTTGCTTGTGCCTCCTCTTCCAGCTTCTCGGGGAACATCCTTTCTTCTTTGCGTTGATCTTCGAGCTGTTGAGCCATCATATGTTCTCTCGGCGTCCTTGGAAAAGGAAGGGGTTCAACATATGGGGGTATATCCCTTAATGTCTCAATATGAGCTACAATTATTGGATCATCTTCTTCAGCTGGCTCAGGTGGGGGAGTATATTGAAGCCAATATTTCTTAAGAGCTTCAATGTGTTCTGTAAAAGACTGAAGGATTTGCAAAATATATCATCAAGTTGAGGTTCACTAGAAGTTTCTTTTACTTTACCGGATTCCTTATAAGCATTGAGACAATCATATTCAATGTTTATACCTCCTTCATCGCCTAAATCAAATCCCCAAGTTTCTCTATTGTGACGAATACGTTCTAGAAGTTCCCAAGATTTAGTTATAGTTAGATCCATAAAGGAACCTCCGGAATTTGTGTCCAGCTCATGTTTAATTTCGTGATTAAGTCTCCCATACAAAATATGTAAAACATACCATTTAGGTAAATCATGGTGAGGACATTTATTAAGTAGGGACTTATACCTTTTGAAAGCCCTTACCAAGCCTTCACCTGGGCAATTCTTGAAGTTCGTGATTGCCCTTCTTACTTCAGCTGTCTTTACCTTGGGCAAGAACCGAAATTCTCCTTCGAGTTTTTCCCAAGTATCAATTTTCTCTACAGGGCAAATTCTATACCAAGCTAAAGCAGTGTTGGTTAGAGATTGGCTAAACAATTTAAGTTCCAATTCATCACCAAAATAGCCTCTCAATATAAGTGTCCAACATAACTCGGTAAAATGCATTAAATGAGTGTAAGGATCCTCATCGGGGTCATCTCCTGCAAAAGTTTTCTCTTTATTAATAGCATAAAATGAGGGTTAACCTCGTATTCTGGCTCGCTCCCACTCGGAAATTCTTTGACAAGTCCTCTATTGAACTTCCCGGGGTGGTTAGCTGCATCGAGCTGATTCATCAGTCCAAGTGCAGTCATAGTGCTTACTTGAAACTAGTAAAAAAATTAGTAAAACAACTAGTAGAATAAGCAACTAAGAACAAAGACCAAACGTGCTGAGCTCCCCGGCAACGGCGCCAGAAATTAGCTTGATGACTGCAAGTGCACAGATAAATTGTAGCTAGTTTTGAAATAAGAGTATCGAACCCATAGAGAGCTATTTGGTTAAGGTATTTATGCCCCCGGTCACTGTATACCAAAGGATACTTGTAACCCGCCTTTGATTTTAAGTAAAGGGTGTTTGAAAGGTTTTTGGTTATATGCAGAAAAGTAATTAAAACAAGTAAAAGGAAACAAGTAGCAAAAGCATTTGGAAACGTGGTTGAACTCAATGGGGCTAAAGCATTCTCGGGGGTGTAGGATACACCTCTAGCATGATATTATTAACCATAATTATAATAACCTATTTCTTGTGTCATAACATGTGTGGAGAGAGATCTATAATAAGATGTTCACTACAAGGCTCGTAGGCAGTCACTTTGTTGAGCCAAGAATGAGGTCACCTCTAAATAACCACTGCAATATCTGAGAACACTCATCCATACAGACCACCACAATTAAGGGTATCCCCGTGGATATCATAATTAGCTTAGGGAATCTCTCTTAATCCTTTGACCGTGTAGGTTGCTAGCTAGTGCTTCTAGTCACAATAACTTCAGGCACACTTCCAAACACGTCCAAAGGATTTCACCCTCTTCTTAGTCTCGAAGGCAAATGATATGTGGCAGACTACACATACCATCTAAAGAGAGAGATCAACCACACATCATAAATATATCATAGACTAGTAAGTCGACGGACACAAGTATATATCATCTTTATTTCAATTCATAATAGTGCTAGGGTTTCTCCATCTCCCCAAGAACGAGCAAAACTACTCACACATGGAAGCAATCAACGACATCATCATAATCAAATGATGGATAAAAGTACAGGAATAAATCTAGTGCAAACCACAATTGAATCTGAAATTACAACAAGATCTAATGAATGAAAGATGGGGGTAATAGTGGTGATGGTGATACAGCGGTTGATGATGAAGGGGATGATGTGATGTTCTCCAATGATCTGTGAAGCAGCAAGGATTTTCCCTTCTCCAAGTTCCTCCTTCCGATCCCTCCCTGGTGCGGTTTTTTGTGGCTCAAGGTTGCTGTGAATGTCGGATCTGTGATCCGTCTTTGCTATGAGAAAGTATTTGACGAGGCGGTCGCGCTGCCGTGTGGTACGGGCGGACGGTACAAGCAGGTTCTGCCCATACTACTGGTCGTTAACGCTGCAACAGCTTTCCTTCACGTTTGCAGTTCTCCGAGACGCGAATATAATTCAATTAAATGACTTTTATCGCTTAAAAATATCATATTACAAATATTACAACATAATATGATAGTTCCAATTGATATGTTCATAAGAGACTTAGTAATTCGGAATCCTGTTGAAACAAGGACAAAAATACGCGTAAATGCAGTAAAATACCAAAATACCTATTCTACTTATGCAAAAAAATAAAAGGTAAATATGCTTTAATTTTGGACTCATCACCGGCCTTACCACGTAGCCGCCACACTGGCAGGGGTGTAGCGCGTAATAGCAAGGCGCTACACTGTATAGCATAGCGCCTATCTGTCGGGCACTACCCAAAAGGGTTAGTTCCGTGAAATTATTTCCCCGCGTGTTTAGTTTGTAAAATTGTTTCAAATATGGTTATTTTTTTTACAAATTGTCGATGGGAACAGGCGTCTCATAGAGAGAAGGTTGGCAGGTAGATGGGTGATGAGATATTGTGGTTGGTGACATTCTATGCTTACAAAATATGTCTTTTCTTTTTGAGGTTCAAAACATATTGTGGTTGACTATTTGTACTTAATGTTTTATAGCAAAAACGAATGTAGAATCACCTAAATTACAACACATGAGTCAAGAAACATGAACGCATAGCCAATTGGTGACTACTCCCTCCGTTTCAAAATATAAGATGTTTTATATTTGTGAGAGGAGTGTATCTAGAATCTTTTAGTGTTTTATATTTGTGAGAGGAAACCACTAAAAGATTCTAGATACACTCCTCTCACAAATATAAAACATCTTATATTTTGAAACAGAGGGAGCAGTAGCTAACATATTTGCTAGAAAGTCCGTGTTCATGGTGCCACTCCATTGTGCTGCGGGAGATAATCAGTTGGCCTGGCTGGGGAGTGATGAATGTGGAGGGTTTGCTAAGACATACAAGGTGGGAAGAGGTAGAAGCCGAATTTTCTTCGGGCATCTAAATGCAAGGTTCTTAGAGAGATGATTAGAGGGGATATAACTAGGGTCAAAAACCGCTCCCGGGTCGCTTGCGCGAGGCGACCCCGGGGCGCTCCCTTCGAACCATAGCCATCTGCCACCATCGCTTCCCCGTCGGCCGCTGGCCTCCGCCCGCACCGGCAGTGGCGGCCATGCCTAGTATGCCGAAGGCGGCGAGCGATCTGCATGGCTCCATCGATCCTCTTCGCGCCAGGGGGTGGACACCAAGGGGCGGTGCCAGTGGATCCAAGCGGCGGGTGGCGACGTTCGCCCGAGCGGTGTTTTCTTGCGGCTTGGAAGGGAGGCGCGAAGGTGAAGATGGGAGCGATGGTGCAGACTTGGAAGCGGCGTGGTGGTTGCGTTAGGCGGCCACGCTGCATCTCGGTCTCTCTCTAACCGATATATGGGTTCAGCCATGGCTTCGAAAGGTCTGAAGTTTGACCCACTCGTTCCGTTCGTCAGAAGCCGGCCGGCGGTGTGGGGACTGCTGGATCGGCCTAGATAATGGTGGCAGTCCTAGGGTTCCTTGTGCGTGAATACGAAGATGTCCTAGATGCCTGTCCTCGATGATCTAGTCTAAAGTGGCTAGTTCCGGAAGGTTCAGTCGGCGAACTCGAACTCCCATGGGCGACTATGCCTAGAGATTGCTGGATCAGATTGAATTCGGCCGAGCATACCCATGTTTTTTCTAGCCGTTTGGTTTTAGCAGGAGCATTGCGAAGCTCTGATATCTGTTACCATCATGTGTCATGTGTTCGACGATCTATGGTGAAATCAGATGCAGAGAATGTCAGGAAAGTTGGAACATTAGGGAAGCGATGGTGATTTGAGTCTTTGTGGCGATGAGGAACTGGTTGCGTGATTTGTGACTCGTAGCAGCAGTTGTTTCTGGGGGCGACAACACGGGAATAGTTTCCAGTCTTACCTTGCAGGGTGAAAATTCAAGGTCTGGCCTTAATTGGTTGTGTCTAGCAATGGCCTTATTGAAGGCATTATTTTGCGAGTGAGGACTTTCTCTAGGGTGAAATCTTATGATCTTTGATCGGACGACGATGGCGCTTGTACACTGTTTCTTTCTTGAAGGCGTCGATATTGGAGTGGTTGGACTACTGGTGTTGTTCCGGTGGTGTTAGTATTGTTGCTTCAAAAAATCGTTCTCTGTAGCGGGATTTTTATTTTTAAATTTTTTTTCTTTTTTCTGGGCTATGTGCATCTGTATGGCCACTAGGGCATGCGTTGTTGTAGAGACTGGGTGTAATTGGTATCTCATAATATTAATATATACTCTTTAAAAAATGACTAAAAAATGAATCGACTATATATATTTAAAATAACAAATAGTACATGGTAGAGATAAATAAACTGTCTTCAAAATCTACAAAATAAAGTCAAAATAAAACAAGCAAATCTTGAAGGTCTTCAAAATCTTCTTCTTTTTTCATAACATAATCTTGCACTTGTTTGAAGGCAGCTTAATAAACATAACACAAATGTCAAACCATATACCTGTAAATACCAACGAGGGTTCTTCCATAATTCTAGTTGAAGCCACAATGTCACGCCTACGTGCACGCATGGAGCCATTAGAGTAATCCATTAACATCGGCAAGAGTACCACCACCAGTATTATAGGAAAAAAACTGAACAGCTTGGTCGACGTCGTAGGGAAGTCGAGAGTACGAATCTCAATTGTCGAGAATGTAGCAGCCGAGACAAATATTACGAGGATAATCCTTCTTGCGGCAATCATGAGAAAAAAATCTAAGATCGATCTGGCGAATCAAGACCCGAAAAAACGTACTTATAGAATTTTAATCTTACAACACCACCATTGACGTCGGGAAGATCTCGTCGTCAAACGAAGAACACTTATTGCGGACGATACCAACTCCATTGATGTAGACGCCAAGAAGAAAATGTCTACCAAAATCCTAACCTAATCTTATAAAAGTACTTTTATTAAAAACTCCACTCATAGATCGGGTTCCCGCCCCTTCCCGATGCCGGCGAGACCGGACGGATGAGGGGGAACCGACGTATGGCGGAGGCGGAGGTGTTGGCAGCTGTTTGGTCTAGGTCACGACGGAAAAGAAGGATGCGTCGGGGTAGATGGCAAAACAAATTAGAAAATGAATAGACTTTTATTTAACCATATATGCTTATTTGTATGTGCTTAATAAGCACCTCTCACCTAAAAATAGGCACGGATGTCTAAGTTTTTTTGGGGTTTGTTTATACATGTACATATCTATAATCAACTTGCATTGTAGAAATAGAAATCTACCGTGATTTATCCAAAAAATGTCATCTTCATGGTTTTGTTTTTGGTGATATATCGTCTTTGCAGTTTTTACCAGCACGTACCTTTTTACTCGCCGCATTCTGGCGGTTTCCAAACTCTTTGGCCTGATCGTCGCAATATCGGCCTCGTGCTAGTCTGCGACCCATCAACAAATGTCCAGCAATAACATAGCGGGTATTTCCTAGGCCGGTCCGAGCTACAAACGGACAAAAATAGCCCAATGCTCAAAACTCAGACCTGGCCTAAGCTCGGCCCGGCCAAAATTAAGGCCCAAACAGGACAAAAACCATCGAGCCACCCGGCCAGACCTACTTAAAAATCGTCGTTTTGAAAGCACGAGCCCGGCCCAAGTGGCCACAGGGCCTCAAAATCAAGCATGGCCCACGGGCCATTTTCGGGCCGGGCCGGGCCGATCGGGCGGACCCATGCCCAGGTTCACCAGCAGCTAACGGAAAGGGTAGGAAGGACCGAAGGAGCAGCTTCCCGAAAGTCCCTGCTGCTTCTTCCTCCACCTCTCTCCCTCCTCGAAATTCGTTCGAACCCTTCAAGGATCCTCTTTATCTTCATCTCAGCTGCGCTGCACCTATATCCACCAATTCCTCGAGGGGTCTGTACCTCCGTGCTACCCCGATCGAGCTCCCTTCCAGTTCCCGCCAGCCAACCCTAGTTCCATCCTCACCAGTCACGACCACCCGACAGCCTCCCCAATCAGATCCCTAGAGGGCCCGGGCGCGCCCTATCCGCCCGCCCAGACTGCCGCCGGGCGTTCGTCCTCCCGCGTCGAGCTCACCAACCACACGCGCGGGCATTCGCGCACTCCAGGTATCGCCTGCTACCCCTGCGCACTGGATGTCTCTCTCTCTCCCCCTCATCGCATTCTATTGCTTGCTGCTCTGTTGTCTGATTCTCGCGTGTGCGGTTCGAAGCTGGACACTAGCTAAAGTTCCTGAGATTGAGATTAGGGTGGTGCTGACAAAAGGAGGTATGAGGTTGTACGTTGATGATAAAAGCTGGAAGTTCCCGTTTTCAAGAGAACATTAAAGCTGGAAGTTCTCGTTTAAAAAAAAACTGGAAGTTCTTCCTTGCATCTAAGGTTAATTTACTGTCTCTGCGCCAGCAATGTAACAAGTAAATCATCTAATGCCCAGCGAATTGTCCATCAGACAGTTATGCGGCTTTCAATGGGTCCCATAAGAAAACTGAGAAATGTAAGCAAGCGCTCTGCCGAAAATGGGAAGCAAAGTCCTAGTAAGCATCTGCACTCTGCAGTGTCTTGAATTTCTTAAATCAATTTTTGATCTGTCTAGTTCTACACATTTATAAATGCGGCAACTGCAGATTTCAGGCCAGTGATATGAATTGGACCAAAGAAACAGCCTCTGGTTTTATCGGAGTTTTGGTGTCAGCTGACTTCTATTGTAAAATTGTGTGCTACTGTTGTCTGCCATATGCGTTCTGACTGGGTTTCGCATGAACAACAAGACGCCGATACATGGGTTTAAATTTTGTGAAGATTACACTACAAGTAGTATACTTTGATCTAAATATCCTCGTAATTCCAATAGATATAGTCAATTTCTCTAGACATCTTATATTTGTGTGGAAAAGATTCGAGCATGAGTTGGGAATTCCATAAAGTACTGTACTAAAAGTTAGTTGATTCTCGATATATGCAAAAAATATATCAAGTACATATTCTGAAAAAGAACTGTTTGTTGCATCTAGTAATGTAGCATTATGAAATGCTTAGGTGCTCCAACTATCAATATTGTAATAGTCATTTGTGTTGACTACATTAAGCTATTTAATGGTTTTTAGGCTGACATCTGCATTGCACGTCCATCATTTATAGCAGCACTCTTGAGGAGTTACTTCAACATTGTCGGCTAAAAATTCAAGTATGCTGTGAATAGTAGCGTACTAGCATTTATCTTTTTCGGGTTTTTTTAATCTTTTAGTAGAATTCTCACTTGAAGTTAATAAAGTTTTATCTACAAAGGAAAACTAAGGGTGGGCATAGTTCAGCTCAAACCAATGGATAGCCTTCCTCTCCAAGAAAGTGAGCACTTCCATTCAGAGGTTGGAGCAGAAAATAACAGAGACGAAGGGGAATCGGTCTGTTGGAATTTATGGATGAACCTATTTTAGTCACCCACACACTGCAGTACACAGAGCAACTGTCGAGGAGGGCAAACATTCGATTTGCTAGTTCTTTTTACATTGTCACAACATAGCAAGAAATCAGGAGATAATACGAAATCTGTAACCGTTCATTTAGAAGAGAACTCCATGTTTTCCCCTTTCTTTTAATCCATCCTTTTCTCAGTCGCAAATTCAAAATCCAGAAATAATCAAGAGAGATAAACTTTGGTCTGCTTCGTTTGCAACTGCTAGTGATGACAAAGGAGGGAAGGGCTCTGGCCTCTGGCGACACCTCCACTGGGAATTGTGGCCACAACTGAGAAGTGGGATCTGAGTCCTTTGCGGGCAGGATGTGCTTGAGAGAAGATAGAGAAGGGTGGCATTGGCAACAGGCGCCCTCACCTGCTGATGAACTGCGAGGGGATAAGGCAACTGTGACTTGAGTTCTGCAGCGGCAGCGCTTGCTCTTGCTCGCCCTAAAGGAAATGGATCAATCCATTAGATCCAGTGTATCACACTCTTTGGCTGGAAGGTTCAATCCATGCAGTTTCATATGAGAATTGGTTCGCTAGATTAGCTGTGGTTCTGAACTGGGACGAACCATGCCCATCCCTAGGACAAATACACAACAGTTCACAATTTCATTCACTAAAAAGCTTTTAAGTCCAAATTAGTTCTATGTTAGTATGCTAGTTATTGTAAACAGTCGTGCTTTCCCTAGAGTTCTCTATCAAAAATTGTCAGTTGGAATCCTGTACTATCTTTAATGCTGAACATAAGTTTGGTAAAAGATCTCACAGTAGTATACTTTTCTTGGCATGGCTTGTAGCTTCAGCTTGTCTGGCTAAGTGCTTAAGGGAGGTCAAACACCCGTTTTATCCACTTGGTTTTTGGTGAAGCTGGAATCAACTTTCTGGCTTCTCCACCTTAGAATCTGGCTTCTCTAGGAAAAAGCCATAAAAGCCCTAGATATGAATTATGTTTCTACCAACCTCTCTTTTGTATGATTAAGATACCTGCATAATATGTTACCACTAAATTTCTGGAATTTCTCATCTAATTACTTGTTTTCCAAACTGTCCATCTACTTTGATTTTTTCATTATTACCTTACTCTGGCCAACTTTAATATCAATATAGTATGTTGCTTCCATAATAATAATACACATATTATTTCTCTAATCTTCCTATTTTGTACATGAATGTGAGATTTTTCCAATTTCACTGAAGCTACTCTTGTCACATTCTCATTTTTTATGAGTTCTTAATAGGCTTCTTTGATGCCATGTACGCTTTTCCATTGAATTTATCTGATGACATGTGTTATTATTTTCTGCTCTCCAATTTAGTCCAACAACTATTTAATGGTTGAAAATATGACCTCTGGAATTTGCTTCATGGCTGCACAGTATTAAGATCTTGCACTGTTTAGTAACAAAACCAATGCTGCATTTTTCAATTTTCTTGAACAAAGAAAGAAAATTAGAATTGAGGTCTTGACATTTGTCTAGACTTGTTTTTAGGGAACATGCCACGTGTTGTTGGAAACAGGACGTCACGACTGACTGCTGCAAGCAAGTACCAACGAGATGACAACATACGCCCGGCTAGACGAGCAAAACCAAATGCCACTAATGGTGATGATGAAGGTGCTCATGTAGCTGTTTTAGCTCTGGCAGTTGTCTGTCAAAGAGGAGGCTCACCTCGGGTTTCTCAAATACCTAGAAGATCAAGTGATCGTATGTTCCTGTCTCATGTTATAAAGTTGTACAGTGCAGTATCCTCTCAACTATTGAATACAATATTGACATATTCGTATTATAGAATGATAATAGTATTCCAGCAAGAGGACAATGGGTTGAGTTTCTTATATATATGTACAATATTTTTTCCATTGTGTGGTGAAACGTAAGTATGTCCTACGCTGTCATGGTCAACCGTCAATTTTTTTTTCAGAATATTGGCTGTCTTGTTGGGTTGTTGCATTTGTAAAATAATCTCCCTACCATGGAGAACTCAAACATAACTATGTAATTTATTACATTGAAATTGATGTTGCTATGCAAACCTCCCATGACAGATCTGTTGTTCATTCTATTAAAGTCTGTTCGGCTTTGCTTTGTGCCCATATATTATTTATTTTATTTTGTAATGCTTTAGGCTCCCTCCGTTTCAAATTACTCTGCATGTTAGCTTTGGTTAAATCAAACTTTCAAAAGTTTCCCCAAATATATAGGAAAAGATATAAGCTCTAAGGATAACTTGTTGGAATTCTTGCTTTCATATCTATATAGTACAAACTTTTGGTCCTGATTGGACTTTGTTTTGCAGATAAAACTTCAGCTCTCGATGCACTACATACATTAGCTAATCGATCAGTGAATATTCTACAACCTTCTTGCAGTGCTGTAACTGGTTAGTCTTATCTCATACTATGGCTCTAATTTCGAAAATTGCAAGCTATATTTTCATACTCCTTCTGACCCAAATTAATTGACTTGGTTTTGTCTAGATTCGGATGTATCTATCACTAAAACAAGTCTAGATACATTCGAATCTAGACAAATCTGAGTCAACTAATTTGGGTCGGAGGGAGTAATTTAATTTCCATGCACCTCATTTTATCCATTATCGTGTAATAGTATTTATTTGTTCAATGATTATGTGGTGTGGTGGTGGAACCATGCAATGGACAGCTTAGCAGTTCAGTACTTGAGTTCGTGCAATCATATTTATTTGCCATTATCACTCTTCTTGACTAAGTTTTTGCATGGAGACACAGAGTTTTTAGACAGAGCCATAGGGATTAGGCTACATGACAGTGCTGTACCCAGAGCTGATTATCTGTGGGGTCCAATATGTAACTCTTATCTTGTGTGGAATCTAATCTTAAAGGAGTTCTCATAAATTCCTATACAAACAAGGACAATTTATGGACCCCACGGCTCCAAACATGCCTGTGCCTCGCCGCCACTGATGCTGCCATATGTCTGATGGAAGAAATGGACTCATTGAAACACTTGCATACATGGATGACTAGTTTTTGGGCAACAATGTAGTTGTGCTCTGCCTAAACAAAGATTTGCTCTTCATGCCTTCCATCTTTTTTACCTGCAACACACTTGACTTAACTCCCTTCGCTGGCTTCCATTTGCAACCACAAGAGTTTTAGATACTGTGCATACTGCTCGGAATTCAACAGTCTGTTTAACCAGGTCCACAGGTTTGTAAGTTTGAGCAGTCAGACCATCATGTGTTTGATTTGTGATATTAATACTGCCCATACTCATTTTCCAGAATTATCAGCACACATTAAGGGAAGCAAAGACAATGAATCCAGTGAGAATCCTAGTGTACCTGCAGCAGTACCATTATTTAAGAAAAATGTCAATTCCAGCAAAAAGAAGAAGATTAACAGGCTGTCAGAAATTGCAAGCAATGACATGGTTACTAGGAAAAATGCTAGACTTATGAAAGATCCAGAACTTGATGGGAGTACTATTTCTGAAGTAGTAGAACAGCAAGATCCACACCATGACGGGAGTGCTATTTCTGAAGTAGAAGCCTTGGATAATATGGACACAACACAAAATGCATTATCTCAGAAATCTGACTCGATGTCAAAGGCTAGAAGCCAGCACAAATTGGGCATCTTGAAAGCACTTGCTCCAGAGTGTAAGCCTTCCGAGGGTGCAGATGATACCTGCGATAATTTTACCTGCCCAATAAATAGTGTTGTCGAGCTTAAGGTTTGGTGTTTTGTCAAGAAAATTTCCTGATTAATGCATCTCATCACTTGCAAGGCGTAGAAGTTACAAACTTATATTTACCCTGACCTCTTGCAGGACAAGCCCTCTCACTGCTTATCTTCACGTCCTCCCCGGAGATGGTGCATGTCTGAATGGTGCTGCACTGCAGTTGATTATCCATGGTTTGCGAAGAGCGATTTCTTTGCCGAGTACCCGAATCATGTTAAGCTCGGACATGGGCCAAAGCTGACTCGTGTTGAGTGGGGTGTTATAAGGAGGTCTGTCATCTTTCGGTTCATTTGTTTGCTTTGGCTTTGTTTGCTTTCTGAGTCTCTTTTTTTTTGCAGTTCTTTGGGAAAGCCACGTCGATTCTCTAAGCAGTTTTTAAAGGAGGAGAGAGAGAAGCTTTCTCAGTATCGTGAGTCAGTCGGACAGCACTATGCTGAACTCCAGTCTGGTGTTCGAGAAGGTCTACCGCATGCTATAGCCTGTCATCCCAAAACAAGGAAACTTCATGATGGCAGTGTTTTGACTGTTGACCGTGATCGTTGCCGGGTTCTTCAAATTGAAGATGGGTCGGAGCTAAAAAGAGGCTTTGAGTTTGTGATGGGAACCAGTATGCAGCGGGAAGTGACACACCTAAGGCGGAAGATAATGTGCGAGGTTAATTCGTCGAGGGTGAACATACGGGACCTCCCTGGGTACTTGCTTGCCAACGAGTGGTAGGCCTCCGCCTCTCTACCACAAGGTGCAGATTAACTGTATATGGGTTAACCGTTTTGGACTTTGGCATGCATAGCATTAGCTGATATCCACCATGCGAGTGGCAGCATGCTGAGCCTGTTATTTTGGTGGCATGTAAGCACGTAGATCGTGTGGCCTAATTACTGGTGGCATGTATGTAAGCACACTATTTTATGTTTGCATTCTAATCTCGTTGCTCGGTTGCAACGATTATCATGCAATCCTAAGTTTGGTCGAATGGGATGTGAGCAGGTTTGAAATATGAAATTGTCAGCGTTCTGCATGCCGAGTGGTTGAATCCAAATTGTTAGTGTTATTTGCCAAAGTGATAGTATATGTTTAGTTGAATTGACAGTATAGTTGGAGAACATTGTGCCACAAAGAGAAGGTACTGAGAACTACGAATTTTGGCTTCCAACAATTTATGTGTTTCGTGCAGCACATGAATGCTTAGTGTTGAGGATTTCACGGTTCCTTTAATCAAAAAGTATGAATTGTGGCAATGTCAGAATTTGTAGGCGAAAGGTATAGCGTGATTGATATGTAGTTAAACCAGTAATGGAGATTAAGGGAAACGAGATTGCACCATCCGTCTAAAAACATTGGCCATCGGTAGACAACGAGGGGTGGGATTGACAGAGGAAGAGCAAGTGAAGACAACGCCATGCATACGTATGGCTTGAAATATACTCTCTTACTCAAAAGATTAGGTTTGACTTATCCATGAGCTTCTCATGCACTTCTTCCAATTACTTTGTGAAGATTTCAACGTGAGGAAAAGTGAACGATTTCAATATAGAAAAGAATCATATCTTCTTTCCAATTTTTAGGATTAGAATTCTAATGAGCAGGTTTAGTGGTATGCATTTAAAAAACTGATTTAAAAGGAGCACACCTGACCGTTAAAAGAAAAAGGAGCACACCTCCACGATGGGGACAGGGATCCTTCTGTGTAGCCACATGTGCCAGTGACTCATGGCCCGCCAGAAGTAGCCTGTCAATTTGAGTCGTTGACATGTGGGCCCACCAGAGGTGAGACAACATGCCAGTGGCTCAAGGGTATTGCTGACGTAGTTCACAGGATCTCTCTCCTCATGGATGCAGAGTTGAAATAGTCGATAATAATATATGATCCCGCATATGGGGTTGTTTAGGGGTAGTTGCAACATAGCATATGGGGTTGTTTAGGGGTAGTTGCAACATAGCATATGGGGTTGTTTAGGGGTAGTTGCAACATAGAGAATGTACTACTGTCTACAGGATATACACAATAAACACTGACAATTAAAACCATACTGATCGGAGTCTTATGCACAAATTTGCCTGAAACAATGACCGACAGAGCAAACTGCCGAAGATAAACAAGTGTCATAGGAATCCATCAGTAACACCAACAATGATCTCTGTCTATCTTCCAAGCAGACGGCGGGTTCGGGTGTTTGCCCCCTTGACCCTGAAGTTAAGTTCGTCAAAGTCCTTCTCAGCATGACCCAAATCGCTTGTTTGCCTGAAACCAAAGAAGAGCATGCCCCGCTTAGCATGTGTGTAGCCATGTAGTAGATACCTTAAAGCATGAAGCAACAATGCTAAAATATGATTCTGGAAATGTTCCATCAGCTATACATATCGACAGTGTTATATGGTAAATCGTTTTTTGAATTCAAGAGTTACTTTGTTGGCTGTTACAGTATTTCCATGGACAACCGGTGAAAAAGAATGGATGGGAATATATACTGGTTACTATTATTAGTATAAAGTGCTGTGGATTAGAGAATAACATGCGTTTTGTTCACTTTAACAAGCTAGGGAAAATGCCTATTAGGCTGCAAGTAAGAGTAGTGAGGTGTGTAGGATTTTTTTACCTGCCAATCTCAGATCCCATGTCAATGGCCATGCCTTTCAGCTCCGTCAGTATGTCGCTGAGATCAGATAGGGCGTCGTCCTGCTTTGCCTTCTCCACCTGACAAGATCAACCAGACCATGATCAGAAAATACACAATGCCGACATAAGATCACTCCCAGACATGATCTAGAAGAAAAATTGAGGTGTCCATGGCAATTCTATGCACCTCAACTCTCTCGAGCCCTGACGTAGGTTCAGATAGGAGTTCGCGTGATTTGGATCGACGTGGACGATCTGTCAGCCCCAATTTCTGCCTTTGCTCCAGATGGTTGCCCTTGCGTATGAAGGAATCGTCTACATCCATGCCGTTCCATCCGTTCAGTTACAAGCAGCAGCAAACGGTGATACAAGAGTACACTTTGCTCATGGCAGAAATAATCATTATTTGCAATCTTGTTTGAGATTACACCGGAAATTACCTCTGGTCAGCATAGGCCCCCTAATTGCGCCATTCTTCTTTGGCTTCCACTTCTTGGAGAACAAACCCCCAAGATCGCCTAGCAGCTTTTCCCCCTGAAAAAAGTTTGGGGAACAATGTAAATGCACTGTCACAAACTTGTTCATCTAAGCAAAGAGCAATTCCCCAAAATAAACTTGCAACTTCATGTCGCAATTTAATTATCCTAAGTAATTAGTTACAGATTTAACTACTCCAACAGAAGTACTACCAATCTCTAAGAGTTTGGGAATGTAACTTTAGGAGTAAACTGTAGTTACAAGTTCCCAACGATGGTCTTAGTAGTTCACAAGAAAATTTTCTGAACGAAATTGGACTAATCGGTAACGATATCTAGCTTGGGAGGTCCAGAAAGGAAGAAAGGAAGATCCTGTACCCTGGATAGATCCTGGTCGATGTCGAGTGCCATGGCGTGGGTGCGCCTGATCTGCTGGCCCTGCTGGTGGACGGTGACGAGGGTCTTGGAGGCGGTGTCCCTCATCTCCTCTGCGATCCTGAGGCAGCCGTCGACCCGCTGCGTGGTCTCCTGGGCCTTGTACGCCGCGTACCCCTCGAGCTCCTGCACGGACTGGCCCTCCACGCCGCCGGAGTCGCGGAAGTCGTTCCTGTAGCGGCTCCTGGCCGCCGCCGCGGACGAGGAGGCGAACCCCGACGAGGGCCCGGACCTCTCCTCGGCGCCGCCGGCGAAGAGGGAGCCCCGCTGGTCGGCGGGGGTCGGCACGGAGGAGGCCCGCGCCGGCGGCCTCTGCTGGGTCACCCCGCCGTCGTCGGAGTCGGAGTCGAAGGGGTTCCGGGAGGAGGCCCCGTTGCCAGCGGCGGCGGGCTTCTTCTTGGAGGTGAAGTAGGACCTCGTGGCGCTCATGGCGGGATTCTTGGCGCCGGATCGAGATCGAGGCAGAATTTTGCAGCAATTCAGTTCCTATGATTACCTCGACCGAAAGACGGATGGAACGCCCTGGCTGGAACTGGAGATCGCGAGAACAAGGAAGAATGGAGGAGGAGGATGGGGAAGACTTGACGGCGGCTATATAACAGTAAGCAGTAGGCTTAGGGAGGAAGGAGAAGAGGCAAGGACGAGGACCCGGTCGCTTCAATTGCCACCACCCACCATCACCCCCTTCTCCACTTCCGTCTGAAGAACGAGCACGACGACGACCTCCTCGCCCCCGCGCACGCGCTTCCTCTCTGCCGGGGAGAACAGGATGGATCACGAAAGGAGATTAAAGAAGATCTGACCGGAAAACTGATTACGTGACGGGTGATGGCGTGGTGGTTAATTTTTTAGCCGTGTGGAATTGGTACAGGAAGCAGCCGCGAAGCTTGGCCGTGCGCGTTGACGCTCGGAGGAGAGGGTGTGGTTCGCGCGGCCGGCGGTTATGCCTTTCTAGAATCGGCAGATGATCCAAGGATGGTGACGCTTCAAACCGTGGCAACCGGCTCACGCTCTACAAAACTTGAAAGATTAGTTTACTTGTGGCCAGGAGCCAAGTTTAACACTGTAGTGCTTGCTCGGTTGCACTGGATTTAATCCACCTAGGGAGAGCAAATAGCACGTAACACCATATGTTGGTGCTATTTTTACACAGAACACAGATTTCACTTTATTTTGCAGAAAACACCATAGCTTCATGTAACTATTTTCATAGAGCACAGAAATAGATATTAGCATGGTTAATTGCTAATTAGTGATGATGGGCCCACTATCAGGAGACCTTTATTTTGAGAGAACTATCAGGAGACCTACCTCGGGATAGAGACAACTGAACTGGTCTGTTTGGACATGTTCGTCTTTTCATAGCCTGGAGACCACCGACGACCACCCACACCATATGTTCCGACAGCCTGTAGACTGCCGACAGCGGCATGGAGACGACAATTTGGCGGTGGGATGGACCAGACGGAGTAGTTCAACCACTAAACCCATCGGATCGCCGCAACCGCTTCTTCCGCTGTACCAGGCAGTCCGTGCAGCTCACATGGTTCTTACACGTGTAACCTGTGACGAGAGCAAGCTCGCCGTGCTCCACCTGCTCGGTCGGTCCACGTCCCATCGGCGAGCACCACGCTATCGAACATTTTGGCTGCGGTTTTCTGGACTAAACCATCACTACCAGTATTGAGCTCGCGATACCGAGAGCAGTGGTCCCTACAACGCACGTTAGACAAGCACGACCAAGCAGCTCACCGTGGCAGTGTCTATCCGTGTGGCGGCCCCGCCGCACGCCCTGCAAAAACATTGTCATCGATACAGTACAGACCAGTTTGGTCAACAATGGAAATTAATTGTCTTTTCAGACTATTAGTGACATGTTAGTGTTTTGTGCAAATGATTACAACAAAATATGGTGTTCTCTACAAAAACAAATGCATGTTGTGGTTCTGTGCAAAACAAGCACCAACATGTGGTGTTATGTGCTATTTCCTCACCTCGGGACATAGTGTCTGTTTGGTTTGAGCCCAAAACTCGCCCAACCAAAATTTTGGTATGACCAAATCTAGGGCATGACCAAAATATTAGCAAGTTGATGTTGATTTGGGTTATTATAGCCATTGTACTTGCCAAAAATTTGCCAAAGTTGGACCTCAATTTGGTTTGCTACTAACCCAACTCGCAGTTGACGTACCGCATCTCAAAACCCTACGCGATTTCTCGCCTCTCCTCCTCATTGAAACAGGCGGCGCCGGCTCCCTTCCATATCTCAACCGGCGAGAGCGCTGGTTCCCTCTCCCTCCGTTTGTCGCTCTGGCAATAGGAGGGAGGGGGAACCTTGTTTCTCCGCCTACTAGTTAGGGTTAGGATATGACTGTTGTTGGGCGTCGTAGGGGTGGTGGGAGCGGCGTCCGAGCAATAAATCTATCTCAACTCTACTCCCACACCGATGACGACCTTCACGGCGGCGCCTCGGAGTTGATGGCAAGGTGTGCTGGTCGTTCCTTCAGATCGACAACTTGGTCTTCTCGCCGTTCTTCAGATCTGGCGAGATCAGTTTCTCGGTGTGTCGCTGGTGTTCGTCGTTATCAGCGACGACGTTGGTGGGCGGGGCGAGGTGGTTTCTCTGGAGCAAGGATCTTGGTCCGGAAGTGGTGGATCTGTTCTTCTTCTCCGGCTTTGTCGATGAGAGGCGGCGGATCTTGGTTCAAGACAACACGGGGACATCCCCCGGTCGACGTGCCACAACGACATGTGCCTCGCTGCGTGCAGCAGGCCTGTTCATCGACTCACAAAGCCTCGTTGGCGATGGTGCTTTTTTGGATCTTGCAATGTTGGAGGTTCGACGTCTATTCTGGCATGCGTCTCGATGACGCTGCGTTGGGCGGCGGCCGCTGGCCTCGGTGGTTGCAGGAAATCCTAGGGATCGTTTTGTATTTTTCGGTCTCTTAGGATTTTATCTGCATAGTTTGCAGGATAATCATTTTATCCTAGTATGTCTTTTAGTGTCCACATGTGTTGCTCTCTCTAACTTGATTTTCGATTAATGAAATGTGCGGTTACTCCAAAAAAAAACTTGGCAGTTGACTAGCCCTTTATTTAGTTCACATTCGGTTTTACTATCCGCAAATACCCAGTTTGCCAAAACATCTTATATGAACAGAGGAAGTGAATAATATGACACGTGTGAAATAAAAACACTTGAACAAAATGTGCTGAAAAAACAATCACCATTTTCAACACCCCACTTTCAACAAAATATGCTGAATTGTATGATAAAATGTAAATTCAAAAATCTAAATGTAAAAGGAGAAAATTGCTGGTGTATTGAAGGGCCGTACCAAATAAGGCCTATATCAGAATCCCTACAGGTTTCGGACCCATTGTCAAATGAGAGCTCCGTGATCACTTATCTATCAACAAATGCAGGGTCGACAACGCGATTTAAGTGGGCCGGCATTCTCTCTCTTCAGAGTCCCCATGGGCTTTTTTCCATAGCAAAATTCTGTTGCAGTTCGCTAACAAATTCGCTTCTTTTTGGACATGGAAAATAAACACTCTCTCCTAACCAATTAAGATTTAAGAGCCATTCAAAACGAGTTCGACATTCCGTCTAGGGTGTCAAATGGATCCCACCAAAGTTCCATTTTTATTTCATTTGCTAAAATCTAGTTCAAATGTTAAGCAAAAATTTAGCAAATTAACTAAAAGTAGGATTTTAATGGCGTCCCACTTGACACTCTAATTCCCTGCAAAATAAAAAAAGGCGTTCGGCTGATGCAGGTGCAAATCAACAAAAGGCTAACGGGGCATCATGACACTTGCTGATGAATTCCCCGGGCTTCTTCTCGGTTTGTGCATTCGCATCATGGCACTTGCGCCGCGCCGCGTCGATCTTTCGGGCGCGCCGTGGAGGTGGAGCCATGCCGCACCGGCCGGCTTGTATGCTCGCTGCCACTTGATACGGCCGCCGGTGCCTGGTGGCCACGAGCCACTGGACGCATATGCGTCTACGAGGTCCACCACTCCACTAATTTTCTATCACGCGCCGCTCCATGTGCGGTACGTGCGTACATAGGTCAAGAACTCGAGGGTTTCTGCTCAAGGCTTAACACACTTTTCTCGCCGAGCTAGCATTTGTTTAGTTTCGGCACGTTGCTAACAGGTTTGGGCTGAGAGGTAGTCGCCCCTTTGAGGCGCATACAACATCAAGGCACGAAAGTAAAGTTTTGTTTTGTTTTTTGCGAAAATTTCACTGTTTTATTAATAATCATCAACATCAATATAAAGAGTATCAAATATAATAAAAAATATAAATAGATCAATGCACCACCTAACGACGATTGCGGACAAATGGGTTCTTGGTCCACCTAGGGAAGACGATAGACCCTAGAACGAACCGAGGACGCGCCACCGTTCTCGGTCCTCGTCACTGGAGCTAGAAAAAACTTGTTGCATTAGAGCTTGTTGTGATAGACGAATAAGAAATCTCCATGCTAAGATCTCAATGGACTAGCGTATCAGAAAAGAAACCAATGATGATAATTGAAGACCGGAAGAGACTGACCCGAAACCACAACAACCAACACGAAGCCAACCGGATCCCGGAGATCCGCCGAGGGGACGACCTTACTCTGATTTAAGGATGTAGCTGTCATCTAACCATCCCGAAGAAGACAATGGAAAAAATCTAAATAGAGAATAGGAACTCTCCCGTTGGCGAGGGGCCATGGCCGGCCACGCTTCCAAGCCCCCAAGGCCACTGGAGATCGAGTGGACGGGTGGGGTCGTCTGCTAGAGGGACAACACTCTAAATGGTTTTTAGTATCACCTTCTCTAGTACCAGTTCGTATATGTCTTCTTTTTTCAAAACTTAAATGCTATTGTTTCATCTAGATTATTCCATAAAACTTTTGTAACTTTTTAACAAGATATTTCTTATCAGGATGAGTGAAACATGATTATAAATATATATTTGTTGTATCCAAAGAACAATTAGATCTTTTTATGACATGTACGATTTTGAAATTGGACAATCCAACTAGAATACTTAGTTATACCATCCGCTTAAATATTACTCCTACTAAGGTTCACAACAATTATTATGAGTGAGAAACAAGCCTCCAGATAATTGTTCTACACTTGCGAGTCCCAAGTAAATGTCCCTGTTGTATTTGAAATTGCATGTACCTCATTAATTAGATCACACACTCATATGTATGAGTATTACGATCTGCTTCACCATGTAGTACATTTTTTATCGGGGTTTATAAGTCTCACATGTATTTTATGACAACCTTTGACTAAAATATATTAGTTATAGGCCACACAAAATATCCCATTAGAAACTTATTTCGATGCGGAGCCGATGCATAATTTATATGCTTGTAACTCATAAGTAAGTATAAAATGATGAAATATTTTCTCAAAATACAAGGTGATCTTATAACCTCGAACGAGGGCCCCTAGGTATAGGCATGCGAAATTGAAAGCGAAAAAATTATTCCAAATAATAACATATAATTAGAAAGAAAATCTAGAAAATAAAATAACATGTATTATGTAACACATGTTGTGTTATTTGATTTAGTTAATACTTAGTCTTAGAATTGATCCAGAAAATATGAATATTTGAGGATTTTTAATCTAGATTTTACTCACTCAATTTGTCACATAACATATACAAGTAGAATAAAGATATCACCTTTTAGATTGCCATATCAAAAAATCGCTTATTTGATTAAATAAAAGAAAATGAACCATTTGTGTGTCTTTCCCACAGCTCCACACTTGTTTGATATATTTTGATCTTCATCTCCCTCTCATAGATGATGCCCGTCTATGTTCTCCTCATGTACACCCCGTATGTTCAAAATTACTACACATGACAATGTATGACCAACAATATATAATGTGTATGATGCTGAATTATAAACATACACATGTACTTGGAATACATAATTAATGACATGGCCATAAACAACCTCTTCTCGGGCCTCATAGTCATAGTAGGAGACACAGGGCAGGACATCAGAATCGACGGAGCAATGACGACCATGGAGGATTGGGCAGCACGTGAAATGTGCGACCGGCGATGTGAATGTGACCATGGGGCCCTCCGTGGTTGATAGCCGGTGGTCCGGCAGTAGAGGAGGGGCCATGGAGACGACATGATTTCGATGCATAAGAGGTGGTGCGGGGGGAGGGAGAGCCACATGTGACTGAGAAGAACAGGGGGATGCAAGCTCTTGTAAGAAAACTGGTCAGAGCCCTACATTTGCAGTCCAAAACACAACTTGTAGAGGCTTCTTAACTTTTATAGATAGATCGCAAAAGGAATTTGACAGAGCTACTTTTTCCTCCTGGTCTCTGAAGTTTACAAATTAGGTCCGGATCTGCTAGAGTTACCCTAACAGCCCAATCCACACCGCAACCCGTTAGCACCAAATAAGAGTGTTAATGTATTTTACGACGGTAAATTTATGTTTAGAGGGGTCACACTCGGAGATCGGGATGGTAGCACACTGAGACGGAGATTTATATATGTTTGGGCCTCGGTCATACAATGTCCAGTAAAAACCCTACTCGTGTTTGTGGGTGTTTAGCATTATCGTAGTGTGCTCGGATCATCTCGAGATAAAACTTGGTCTCACCTATGGTGGGTGGTGGAGTCGTCTAGACTCTGCACGATAGTGGTACGAGAGAGATAATTTGAGAGATGTGTCCTAAGATGTCTCCCATTCAGCATCCCTACCCCCTTATATACATGGTCAGGGGTTAGGATTACAGAGTGCTGAGATGGGTTACAAGTGGCGGCACCTATGCAAAACCCTAACGGGAATATCTAGATCCGATCTTGACGAACTAATCTTCATATTCCAGAAAAGGTAGCCAAGGACGAGGCTTTGGTGGTGGCGTACATGCAAAGCCAAGCTCACAACGGGACATGGGAGAAACAACACTGTCCAGCCCCGCCGGATCATGTCACCGTCTGTCACAACGTTTCTTCCAGGATAGGGAGAGGGAGAGCTTTGGGAAGCAGGGGCATCCCTGATCTTGATTTTCCTCTATTGAGATCAGTGAAAAGATCCCCACTGCCGATCCCGACGCGGTGCTCTCACCAATCCTCCCCAAGAAAGCCCCTTGTCAGACGCATGGCAGTGACCACCTCAAACTCAACCATGCCTACTCTGTATCTCTGACCTTGCATAGGAGCCACTCTCGTTTGAGGCTGCTGGCATAGGAATCTCATGGGTCGAGCGTAGCCTGGCCGATGGTCAGGATTTTGACGCCCGTCGGGTGCTCGATGGAATGTCTGAGGGCGAGTATTGCAGCACCTTGTTTGGTATGATCCGTGGTGAGGGTCGTACTATGCTGATGATGGGGTAGGGGAGGTGGACATGGAGGAGGATGAAGATTAAGAGGATGGTGAGGGAGAGGAAGAGGAAGTGGTCGAGCAGGATGACAAGGGAAAGCCGAACAGGTAGCGCGCCGGTGGCAAGGGCATTTGTTGGGAGATGACCAGGGACCAATGCTTGGAAGGCCGTAAGCCTTGACCCTATCATCGATGCCCAACAAACCGACGATGCATATTGTAGGAGGATCTATGAACAATTCGAATGCACATTATCTGTAACCAAAGTGCATTATCTCATAGGTGGAGTGATATTCAAAAGGCTTTCAACAACTTTCATGGATGTTTGGAGACCGTCCGCCGAAGGAAAACAAGTGGTACGAACTTGGCCGATCAAGTATAATATCCAAACCCATACTTCTCATTTTTTAATGTACTATGCATAGGGTATGTACACTTGCTCAATCTGGTTTGTTTTGCTAGTTGAAGGAAACGATGTCTTTTTACAAGTCCAACAATGGGGAGAAGGAGTTTCCTTTCACGCATGTCTTCACCAAAATTAAGAAGTGCAAGAAACGGGAGAAAGTCCGACACGATCTCAACAATGGGGTCAAGCCATTTGATGTGGACGCACTGGCGGATTCCTCGATCGCCCGCCCCATCAGCAACAAGAAGGCCAATGCCGAGAGGAATGGCAAAGCAACGACGGCCTCAGTGGATGCCTCCTTTGAGGAGATGATCACCAAACTGACATGAACAACCAAGGTGATGCAAGGTGGAAGGAGATGTTGGCCAAAGCGGATACCAAGATAAAGATTGAGGAGGTAAAGGTCGAGGTCACCAAGGTCACCGCCTAGGTCGGGATGCTCTAGGCGATGAATATCCAAATGGCTGAGGATGCAAGGGTCTTGATCACCCATACATCCAAAATGAACGAGGAGGCCAAAATTTGGTACTTAGATGCTCGTGCACGCATCCTGGCGACGATGAGGGCAAGGGTGTTAGGGTAATAGATCTCTTGTATTACCAGAGGGCCAAAGGCCAGAATATATAGTACATGTACATGTGCAAATATACAGAAAGCCCCCTAACATATGGGGATACTACAATATACAAATATACTCTAACACCACCCCCCCCCCCCCCCTCAAACTCATGGTGGATCCACAACACTGAGTTTGGAGAGTAAGAAATCATGCTGAGCGCGAGTTTGTGCCTTCGTAAAGAAATCTGCCAACTGCAAGTCTGAAGGTACATAATGGAGCGCAACAATCTGATCCTGCACCTGAGCACGTGTATAAAAAGCATCAACACCAATATGCTTGGTCAGCTCATGCTTGACCGGATCACGTGCAATACTGATAGCACCTGTACTGTCAGACAAAAGTGGAGCGGGTGTCGTAACAGAGACCCCAAAATATGCAAGCAACCACCGTAACCAGGTCACCTCAGCAGTCACCGAAGCCATAGCCCGCAACTCAGCCTCAACACCCGAACGGGAAACCGCTACCTGTTTCTTCGTCTTCCAAGCAACAAGCGATCCACCAAGAAACACACAGTAAGCAGAAAGTGAACGACGATCCGTAGGATCATTCGCCCACGTAGCATCCGAGTAGCACTGGAGCTGGAGAGAGCTAGAACGAGGGAAGAAAAGACGACGAGTCATCGTGCCACGAAGATAACGAAGGACACGGAGGAGATGACCATAGTGAACAGTGGTAGGAGCTGAGACAAACTGGCTCAGAATATGAACAGGATAAGAGATATCAGGACGGGTGATAGCAAGATAAACAAGACTCCCAACAAGATGGCCATAACGAGTGGGATCGGGAAGAGGATCACCATCCGTAGGACGAAGCTTAACATGAAGCTCCATAGGAGTCTCAACAGTGCGCTCATCCGCAAGAGCAGCCCGAGCAAGAAGATCCTGGATATACTTTTCCTGAGAGATAGAAAACCCATCAGAAGTGGAGGAAACCTCAATCCCAAGAAAGTAGCGAAGAGGACCAAGATCAGTCATAAGAAACTGATCACGAAGATGAGCCTTGACAAAGGCAATATACTCAGGATCATCACCAGTAATGATCATATCATCAACATAGAGAAGGAGAAGAGTGCGTCCACGAGGTGAAGTGTGAACGAAAAGCGCTGGATCATGAGAACTAGGAGAGAAACCAGCAGCAGTCACCACAGAGGCAAAGCGCTCAAACCAGGCACGAGGGGCCTGTTTCAGGCCATAAAGGGAACGTCGAAGACGACAAACCATCCCATCGGGAACAACATACCCAGGAGGAGGCTGCATATAAACCTCCTCACTCGACTTGCCATTAAGAAAAGCATTCTGAACATCAAGCTGGGACACAGACCAGCGGCGGATAGAAGCAACATCAAGAAGAGTACGCACAGTGGTCATATGGGCCACAGGAGCAAAGGTCTCATCATAGTCACGGCCATGTTCCTGCTGAAAACCACGAGCCACAAGACGCGCTTTGTAGCGCTCAAGAGATCCATCAGAGCGAGTCTTAATTTTATAGACCCACTTACACGTGATAGGACGAACACCAGAAGGGGGAGAGACAAGATCCCAGGTGCCAGTGCGCTCAAGCGCAGCGATCTCCTCAGCCATGGCAAGCTGCCATTCAGGATGACACGCGGCATCCCGATAAGAAGTCGGCTCGGAGACTACAGAGAGACCATACTGACTAGGGGAGTACCGGTCTGGAGCACGACGCTGACGAACAGGTCGTGAGGAAGGAAACTCATCCGCAGAAGATGACTCATCAGAAGAGGAGGAAGAAGGAGACACAGAGGAAGGATCCGAAGCTGGAGACCGAGGAGAACTAGGGGAACTAGACGGAGGAGAGGATGACGCCGAAGACAGAGGAGGCGCAGCAGAAGGAGGAGGTGGAGGAGAAGAGACAGCGGAAGGTGTATCAGGAAAAAGAAGAAAAGACAGATCATCCGTTGGGTAAGTACCCGGGGTGGGGCGAGGATAGAAAGGACACGTCTCATCGAACGTGACATCACGAGAGATGCGCATACGACGACCAACATGGTCCCAACAACGATAGCCCTTATGCTCATCACTATAGCCGAGAAAGACACACTCAACAGACTGAGCGGTTAGTTTGGTGCGTTCATGAGGAGGGAGAAGGACATAGCAAGCGCAACCAAATAAACGAAGAGTCGAGTAGTCTGGACAGGAGCCAGAGAGACGCTCGAGAGGAATGCCACCCTGAAGAGTAGCTGAAGGCTGGATATTAATGAGGTAAGTCGACGTAGCGACAGCCTTAGCCCAGAAATGCGGCGGAAGAGAGGAAGCAATCATCATAGCACGGGTAGTCTCAAGAATATGACGATGCTTACGCTCGGCGACACCATTTTGAGCATGGGCGCCGGGACACGAGAACTGAGCAAGGGTGCCCTGCTCAGCAAGGATGCCACGCAGGTGCTAGGAGATATACTCTCCTGCAGAATCAGCACGAAAAACACGAATAGGTGTGGAATACTGAGTACGAACCATGGCCACAAAGCGCTGATAAATAGCAAGCACCTCACTGCGAGAGCGCATAAAAAATAACCATGTGTACCGTGAAAAATCATCAATAAACAAAATATAGTATCGATGGCCTCCTTTTGAAGCAAAGGGAGCTGGACCCCACACATCTGAATGAACTAAATCAAAAGGTCGCTGAGATACAGACACACTAGTAGGATAGGGAAGCTGAATCTGTTTACCTAAACTACAACCCTGACACGAATGTAACGACGACACATCTCCTGAGACAAGCCCAGAAGATCACGACGAACTAAGGATGATAAACGGGAGCCACAAAGATGACCCAGCCGATGATGCCACTGCTGAAAAGAGCCAGTGACAGAAGCAGCAACCACAGGAGAAGTGGCAGAAGAAGTGTCGGCGGAAGGAACGCGAAGCCAGTCTAACTCCCAAAGCCTCGGAGACTCAATGCTGCGAGGGCCAGCTCCAACCAGAGCCTGTGTACGATGATCCTGAACAGCACAAGAATCAGCATCAAGAATGACCCTACAACCAGAATCAGTAAGCTGACTAGCAGAGAAAAGGTTCATCTTAAGGCTAGGAACATGAGAAACATCAGGAACAGAGAAGGAAGAAGTAGAGAGGGTGCCTCGACTAGAAACAGGAAGAGAGGTACCATCAGCCGTAATAACACGGACATGAGAAATAAGAGAGCGAAGAGCAGAAAGAATAGAAGATGCAGAAGTCATATGAAAAGAAGCTCCAGAATCCAGATACCACGGGGATGACGTACCTGACTGTGTAGAAGATGATGGTCGCTCAGTGCCAGAAGAACTAGTCACAGAACCAGCAGTACCCGACGAGGAGGAGCCTGTAGCAGCGAGCAGACTCCGAAGACCACGAATAATATCCTGATCAGACAGAGCACCAGCAGGAGGTCCAGAAGCACCAGTATGAGGTCCAGAGGCAACAGCAGAAGATCCTGAAGATCCAGACTGGCGACGAGCAAGATACCGCTGATGTAAGCGTGGATCCCTCGTCCAGCAACCAGAGATATCGTGGTCAGGCTTACCACAGTGGGCACAGGGAGGACGAGAACCACGAGGCTGCTGAGACTGACGCTGACCCTGGGCCGGTTGAGCAGAGAGTAGCGGCGGCGCGAGAGACCGCGACAAAGCCGGTGGCACAGGGAGACCATGAGCAGCAAGAACAGAAGGAACCTCAAGAAGACCAGCACCACGAAGACGAGTCTCCTCAGCACGAAGCTCAGCCAGTACCTTAGAGAGCGGAACACGACCACGGGCAAGCAGCTGGGCATGGCGCGGCTCAAACTCCTTGCGGAGCCGCGACAATAACTCAAAGACGCGCTGAAACTCCAAATCCGCGCGCACAATCAGACAGCAGGGACAGGTGTTACACACCGCTGTACGAAGAGAGTCAAGCTGACGCCAAATAGCAGCACTCTGAGTATAGAAATCATCAATAGTAGAATCACCCTGCTTAAGATCATGCTCCTGACGAACCACAGACAGATAAAGGGCGTCTCCAGACGGCTGATAGCGCTGACGAAGAAAAGCCCACTGAGCAGCAGCAGTGAGAAGGCCCATGAACTCAGCAGCATACTGAGGCAGAACACTGGAAGTGAGAACAGCAGCAACACGAGCATCCTCATCTATCCACTGAGTGTAGTCAGCCAGATCCAGCCGGTAAGTCGTAGTAGCAGTAGAATGCTCCTGAACCTGGCGCTCATAATCAGCCCGAGCAGAAGCATCAGCACTCTAGGCTGCATCCTTGACCGCCTGAGTAGCATCGGGGGCAAGGGTAACGGGTGTCGGGGCACGAGGCACTGGAGGCACAACGGGGCGCGGTGGACCGGAGAGCACACCCCAAAGGCGAAGACCGCGCATATGGACGCGCATGAAGGCAGCGAAATCAGGATAATTCGCGCCATCAAAAATCACCGGGCAGCGAGGAATCGCAACATAGCCCGACGAGGAAGACATTTTTTTTTCAATCCGAACGAAAACAGACCAGATGGGATCTGGCGGGCGAAGACTGGAGAACGGCGATCGGGGGGGCGGGGCGGGGCGGCGGGGCAGGGGCGGTGGCCGGCGGGGCGGGGGCGGGACGGGGCGGCGGCCGGCGGCGAGGACGGGCCGGCGGCGGCGGCGGGGACGGGGGCGGCCGTCGGCGGCGGCGGGGCCG
Organism: Avena eriantha; assembly: GCA_910589775.1. NCBI lineage: Eukaryota > Viridiplantae > Streptophyta > Magnoliopsida > Poales > Poaceae > Avena > Avena eriantha. The sequence continues at coordinate 378,417,802 of OU342746.1, read as the reverse complement.
GGCGGCGACGACGACGGCGGCGGGGGGGGGGGGGGGCGGCGGCGACGGTGACGGCGAAGGGGACGGGGGCGGCGGCGGCGGTGGGGTCGGCGCGGCGGCGAAAAAAAAGCCTTACGGCTCTGATACCATGTTAGGGTAATAGATCTCTTGTATTACCAGAGACCCAAAGGCCAGAATATATAGTACATGTACAGGTGCAAATATACAGAAAGCCCCCTAATATATGGGGATACTATAATATACAAATATACTCTAACAAAGGGCACCATCGGCTACTGCACCACCATCCGCACTGGCGCGAGCACTGTCAACTGCACCGCCGTGGGCGCCCGTATGGGATCCAACATTGGCATCGGTGTCGGCCTCGACATCGGCGGCGGTGACCGACGACTGGCATGCGTTCGTTCGAGTTCTTGGTTTGTAATATGGCATTGCCCCGGACTTTTCATGGCGCTTTGGTCCATTGTGGCCGTGCATTTGAAATGAATTTGGCCGCTATGACGGACTTTGAACTATTTGGAAGGCTATGATTTATTTAAATTTGGCCTAAATGATTTAGGGTTGATCGTTGGGAGCCGCCGATGTAGACGGGCATCTCCAAAGCACGGGCAGTTTGGGGAAGGCCGTTCCTTTTTAAAAATAAAAATATATATTAGATGTAAAATCATTTTGCATGTAGGGACAACACGGAGAACGTATCCTACACACCTAAAGTATTGGTGCAACCTGTGCACCTAACGTAAAACATACATGCGAAAAATTTGAAAAAAATTCTACCACGTAGATATATTGTACAACAAATATTTCACAAAGTTTCGTGTCAAAAATTCAAACATATCTCAAGAAACAAAAATGAAAAATTTAGCTCTCCTAGTATTAATGGGCTCAATTCATAGGCTAATGTGAAATAAGTACTTTTCACAATGTGATTTGTCATTTTTATTCTAGAGTTTTTGGTAGAATTTGAAATTGAAATTTTGTGGCATCAACAATATACACCGTATCTGCGTGATAAATTATTTTTGACATTTTTCGATAACTTTTTTTAAGTGTATTTTAACATGGGTGCACCGGTTGCACCATTTTGGTGGGTGCATGGGATACATTCCCGGACAACACGCTGTGTGTGTGATGTTTTGCGTACCAAAACTCGAAACTATGTAGCTTAGACAAAGATATCAAAATTACAAACTTTTAGTAACTTAATGCCCTAACTATGTAATTTAATGGTATGGTAAGTATAGTTGGGTTCAAGAGTGCCCATGTCCAAATATTCGTGCTTCCTTTGTCATAGTTACTCTCATAGGTAAAAGAAAAGCAAATGCCCTTTGGATTGAAGTGTTTTCAAAAGAATTTTGGAGGAATCCAACCCTATGATTTTTTCCTCTAAGGAAGCCTCTAGATCAAAGAAATATAACCTCTAAAATTCTTGTGGATTGCATTCATACAGCTCAATCCCATAGAAATTTTCACATCCACTCTAACCCTTTTTTTTTACGCTCAATCGAGCATAGAATTGAGACACATTTCCTATGTCCCACTGAAATAACTATTCGTTCAGTTTTTCTGTATTTTGCAATCCGCTGTTTTGACATGCAGTTATTTATATATATACTGTAATCTTGTGATCTAAACAAGTCCCGCAGGTCAAAAACCGAGGCGCCGCGTCAAGTGCCATGCTGCATCAGCGCGCACAAAAGCGATGAAAAACGCCCGTATGCCCATCCACGACCGTGTGTGTAGTGCTCTAGCAATCTCACCTCCTCTGTTCGATGGCTTGTCCCACGCGCGCAACGCCATGCATATCGCGCCGGCCCGCCGGCCGCACTATGCTTGCTCGCGCCGGTCGAGTCGCACCAACGCCGACAGCCTCATATCCCAGCTTTCGCGTGCATCCGGCTGGAAGCCGAGCAGAGAGTAGAGAGTAGCACTGGACCTGGACCACCCGTTCATGGAACACCGATAGATGCACCGTACCAACTGCACACCGGTGACCACGAGCCACAAAGTCCACTCTTCCCTACCAAGCATCATCACGTTGCAGCCCACAAATTCCACTCTCCCGTCTTGCACTAGGGTTGCGTGACCAGATTGGGATGAGGGGCAGTTGCCTCTTTGAGACCGCCCCTTGTGTGCGCGCTCGATCGATCATGGGCGTGGAGAGCGCATCCACACGTACGTAGCGGCTACATGTAGACCGGCATCCGGCAACGTCTCCACCTGCTACGTGTGCTCGCATTATATGCAGAACACCACAAGCATGGAAACCCGTCATCAGCAGCAACAGTACATGTCTACAGACTACAGTCCTATATGCTTCCTTTTCCCTTCTTTATCTTGTTCTGGAGTGTCACGTTGGAAATGGAGATAGCATCTATCTACCGCAGCGCATATATAAACTTGTTCTTGTGTATTTTCAGATTTTTTTTTAACTTTTAAGTACGACTCGTGATTTTTTTTTAAATGAAGGGAGCACTGGAGCTTGGTAACCAGAGCCACTTTCCGCTTGTTCTTCATCATCTTTGTCGCTCAGCACGGTTCATCTTTAAAAACCTGATTACCTATCGAAAGGAAAAGAGGACGAAACCAAGGAGGATTCTCTCCCCGGCGGCCAGCTTCGACGGTGGTCCCCAAGCCGAGGCTGCGCTGCATGAGCATGCGTTGTTGTGGCTTTATTTATAAAGCTAGACGAAAGTCAGTTTCAAGGAACACCTCCACCCACCACTTGTTTTCGCCATACTCCTTTCGTCCGGAAATAAGTGACTCGGATTGTATAGATTCATATATATCGTGGACGTGTTTTAGCATGTAGATACACGCGAATGTAGATGAGTCCGGGTTACTTATTTTCAGACGGAGTAAGTGGCGACACATGGCAGACCAACTATCCACAGTAAGGTTTACATTTCATTTTTTCACTTTCGTTTCTCTTTATTTCCGCATTCATGCTGCCTAAAGGTTGAAAAGGTAGCATCAATGACATATAATCACCGGTGATTTTCTTTCAGAACTTAAGTGCTATTTCATCTAGATTATTCCATTGTCAGGATTAGGGAAAATTGGATATAAATATATGTGTCGTATCTCAAGATCAATTTAGATTATAATTAAGATTCATAACAATTATTGTCCATGAGAAATAAACCTCCAAATAATAATTGTATCATTATTCCATTTTGCTCTACAACCAACAATGTATGCAAGAGATTGCATGTACCTCATTAATTAGCTCACAAACTCTTTACATTAAGTCTTACACCTATTTTAAGAAAATATTTTACCATGAAATATTAGTTATATACTCCATATGCCGCAAAATGTGTAGTACTTTTTGTGGTATATAACTCATATATTATTAATAGAATTTATGATCAAATATTTTCTCAAAACACGTGAGGATCTCATAAGCTCGAACGGGCCCCTATAGTATAAGAAATTTGAAATGAAAAAAAAACAAAATATTCCAAATACCAACATATAATTAGAAATAAAGATGTGTTATGTAACCAATGATGTGCTAATTAATTTAGTTAATACTTAGTCTTACAATTGATTTAGAAACCATAGTTGCATAAATGGAGATGTTCACTCATTCCGAACTCAACTCACCCACGCATATACAAACACATTAAAGATATAGAACTTTAGTACGCAATGTCAACAATTTGCTGCAACTTTACCAAATGGAAGAAAAGGAAAATTTTGGTTTATTTTTCCACATCTCCACACTCGTATGAGTTTCCAGCTCTCCATCTCCCTCTCGTCGATCATGTTGACTATGTTCTCCTCATGTACACCGTTCGTTCAAAATTATTTCACATATTCGGTTTTTTGTTAAGACAAGGCTTTGACCAAAAAATATACTATTAATATATAATTTGTATGATGCAAAATCATAACCATAAACAAGTGCTTGGAATAGAAGATTAATGCCACATACATAAGCAAAATCCTCCACGGTGGCATAATAGGAGGAGACATGGGGCGAGGCACCAGAATAGGAGCGGCAATGACCATGGCGAATTGGGTGGTAGTAGGAAGGCATGACAAGGGTTGGGCGATGCTGAGAATGGAACCGTGGGGCCCTCGCTCTACGTTCGATTGCCAACAGCGCAATAACAGATGACTGGTTGCGGCAGTGTTCGTGGTAGGAGCTCGTTGCAAATTTAAGCGGCGGTGTGGAGGGAGATGGAGGAGAGAGGGGAATCGAGAGATACAATCTCTTATAAAAGTGGTAGTTGGAACCAGAATGAAACACGTGTTTTCAGAGGCTTTTGTAATTTGTATAGAATGAGCGTAATAAGACATACGATAGAGTTGTTGTTTTGCTTCCGGTCTCTAAATTCTACAAATTAAGGCTGCCTCTGCTAGAGTTGTTCTAACAGCCTCCACAGCGCGATCCGCCCACATGCCACCAAATAATAGTAGGTAGCGTCTGTGCAGGTAAATTTACAAAAGATAACACTCTTATGAAAGTTCAGCAAAAAATAGTCTTATCTCGCAAGTAATTTTATAAATATTTTCTTTTCCATGTCTGTGCAGAGAGCTATGTTTTTGCCATATCTAGCCTCTAATCTCACGTCTGGCTCTTCCGGAAAACTATTTCGATCTTTTTTTCTCTATTTGAGCATGACTGCTTTGGCCGGGCTTCTTGCAATGCAAGATTATTTTCAAAGCTGTTTTCAGGACAGAGTTATTGTATGTTGAATTTTCGACATAATGTTATTGTTGTCCAAAAGGCCTCCCCACAGCGCCGTCCAAGCAAAAGTCTAAAACCGAGGCGCCGCGCCTCAGCAAAGAGTGGCATGCAGCATCAGCGCGCACAAAACGATGACAAACGCCCGTATATGCCCCATCCACACGACACGCGCGCGCATGTGCTCTAGTAGCTAGTATCTTTGTTAGTTGGTTCGTCCCGCGCGCGCGACGCCATGCATGCGGCCCCGGCTGGCCGCACCGTGCTTGCTTGCACGTACGGCTTTCGCGTGCATCACCGATGCACCTCGCCGTGTACCGTACGCACGCCGGTGCCCGGTGACCACGAGCCACTACGGCAATGCGGGCGCGAGGTGCACTCTTCCCTACAAAGCGTCATCACACATTGCAGCGCACAAAGTCCACTCTCCCGTGTCTGGCAGCACGGTTGCGTGACCAGATTCGGACGAGGGGCAGTTGCCTCTTTGGGACCGCCCCTTGTGTGCGCGCGTTTGATCGATCGATCGATCATGGGCGAGGACCAGCGCATCCACACGATAGTACTACGTAGCGGCTACACATGTATGTAGACCGGCAACATCTCCACCTGCTACGTGTGTTCGTGTTATATGCGGAACATGGAAGCCCGTCAGCAGCAACAGTACAAGTCTACAGTTCTGTGCGCCTTTTCCTCCCCCTCTTTATCCAGCGTTCTCGAGTGTCACACAGGTGGAAATGGAGCTAGAATCTAAGTATCTCACATATAATTAGTGGTTGCCTTGTATAATTGTATTCAGCATGGTTCAACTTTGAAAAGATGCAAACGCGATTACAATATCTCGAAAGAAAAAAAAAAAGAGAACGGAGCAGAGGAGGATTCTCTCTCTCCCCGGCGGCCAGCCAGCCAGCCATCCAGCGCCGACGGTGGTCCCCCGGCCAGGGCAAGGCCGCTGCATGCGCCGAAGCCGTCGCCATTTCCTACTATTGACCACCACCACCACGATCATCCGACAACAACTACACGCGCCGATTTCTTTGATAAACAACACTACTACTCCATACATCCATCCATCCATCCACCCATCACATCGCAACACATCGCATCGCGTCCCCCACTTGCCCCGGATAAGCGTCGCTCTAGCCAGCACGGCTCACCTCGCCTGGCCCCCCCTACTACTCCTCCTCCCAATCATCCACACGCAGCACGCAACACTGTTGCTTCGGCCGAAACGGAATTCATCACATGCTTCAAAAGAATATATAGAAAGTAGAGAGAGCTATATAGGGAGGGAGGGCCGTTCTGTAGAACCAATCCTAGCACAATACTCCTACTAGGAGTAGCAGGGCGAACGGCCCCGCAGAGAAGAGAAGGAGAGTGCCGTCTCCCTCGCCGCCGACAGTCGCGAGCCATTCCATTCCCCCGAGTTCTTGAGCACGGCCAGGCCTGCAACCATCTCCTCCGGTGAGTTCTCTTGCCATTTTTCAAGCGTTCTGTTCTGTTGCCGGATATCAGAGGCTGCTGGTTTCCATCTCGATCTTCTGACCCACGAAAATGCCTTTGACATGAGCTGATCTGACGAGCGCGAGTCCCGGCTTTTGATCTCTTCTCCTCCCGGCTTTTCCTTTCCGGCCTTCACTTTGACATTACTACATCACGCTTCCCTGCTTGACACTTTCTTCCAGCCGAATTTTAGTTGAGTGCAAAACCCAACTTTTCAACCGGCTCCGTCCATCCGACGCATACATGCGTCAGTTCCTCTCGTCGCTTCCAAACTCTTCATATTATATAGTAGAGCTAGAGCGTGGCCGCAGCGCGGAGGCCTTTAAAATTGGCTCTCGAGTTTTTGCTCACCTCAGCTGGACGACCATCCAAATCCAGATATATTTACACACGAATTACCTTTGTTTCGTTGTGCGTCACGCAGATCATCAAGGTCCAGATGGAAGAACAACACTCCGAGGAGACCAGAGGCCTCCCTCCCCAGCTGCTCAACCTCATCCCGGACGAGAGGGAATGGAGGAAGGTGAGGGAAGCAGGAGACCATGGAGGCGGATCATCCAGAACCGGCGCGATCTTCGACGCCGAGGAGGGCGAGGAGCTGGAGCTCAAGCTTGGCCTTCCCGGCATCAAGCACGAAGAAAACGGAGAGAGCTGCTCCGCGCTCTCCCTTGGCCGCCTCCCTGCGCATTCAAGGCTCGCCAAGAGAGGCTTCTTCGACACCGTTGAGGCCAAACCACAAGGTAGAAAACATGCAGCTTTTTCAAAACTTCATTTGAGCCTGCAAATCGTCCTTTCTTTTTGACACATATGTTGATCTCTTCTGCTATCTAAGGTTATGATCAGAGGCAACGAGACAGGGAAGGATGTGGGAATGAGTTAACATTAGGTCGAAGCGAGAGCATGTTGTCAGGGGAGAGGAAGAAAGGGTGCTGTCCCCCACCATCAACACATGGCTCAGCTGCAGCACCCGCTGCACCTGTGCACAGCAGCAGCCCCCAGGGGAGGTAAACCACCCATGGTCTATTCTTGTCATCATGTATGGGTGCCTACATATTTAATGTTCTTGTGCCAAATTCAGCTTTTATGAGGTCTTCAATTTTTTGGTTGTGGGTTCCAGCTAGTAGTTTCTTACTGAATCAGATGAAATATGCAAATCTTGGGGGCATTGAGTTTACCTCTTGCTATTGAGTCGCAGCGAGAGTAAACTGGACATAACTGTAACTTGGAAGGAGTAACCTTTACTTTGTCAATTAAAAAACCAATACTTTGCTAAAAGAAGGTTGTCTTTTAATCAACCTCGCGGTTGTTTTCTCTGAATAGTTCTCCTTTTGATTGCCTCACACTGCTTTTTTTTGGTTACTAGTGAGAATATGCTTTCCAAAGTGCAAAAAGTGTGCTCTCTGGGTAGTGATTAAGTAACATCACATTTGCATACAAACTCTACTGACCTTTTTTTTGAAGAAAAAAGAAACTAAACGGCGCTGTAATGTGATGCAGAGCTGCTGTTCTTCCAGTAGTCGGGTGGCCTCCAGTAAGATCCTTCAGGAGAAACCTCACAAATGGGAGTTCATCCAAGCAATCCCCTGAGAGACAAAATGACGAAGCTGCCGACAAGGCAAAGCTAGTCTGCAAGAAGAGATCGCTTGTCAAGATCAACATGGACGGGATACCTATCGGAAGGAAAGTAAACCTCACAGCCTACGACAGCTACCAGAAGCTGTCGTCTGCCGTCGAAGAGTTGTTCCGTGGCTTTCTTGAAGGTATAAATTAACAAACCAACCTATAGGGGAAAACAGAACTTAACAAACAGTTTCTGGATTCAGTACTTCAGTTTTCAAATATCATCAATGAGAGACATTTTCCTCTGCACTTTGTTGTTCTGCAGCCCAGAACGATCTATCTTGCGCTGAAAGCGGAGAGCAAAGAGCAGACGAGAAAATATTTTCAGGGTTGCTGGATGGAACTGGCGAATACGCTCTAGTGTACGAAGACGGCGACAGTGACAGGATGCTAGTCGGAGACATACCATGGAGGTAAGCTCTGGCTGTTCCGCTGTTCCTCCAACTGTATTAGAAAAATTCACACCCATACTGGGTTTTATGCAAGTTTTCAAAGTTATTTCCCAAATTTACCAAGAAGGTCAATGCAAAAGCATATCATGTATGGACTGCCTAATGAGATTATTTTAACCATTTGCAGTGCGTTTGTTTCGGCAGTAAAAAGACTGAGGGTGATGAGGAGGTCAGAGCTTCCGCAGGATCTCGTAAGTGTAGTGCCACTTCAAGCTGTGTGATTTACTGATTTTGGGTATTTACAGAACTCATCACCAGTCATACATGGATCAAACCAATGCAGTTATATGTGTTGTTCAGAACCATGCTGCATTTCATCTCCTTAACCCCAGATTTGCCTCATTTTCTCCCATGTACTATTTCAGATTGGAGCTAACTCAGGGAGGGTAGCAGAATACTGAAATGAGGACACATGCATTTCCATGGTGCAAACAGAAGTTCATCACATTTTTGGAGATCGCCTGTGTTTAGCTTGTAGAGATGGATCGAATAAGGGGAAAAAAGCCTCTCGCAGTTGCAGCACAAGTGGGCATACTGCATGTTTTGTAAATTAACCTACTATCTCTCGAATGTAGTGTCGGTCAGTGAAATTCTACATGTTTTAGGTTTATCAAAACCGCCGAAAGTGTGTCCAAGGTGTTGCGATAATTCTCTACTGAGCCACACCAGTGCAGGATGCTAACCTAATGATAAGATCGCAATGGTGCATGACTTGTCGAGTTGTTAGTTGCTATGGACACAAAAGGGCAAGTGAACAACCATGTAAATGCTGGTGGGTGAACAACAATGGAGGCCGAAGCGGCAACATCATGTGGAATTTCCTACTGTTGGGGTGTGAAGCTATCCGCTTCCTGATCTGTATTAACCTAACCAAACAGCTTTCTATCATGTTTCCTTATCACAAAGCACCTAGCCATGAGCAAACCAAACAGCCAGGGAAGATTGTACCAGATCACCCCAACCTGTAACAGCAGTGGCATCGCTGGAACTAAACTAACCCCATACTTAACTTTCCATCGGAGCTTTATAAGTTATGGATGAAATCAATAATAGTTATCCTTACAGTCTGACCGATGCCCATTGCTTTCTCCGACAGCAATAGTTGCCCAACATGGAAGAGATATGAAGCAAATCCAGGGAATGCGCATAATATGAGTTGCTCTCAAAAGGCACAAACGGGCATTTGATCCATTTCATGATGGAAACAATGCATGGGCTTCAACTTTTCAGTCTACCGCAACTTGTCTTGGAATTATCTGAACTGTTTGCATGATTTGTTTTCCGCAAAATATGCTCGAACCACAGAAATGAAACACAACATGTCTATTCAACTAACATTTTTTTAGTAGGAAGAAGAATACTAATGAGCAAAAGAGTTGAGCGAACATTGCAGCCAGCATATGATTTATCATCACAATATTAATACTACTATTAAGCATGAGATCTACCTGAAATTTAGACTGACAAACCCCATATGCCTGAGACACCTCCAGTACTCAGTTTCACTGTTGAGAGACTGCCCTAGCATACAGGCACCCTGTCATATGATTTATCACCAGAGGCTCCACCTGCAGATAATCAAGACCTCTGAGTCAGAGATAACGCACAGGACAAAAGAACATGAAAAGGAAAACAAAATCCTTTTATGGTGCTCTGCAATGCTTCCAACCTTGGAACTGGGGACAGAGGAAAGGTCATTGTCATTCATTGGACCACCCCTGAAATCCGAAAAGCAGAACAGGTGGGGTGGTGGATTACGAAAGAATCTCTAGCTCCTTTTGTTTACGTCCTTCCCAAAAAACATCTGTGCCCACCGTGTTGTGTGCTCATTCGCTGCCAGCGTATATTTTTAGTTCATCAGCCAAAAGCTATATATTTCCTTGGCAGGATCATGCACCGAAGAAGGTGAAAGCAACAGGAGTGCCCAGAAAACTAAACATGCCACCATCCTCTGCTTGTCCATTTATAACTACATGTGCAAACTTTTTATTACTTTACCGCATTCTAGTGTACTGCTCAAGAAAGCAGCTTGCCAATCGAACGGACAAATGTGACCAGTGGATGCTATGTGTCCAACTCTGAGTGCACTGCGCTATGGTTCTATAGAAATATGCAGAAAAATGTAAAACATGATTGAAGCTATATATCATGAGAACCAAGATCCATTGAACACTGCAACCAGGTTTATATAGAGAAATGGCCTCAAAAGGACTAATAGGTTCAAAATTTCCTGCAGCTGTTCAGACTGTGGTATATGACTCCCATGATGCACATATCCTCCCTAACAGATACAACCTGAACACAAAGGTTCCGCATGACCTTGCATAAAAAAAAGGCTGCCTTTTGCCGCCGAATTGGAAAAATATATATGGTCCCAGGCCAGCTACGGATTACATAGCTATCTTAAAAGACAGGTCATCGAAACATAGATATCATACCGAACTCTTAAAGAATGGAATAAAATCTATCTAGAGATTACTACTAGATATGAGAATCGCTAGCAATACACATACCAAATTGATGGGCAGTGGCAAAGAAACTAAGTAATACTAGTATTCACTAACTAAAAGGGAAGGAAAAGCAGTGAAACCGACATCAAGGAGATGGTTCTAATAAAATAAGACGCCTAATCACAGTGGTTAGCAGTTTCGTAATGCATGCTTAACTTTGCTTATTTGGCACATGGAGGACATAGAGTGACACTTTATGCATGTGCACCGACAAACATGTGGATTATCCCCATTTCGTAGTACTGTACTTATAATGTTTTCAGCTGGAAAACAAATGTGATGTCGCTTGTGATGACATGACACCTTACTCTCGTTGTTGAAGTACTGTTGAACTCAAACACACACTGTCTTTCAGTACAGCAGAGTGGGAACGATCTCTGTATGGTCCAGTCAGGCCAGATCCCACAGTTGGCAGCTCAACGGCGTTCCTTCTTCGAACCTTGTACTCTAAAAACTGAGTAGAAACCAACGTAGGCATTGTGTGTGCGGCTGTATGAATGACACCACCTGTAAAATACTCCAGGTGAAATTTGAGACATTGGCCGGCAAAAGAAGGGGAAAAAACTGAAGCAAAGAACAGGGTGCGATCCAAACTGCATGTGTAATTCCGAGAAGCCCAGAGCAGAGTCCGGTTTCCTACCGTAGCAGGTAAACACAGGCCGCGGAGACGACGACATCTCCGCCGGGCGCCCCTTGTTGGCTTAAACTGGGAAACGGATCGAATTGAGGTTTGGGGATTGGAGAGACCTCGCCTTGTCGAGTTCGGAAGGAAATTGAGGTTTGGAACGTGAGAGAGCGGGAGTGGGAGGCCTCGCGGTTGCGGGCGTCGTGGACGCATCGGCGTATCATGGGGTTCCCGGAGTTGAAGCGGCTCATGGCTATGCAGCAAGAGCATGGCGGCGCGCGTCCAAGCCCGTAGTGAGAGCTGCTCGCCCTTTTTTTTCTCATCAAGAAAAGAACACCAGTTACGACACAGAGGCACGCGCACACAAACTGTCTATCGGGCCGCGCTTCTGGCGTGCCGGCCCAAAGCATGTACGTGTGCCAGCACGTGGTTTAATGGGCCCATGCTTGCACGTGGCCTACCATGGCCGTGCGCGAGCTGTGACCTGGAGCACGCGTTCCGGCCCGAGGCGGCTAGTTTATCTTTTCTACTTTTATTACTTTTATTATTTATTATTAGTTTTGAACAAATGTAACCCATTTTAGCCTAACAGGCAGGCTGACCCGCTCTGTTGTGCCTGGGCTGGGAATCTAGGCACGGGATGGCATGACGGGGCTCGCTTGTTAAACAGGTCATGCCAAGCCGAGGAAATTGCACATACCATCATCTTTTGTTGTGCGTGTTGTACAAAACACGCATTTTATATGTTATTTGCACAAAATACCAGCTATACGTGTAATTCTTTGCATAGAGATTCAAATCTGGTATTAGATTGATTAACAGCAAATCTGACTGATGGATGACTATCTTAGTCTTTGAATGTACGTGGACATGAATGCATTAGCCATCTAAACTGTTTTAAACTTTCCCATATTTGCTAGTTTATATAATATTAGTTATTGAATTTTTTACATATTTTTTTGAAATGTTTGAAAAAAAGTAGCGACCCTAACAGTGTGGCCCCTGAGTTGTTAAGCAAACTAAAAAAAGTAGCCACGTCATCATTGCCATGTGGGCCCTAGCAGTCAGGTTTGCTCTTAAGCAAACTAATACCAGATTTGGATCTCTCTGCAATAAATTACAAGTATAGCTGGTGTTTTATGCAAACAATATATAAAGTGAGTGTTTTGTGCAACAAGCGCAACAAAAGGTGATATGTGCAATTTCCTCTGCCAAGCCAGTGAAGCACAGGGTCGTGCCTGCGGCTGTGACGTGACCGCCGGCCTGTTGGCTAGGTTTGCACGTACACCACACTCTAGGCTCTTTTTTTTGTGTGGGCTCCTTCCGTAGGATAGTACTACCAAATTAAAACGTCTTGCAGTTAAGCAAAATGCCAAAAAAAATATAATTTATTATAACATGAGTAATTTTTTTTCTAAAATTCTACCGATCTATTAATAATCATCAACATAAGTATAAAGAGATCTAAAAGTAATAAAAATTATAGATAGGTCATTTGACCACCTAGCGATGACTACGAACACTAGCGCGAGCCGAAGGCGCGTCGCCGTCCTCGTCCCTCCATCACCGGAGCCGGGCAAAGCTTGTTATAGCAGACAGACGGGAAGTTGTCGTGCTAAGGCCACAAAGGACCAGCACACCAGAGCAGCAACCATCGTTAATGATGACAACCATAGATTGGGAGAGATTGACCTGAAAACAAACCAACGCACACGAAAACGGACCGAGTCACTAGAGATCCGCCGGACAAACAACTCCGCACGCCCTCCGTCGGTGCTAGATGCACCACCGTAGCGAGGATAGGATGGTGAGGACCTTATTCTAACTTCAGGATGTAGCCGTCGCCTCACCATCTTGAAAAAGACTCGAAAAACAATCTAAACACTGAACGAAAACCTCCTGCCCACGAGAGGTCGTGGTCCTCCACACCTCCAAGACCCTAAGGCCACCGGAGACGGAGCGGACCGGCGATGTCACTGGCAAGAGGAACAAAACCCTAGATTGATTCTGGAGCCGCCGCCCTTCTCAAGTCACGTATAGCGGGAGTAATATTGAAGACGTGTCGAAAAAAGCGAGTAGTATCAAGATTTAAGATCGACGAAATCATGATTGATATCGGCGAGATCATCGTTTTTCATCTCAATAAGAGAGAGACGTTACATTTGTAGTTCACGGAGACGAGGCCAAGGTCGTGAAGGCAGTGACCAAGAACACTCACAGCCATTAGGGATAGTGATTCCCTCATGGTTAACGAGGCCTTGAAAGAACTTCCTTCCAAATCCTCGTGGCCAACCTACCCTTGTATAGGAGATTCGCCACCGATTCTTGTACCTGGTTGCATACAGAGGCGGCGGCAGGGGTATTCACCTGTATGCAAACGAATACCAATGATTCTTTGCAAAAAAAAGTTTATACTCTGCCCGTATAGCCTAAAGCCCACTAGGCCCACATGCCATAGGCAGAACCGCCCACGATTGCATAGCGGCACGATCCGTTTGGCTCTTTGAGTCTCGCATAGAGTCGCCTCTCGCCACGCGCAGCTCTCCTCTAGTCTCCCGCCCAAACGCACAGCCCGCGGCACTACAGGTGGCAGCCCTAGCGAGCCACCGACAACGAGGCGGTGATCGGCGGGCGATCGACGACAGTCTGATTAATCATCGGCGGCGGCAGTCTGTGTTGCGTCCAGGTATTTATCTCATCTAGACTTCTTTGAATAGCCATAGTGCACAGGGATTAGGGATAGGGCATATACGTATAATAGATTAGACTAGATTAGACCACTAGCCATTAGGGATTATGGTTATATAATTGTAGAAATTGCGAGAGAGATCTGCAGATACAATTTTAGACATTGGGGAAGAGTAACATATTAGCATATTAGCTTCTATTTCAATCATAGATGCAAAAAGATTGCCAGATTATCTTGTAGTTACTCTGAATTTCTCCCTTGTTTTTGTTGTAATGTAGATGAAAAAGAAGAGTGTTACCGATAGTAGCATATTTGCATTGTGGGAAAGAGCTTCAAAAACAAAGAAGGCAGATGAAACATCCACACCAAATCAGACAGTTGCTGCAACTAGTAGCACTCCTCTTCAGCTTGAGAATAATTTGCAATTGGTGGTAGCCCAAGCAGAGAATGTAGAACCTGAACCAGAAAGAAGAAGCGCGGACTCAACCCCCATTGTAGAAGATGACAAAGCACTTGATGAAGAGGATGAACCAACACAAGCAGATTTGAGGGCACTCGAACATGATCCTGGGAAGCGGATTCCCATCTTAAGGTATGCTGTCAATGATCAAGATAGACTAAGAAGGAGATACATTGAGATGGGTCCATGTCAACCAAAGAATCATACATTTCAGTTTACAAATAAAAGTGGAATTGACCGTCGCTTCTGTCATGTTTGGTTTAAAGAATATCCATGGATTGAGTATAGTGTGGAAAAATATGCCGCTTTCTGCTTTGTTTGCTATTTGTTCAAGGATAGAAAAAAATGTCCAGGTGGAGATTCATTTGTGAAGAAAGGGTTTAGGAACTAGAACCTAAAATCGAGATTGAAGAGACATGAAGGTGGTGTTAGTAGTGCTCATGCTGAAGCTCAAGAAAAATATGATATGTTTACTACACCATCAACATCTATCCGAGAGTCTCTTGCTTCAAACACCTCACAATACAAGGCTTTGTATAAGCTGCGTTTGACATGGACACTCAAGTGTTTGAGATTTCTATTGCGCCAAGGCTTGGCATTTAGAGGACATGATGAAAGTGAAGGCTCTCTAAACAAAGGAAATTTCCTTGAGCTTTTAAATTGGCTAGCGGGAAATTTTGAAGAGGTTGACAGAGTTGTTCTTAACAATGCTCCACAGAACTACAGGATGACTCACCATGATATACAACATGAGTTGATAAAATGTTGTACGCAGGAAACTACTAAACTAGTCATGTAAGAACTTGATGGTGGTCATTTTGCAATACTTGCAGATGAGTCTAGTGATGTGTACCAGAATGAGCAGTTGGTTGTTTGCTTGCGTTATGTTGATAAGAAAGGAAGGGCAGTTGTCAGATTTCTTAGTCTTGCTCATGTTGAAGATACTACCTCTTTGACACTTAAAGCTGCAATTCAACAAATGCTTATGAAGTATAATTTGACCTTTGCGATGGTTCGTGGGTAAGGATATGATGGAGCTAGTAACATGAAAGGTAATGCTAATGGCCTTAAAAAACTAATTATGGATGACTCTCCTTCTGCCTATTATGTTCATTGTTTTGCCCATCAACTACAGTTAACTCTTGTTGATGTTGCTAAGGAAAGTGGTGATTGTACTTGGTTCTTTCAGCAGCTTGCATACTTATTAAATGCTCTTGGCATGTCCTGTAAAAAATGAGAATGCTTCGGATAGCTCAGGCCGAGGAACTAATTGATGCATTGGAGTTGGAAGAAGTAGAAACAGGGTGTGGGCTCAATCAGGAAATGGGTTTGGCAAGGCCATGTGATACACGTTGGGGCTCTCACTTTAGAACTGTGAGTCGTGTCATCTCTATGTATGTTGCAATACGACGAGTCCTCGTCAAGATTGGAAAAGAGTACCATGGTGTAGAGGCCATAGCGGCTCTAACTGTGTTGACATCATTTCGTTCATTTGAGTTTGTTTTCATGGCACACTTGTTGGAAGAAATATTGGGATACACAGATGATTTGAGCAGAGCTTTACAAAAGCAAGACCAAGATATTGTTCATGCTATTGAGATAGTTGATCTCACAAAGTATCACCTAGAAATCTTGAGGGCTGATCCTGGATGAGACGATTTTCTTATAAAGGTCTCATCTTTTTGTACAAAGCATAATATCAAAGTTGTTGATATGAAGGGTCCTTACTTTCCTGTTGGGCGACCTAAAAGGGGTTTCTATAATGGTGCAACGAATTTCCATCGCTTCCATGTTGATATGTTTGTGAGTGTCATTGATAGGCATATCTGTGAGCTGAATAACAGATTTGATGAGGTAAACACAGATCTACTTTCTTGCATGGCAGCATTCAGTCCTCTTCATTCATTTGCTGCTTATGATCAAAAGAGTTTGGTTAGGCTTGCTACAAAGTTTTATGCTAATGATTTCACAAGTGATGAACTTGCAAGACTTTCATGGCAATTAGACATGTATATTAGTCATGTGCGTAGAGATGAAAGGTTTCAAAACTTGAAGAATCTAGTTCAGCTATCAGTTATGCTAGTAGAGACAAATAAGCATGAACAATATTTTGCTGTCTACAAGCTTCTTAAGTTGGTATTGATTCTGCCGGTAGCTACTGCCAGTGTTGAAAGGGTATTCTCCTCAATGAACTATATGAAGAATAAGTTAAGAAACAAAATGGGTGATGAATATTTGAACAATTGTTTGGTCATATTTGTTGAGAGAGAATTCTTCAGTCAAGTGAAGGATGAGGATGTCATCAATCTCTTCAATCAAGGCGATCGCAGAGTTGTCTTGTAATTTGTAAGATGGGGATGGGGATTTGATCATTTCTTTAATCAATAGGTAATGCCTCTATTCTAAATTATTATTGTACTACTGCAGTATTTGTAGTTATTATGGAACTATGGTATTATATTTTATAAACTGTTACTTGATTGAAAATTTGTTATTTTGGTACTGTTTTTGTTAGTCTGGTATTATTTTGTGCATGTGCTATCAATTTTTATAGTTTATATATTGTATTGAGAAATATCTATAATGAATACCTAGTAACCAAAATCTGGAGCCGCCACTGGTTGCATAGGGGACATGTTGAACCTCTCTTTTGTAGGCTAACCATTGACATGACTAATCATACTCCATAGTTAGTTACGCAGATCGTCATTTTCTCCACCTCAAGTATCTAGGCGAGTTGAGTTGTACAGTACTACTATAG
This sequence comes from Avena eriantha, assembly GCA_910589775.1. Lineage (NCBI taxonomy): Eukaryota > Viridiplantae > Streptophyta > Magnoliopsida > Poales > Poaceae > Avena > Avena eriantha. The sequence goes on along the minus strand of OU342746.1, from coordinate 378,400,489 downwards.
TATATTGGGTGACGTAGAGCGCCAGCGGCACACGACGCTAGGTGGTGGGTGTAGGCGTGTAGTAGTAGCTACGAACAGGTACAGTGCTGGCTGCAATATGTTTATGAGGCCAGTCCACAGGTCCACGCACGAGTCCACGGTCAGCAAAGGGGGCGACCCGGTGCCCGCCGCTGCACGGCGAGGTTTCCCACTCCCTTCCGATCGACCAGACATGCGTACGTGCGGTTAGATAAGATGAGATGGACACGGACGGCTTTTCTCCGTGGGCGTGGTTGGGTCAAATGTGCCGTGCTTCTGATGCAGCCAATCATTCGCTGGACTCGTCTAAAAATACTAAACTATCGCTCACTGAACTCTACTAGAAGCTCCATTTTTTTCCTTCCAGCTTCACGAAGCACTGAGGATCATGCATCCAGAACAGAGTTCTGTTCCTTCTCTTCTAGAAGAGCGTGCACGTATGCGATCGCTGTCTAGGAAGGAAACCCTGAACACACGCGTAGTAAACCGGCGGTCAGAAAAATTACTACCTGAAGATGCGCCTGGGACTTTTATTGTCTCTGGAGTCCGGAAGCAAAGGTCCCCGCGTGGCCGTAGACGCATCAATCCATGCGTGCACTCGTGCGGTATTGGACACGATCGAGTGTCGCTTTCTGTTCCCTTTGTGTTCCTCTGAGTGTACATGACGACTGACTGACCGCTCCATACAGCCGAGATCCGCAGGATCACATCCTATCTACGACTTTTCTGTTTGGTTGACTGGCTTCGGCACGCCGGTCGCATTTGGAAAACATCTAGATGCGCCAAGGAGCCAGAGGAGCTGACGAGCGGGCTCCGTGACGCAGGTTATATGTCCATCTCGATAATGCCGTATCAGTGACATGTCATGCTCACCGCCCCGTCCCCCGTGACACCATGCTCAAGAGTGGTATCCAACGGAAGCAACTAAAAATACTCGCTTGCCACCACGTTCTGATGGTAATCACGAGTGAATTTCGGTGGCATAAATTTCGGAGCCGTGGAAACAACACTCACAACAATTTCTACTCCTATTCGAGTAGAGTAAATCGCTACTTGATGGTACGTTTTACATAGCCAACCGGTCTGCTCCACTTCTGGTGTGGCGTCAGGGTCTCGTAGGTGTTGCGGAACATGGTCTTTCGCCAACAGAGGATTTTCGTTTTTTTAAACTTTTTTTACATCTTTTTTGGAATGCTGAGACGATGGCTATATCCTCAAGTCAGAATAAGGTCATTTTCGTTCTATCCTTGTTCCGGTGGTGCATCCAGCGTCGGCGGAGAGTGCATGGAGTCATGCTCCCGTGGATCTCCTAGGATCCAGTTAGTTTTCGTTTTTGTTGGTATGATTTCAGGTCAGTCTCTTCCAATCTACGGTTGTCATCAATGGTTGTTGCTCTAGCACGCTGGTCTTTCGTGGCCTTATCTCAACGAATTCATGTTTGTCTGTTACAACAGACGGTACTACGACAACTTTGGTGATGGAGGAGCGAGGACATCGCGCATTCAGCTTGTGCTAATGATTGTAGTCGTCGCTAGATGGTCCAAATACCTATTTGTGAAAAAAAAACTTTTGGGCCTCTTTGTGCTGATATTGATGATTTTTAATAGACCGGTGGAATTTCACAAAAGCAATTCTACTCCTACCTCCTCGAGAACTGTTTTCGCATCTCCTCCGCACACGAGGTGGCATCAACCGCGACCAAGCTCCCTCCCAATATCCACGAGCCAGGATGTTGGTCCCCTCTCCCTCCGCTTGTCACCCTGGGGGCAAGAGGAAGGGGGGCCTCGTTACTCCATTCTGGCATAGTAGTTAGGGTTATGGTATGTATGTTGTGCGGCGTCGTTTCAGTGGCAGAAACAGTGGTCGGACAAATAAATCTAGCTCAACTCTACTTCCACACCAGCGGCGACCTTCACGGTGGCGCGTTAGAGTTGATGGCATTGTGTGATAGTCGGTCCTTCATATCAAACAACTTGGTCTTCTCATCGTTCTTCAAATCTCGCGAGATCAGTTTCTCGGTATATCGTTGGTGTTTGTTGTTATCCGCGACGATGCTGGTGGCTGGGGCGAGGTGGTTCCTCTCGAGTGAGGATGTTGGTCGGAGGTGGCGGATCTGTCGTTCTACTCCGAATTCGTCGATGGGAGGCGACAGGTCTTGGGGCCAAGACAACACGGGGATGTTCCCCGTCTGACATGACATGGCGACATGTGACTCGTTGCGTGCAACAAGTCTGTTCATCTACTCACAAAGCTTTGTTGGTGGTGGTGCTTTTTTGGATCTTGGTTTGGTGGACTCTCGGCGTCACTTCCAGTGTGTGTCGCGGCGACGCTGGATTTGGGCGGCGGGCGCTGGCTTTGGTGGTTGCAAGAAACGCTAGGTATTATTTTGTATTTCTTGATCTCTTGAAATTTTATCTGAAATTTAGGATAATTACTTTATGCCAGGTTGTCTTTTATTTTCCCATATGTTGCTTCTTATAAGTTAATTTTTGATTAATTAAATATGTGGTTGATCGAAAAAACAAATTCTACTCCTACTTATTTTTAATTACATGCTCGTGTGACCAACCTAACTAATGGCAACACACCAAATAGTTCGAATCCATCAATATCTTGAGATCTGATCCAGAGTTTGAGAGTTCTAAGAAAGAAGCAGGTGAGGAAGAGCAGCGTGTATATTGTTTCCAATAATGATCACTGTGTCACTACAAACTCATTACTTAGAGACTGTGTCTAGAGCCGGTTTACGCCAAAAATACAAATCACCGGCTGCGTTCATCAATCTCAGGCTGTCGTAATTGTTTGACCGCCTCTAACTGTAATCTCAGACGGTTGTTGATTTGCGCCGTCTCTAGTACGAGTCCCCCTCAGTCGATCTATAAAGGAAACCGCCTCTAAATTGAACCTGAGATGACGGAAATTATTGGCCGTCTCTCTAGATCACTCAACCGCCGCATGTCTGAAATATTAATTGCTTCTAGGTGTCTATTGAGGTCGATCATTATGCCGCTCGTCTTGAAAACTGATGTCATGCACGTTCCCGAGGTAGCATACACGTGTTTTTTTTGAGGAAAAGCATGCACGTGTTGTTAATGCAGTTAGAAAGTGGAGATCGTGCTATCCCCCTCCCCCCCAACACACACTAGTCCACACCCACGTGTCCACTCGAGGACTACCAACGGTCCCACGTATATAAACCCGCTCGACCTTCTTCTTCCACGAACTCATGTCATTTTCTCTAATCTGTCTAGTCATAAAACCTCAATCTGCACCTTCCGTGCATGCCGAAACTCCTTCGCTTGCACCACCACCCTCCCTAACTACATCATGAAGTGTACGCGTGGAGACGAGCCGGAGGTGAAGCCAGTTGGAGGCGCAACAGAAGATGGCTCGGCCTTCACCGAGAAGGCGGACGCGGCTTCTCCAGGAACGCACGCCGCTCGTCACCTCGCCGTCGAGGCTTCGAGCTCCGTCCAGCCAGTCACTGTCGCCGTCGAGCAACAGGTGGCCGACAACGTGGTGGTGCATATCTTTGTTCTATGATTTGATATTTGAGATTGGAATCTATCTTGTGTTAGATGTTTTAATAGATGCATATCATGCACCCCGTTTTTTATTGCTTGTTTTGATCCAACTTGTATGCAATAACTTGTATAGGGAAAATGTGTGTTAGATGGAGTAGCATGGGGGTGGAGATTGAATTGTGACACATAATATTCAAGATCTACTTTGGTTTTTACCTTTCTTTTGCTGCCTCACTAGGGATAAAGTGAAATCATGTGCTATAGTTATCACGTGACAGTGTGATGATATGGTTAGATGAAGCTACCATATTCGTATTTCAAACATCATATAATATTGCTTCAAACTATACTCTGATTTGTTCTTAAATCAAGATTACAGGGAGATTTCCCTTTCTTGAGGAGTATAAGAGGGAGATGTATTCCATCTCAATATTGGAATGTGATGCCCATATTAATTCCTTTTATCAATCACTTATAGAATTTTCATGAATCTTTATCATTGATGAATTGTTTTATGATCACTATAACCTAAAAAGAGAGTAGACAAGTGAACCCATGAACCCCGGTCCGATTTTTATCATAAGACACACCTTTCCTTTGCATCTACTATCATTTATATTTTCTGCAATTTATTATTTCGAAAATATAAAAATACTTTCTCTACTTGCAATCACTCATAAAAACCCCAAAACAACTCTACTATCTTCCATATCATCTAGTTTGTATTCCTTTACTATATTTTATATTTCATTTTATAATACTAATATGAACCTTGTGCTTGACAACCACTTGGTGAAGTTGGAGACACAAGACAAATTATCTTACTTTACAGGTTGCTTGAAGAGGAGAAGACAAATATCCATGTAATTCTCCGAGAGTTCGATATAAATCCTCGAGTCACACTTGTGGGAAAAAGAAGATTGCTACAACACTCTGTACTTAGAGTTCCAACAAAAAGTGGTTGTGTTTGTTACCATCAAGACTATTTTCCAGCGCCGTTGCCGAGGAATTGGTGGAGACATATCACAGTGGTGGCAGTGTGGTTAAACTCCCACGATGGCTGCTAGATTATTTTCTGGTGTCGTCATATTCATCAACTTGTGCAACAACCCAAGCTTGGGGAGGTTGCACCACTGTGACATTTTTATTCTCCTTTTAGATTGTTAAAGTATTTTATTGTGTTTTGTTTTTAGTCTTTTTAAGTTTTTCCTTAAAACACAAAAACACATAAGAATAGAAAAGAGAGCTTATTGGCCTTTTGGTGTAAAGAACTTCCCAAAAGAAAGTGAGATACCATTTGAACCATTTGAAATAGACCCTACAACTACTAAATCTATTTATGAAAACCATTTTTATGGGAAGCGTAATGAGAACCCTATGCAGCATTTGAGAACTTTTAATGAAAGATGCAAATATCTAAACATGAGTAATAAAAACAATAGTATGATTAAAGTTAAACTTTTTCCTTATTCACTTGCTAGTAAGGCTTTTGATTGGATATTAAAATGGCCACCTAGAAATTTTAGCTCTTGGTTTAATGTTAAAGTTGCTTTTGTTGAAAGATTTGGAACCCCTGAAGTAATAGGTCATCTTAGGGAAAGGATTATCATGTTTAAACAAAAAAAATGATGAACCTCTTATAAGAGCTTGGGAAAGATTTAGAGAAATAGCTTTTGGGACAGAATATGGTTTTAGAGATTGGGTGTTACTGCATATCTTCTATAGAGGGCTAACTAAAAGTTCAATCACTTATTTAGATAAAGAAAGTGGAGGTTCCTTCATAAATATAACTGCCAACAATGCTTATATATTGTTAGATGACCTACTCTTAGAAGTAAACGTCAAGGAAAGCCTCGAAAAGGCTAAAGTGCTAGAAGACGTATTTGATGATAGACATGAAATCTTCAATTTATATAATAGAGATAAACAAGTAGAAGAAGTCAATATGCTAAGTGAAACAAAAGAACCTCTACTTGATCTTGATAAATGTAGCTTGCATGAACTCATTCATTTATTGCAAAACAATCTAATGATCCATCCTTTAATGGTCATCAAGCAAGTTTGGTTCTTACCTAGCAAATTATGTTATAAAAGAAAAGATTGAAAGATACAATAGAGAAGCTATGATACCACCTAATCTTGGGGATGTATGGATCCCCATGGTATTAATCACTATTGGAAAATAGACACATCATGATATTCTAGATTTAGGATCTAGTGTCTTAGTTTTATCTAAAGAGCTATATGATTTACTTGAATTGAAACCTATGGGAAAATGCTCAATAGATCTTTTACTTGCTGATGATTCAACTAAACATGCTCTAGGAAATTTTCAAGATAATATGGTTGAATTACATATGACATTTGTACCTATTGATTTTATTGTCATGGATATGGGGAGAAATACCTCAAGTCCTATAATACTTGGTAGACCTTTTTTGAGAACCACAGGTGCAGTCATTGATACAAAAGAAGGAAATGTGAAGTTTCAATTTCCTCACAAGAAGTGCATGGAACATTTTCCAAGGAATAAGGAGGTATCTAAGAAGCACAAGCTATCCCATGAGTTCCACATCGCCTAAACCAAGTAAGTAAAGCCTAGCTATATGGCTATAAAGAAAGCGCTTTGCGGGAGGCAACCCGGTTATTTTTCTTTTGGATTTTTGTTTTGAAATTTTTCTATAGCAAGAGATTTTTGTATTGGTTTTCTTTCTGAAGATTTTAATAAAGTGCCAAGTGGAACCCATTTTGGATGTTTTAAAAGTTGCTAAACATATGGAGTAGCAAATTTCTGCAGAACAGTTTTTAGTGCGTGAATTTTCTGACTTGTTCTGTAACTCCGATTGCACTCAGATTCATACACATTTATAACTTTTCATCCTCTGTATGCACAAAAATTGGCTAAAATTCCTGACATGTTTAAGTGGACGAAAAAAATTCATTTTGCTGGTGCTGAAAATCTGCACAAATTCTGCCATGTTTTATTTTAACCATTGCCAAGTGTCTTAAAATGATTTATATGAGTCATATTATATGCTAGGGATATGTAGGAACATTATACGCTTGCTAGAACATTTAGAATTTTTTTCTTTGATATATAAGCAACAACTATTATATTCTTGTGCCACTAATGTCACCTCTTAGAAAAGAGATGGGAGAAAAGGTTTTGTATTGAAGTTTTTGAGAGGGAATAGAGGAACACTGTTGGGTTCGCAGCATAGAAAACAAAAAAATCCTACGATGGGAACTATACACCAAGATCTATCTACTAGATACAATCAACGGGTGGATATACATCCATAGAGAACATACCCTCGACGACAACAAAGCTTTGTTAACGAGATGGAACTCGTGGATGATGTAGTCGGACACTTTCCGATCTCAAGATCATGATGAAGTCCTTTAGGTCTAGCAGTTCCAGCACCATCAGGTCCAGCACCATCAAGTCTAGCACCGCAAAGTAGCGGTGCATCCATGACCGCACACACGTTCGGTCCACCGAACAACCTCCGCCTCCTCGCTCCAGCGATGCAGCGGAAGCAACAACTTATTTCCAGATAAAGCCACCAGGAACATGTATCTCTCTAATCCGAGACCATGGGGAATAACTAGAGGGAGAAGAGAACCTTCACGAGGAGGTGGGGCAAGAGGAGAGGAGCCATGGGGATCCTTTTATAGGGGAGCGGGTGCATCCCCAAGGCCATGGCTGGCCGGCCATGGTGGGTGCCCCCACCTCTCCCTCATTCATGTGGGTGGAGCTCCCACTAAGCCCACTCACATCAATTTCAACTCCACTCACTTTGCATTTAATGTCCACCAAATTAAATGCATTTTCTCTTTAAATAAAGCACTTTTATTTATTTTATTCAGAATTTTGTTAATTATTTTAATTAACAAACATTCACATAAAACTCCCTGCAACATTTCAATATCACATGCAGAACCAGTTTCAGCAATTTCACCCTAAACAATTCCGGTTTCCATCGAAATAATTCCAACGCTTTCTTAATCTTTATATGAAACATATTTTCTCCTAAATGGTGTCGGTATCCCTTAAGTGTGTCACCCTACGGCTCGTGAATAATGCAGACATGATCGAGACCCCTCTCCGATCAATAATCAGCAGCGGGACCTGCAGATCCGTACTAACTCCCACATATTCAACGATGGCTCTTGTGATCGTGTGAACCTTTAACGTTGTAACTAAATCACTTTGTCTCGCGATATATTACATGTTTGAGATTCGATCATCGGCATCCAAATACCTAGTTTGATCTCGTTACCGACATGCACTCTTTTCTTGTTCCCGTGATATAACATTCTAGTGATCACATCACTTGCTTGCAAGTTATCTCAATGTGATATCACCGAGAGGGCCCAGAGTATATCTATCCGTCATCGGGATTGACAAATTCGACTCTTGATCCATGAGCCTCAACATAACACCTCCGGAGTATCTGAACCCACCTTTATAGTCACCCTTTTATGGTGTGACGTTTGATGTTATCAAGTTACTCTTCCGATGTTAGCAATTAATATGATCACATGGTCTAAGGACTAAGATTACTTCGTATGATGTTATAGCAATATAAACATAATGACTTTGATCGTAATGTTATACTTCGGATGAATGTTCATCACATCATTCCACTAATGTTGTGACCTCGTTATTAAGAACATCCAATGTCCATGATCAGGAAACCTTGATCATCTTGTTAATCAACGAGCTAGTTTATATGAGAGGCATTACTAGGAACTTTGTATTTTGTTTATTAAACACACATGTATTAACGTTTCCAGTTAATACAATTATATCATGCAAAATAAACATTTATCATAAACATGGAATAAGATAATAACCACTTTATTATTGCCTCTCGGACATATTCCCTTCAGTCTCCCACTTGCACTAGAGTCAATAATCTAGTTTGAAAAACTTTGCGTATTGAACACCTATGGTTTTCTGGTGTTGCATATACGCGATTGCTAGTGGTTAACATAATCTCCGGATCTGACAGTTTCAGGTCTGTGTGTATTTGCATGTCTTTGCATCTCTACGCATCACTCATTCTCAAATGAGATGTCATTGTATAAATTTGGTCTTTTGGTGGGACCTTTAGTTTGTTCGGGTTAAAATATATTGATATTATTGTCATACAATATATATTCATAGTACTAGACCAATTTGAACCACACCTAGTTTGATAACAAACTACTTAACACAAATGCCCTCCTTTGTTGCTACTATAGCAGTCATATACTTAGCCTTTTGTTGTAGTATCCGTCATAATGTCTCAACTTTGGAACTCATCCAAATACATCATGGAACATCCTTTCCATTACATTGTGCCACCCATAGTCTAAATTGAGATAAATTTAATTTGTATCTTGTGACAAAACTAGTATCAATGTAACACTTTACAATGAACTACATTTAACTATTTGTCACTTATACATGATATATTCTTAGTTCTTCCAAAGCTCATAAGAATATCTTTACTATCGTCCAATGATCATCTTATGAATCATTCTGGTATGTGCTCATAACATTTAGAGCATAGGACATATCTGGATATATACATATCATGGTATAATCGATCAAAATATTCATGTGATTTTACTCACCAAGTGTTGAAACACTTGAATCTTGATACAATCCTTTCCATGCAGCAAGAACCTTTCTTGTTATTTCCATATTGAACCCTTTCAATATCTCATATATGTACGTCTGGCATAACCATATTAGAGCCTCAATCTATCCATATATGTACGTTTTGCCCAAGTCTTTCATCGAAATCCTATTTTAATGAAATTCTTAACTTGTGTCAATAAAAGATACATCATTTCCAATCAACAATATGTACTCTACATAATGTATTGGAAATTTGTCTCAGCGCTTCCACTTAATTTCTTGCCAATGCAAGCATCTTCATCATCTCCGATGAAATTAAACTCCTTTAACATTTTCATCATGATGAAGATTCCAACTCCGCTATGCTCACTTCAACTAATGAAGTTTGCATACCCTTTTAGCACCCATTGAATTAACAAAACCTTTCGGACCGTGTCATGTACACGTCCTAGGTAACCATTCTATTAGAACCTTGTTTTGTTTATTCAACTACCATATACCAAATTATATGTAGTGGTTGCTACATTAATCCATCAAGACTAAATATCACTATGAAAGATCAAATCTTGTCATAGTCAACTCCTTGAACATTGCCATAAACTTCTTTCCGGCATGTCGACTATTTCATAGATGTTAAACATCCATGTCTATTTCTTTATAGATCCAAACACAATCGATAGGCTTCACGCCTTTCCGGAGGGTCTTCGAAGTTCAGAAACTTGATTTCTCGTGTATGGATACTATCACGGATTATACGACTTCTTAGTCATTTTATGGAGTCAGGGCCCATCATCGCTTCTTTGCATATAGTCGGTTCATCATTGTCAGAATAATAACGACTTCTGATTCAAATCTTACTATTTGATTCTTACCGACCCACATGGTTCAATAGGAACTCTAATCTCCAAGATCACACTCTTTGTAATCACGGGAGCCGTGAGCATTGTGGCTACCACCGGGACACTTTCCGGCGTTGCGCTACTTAGCACATATAGCTAAGGTTCAACAACCTTATCAAAGTTCTATTGTCCTCCCACTTAACTTTTCACGAAAAATTCCTTCTCAAGAAACTTGATGTTCCAAGCGACAAACTCTTTTGTCCTTGGTCTTATGGAGGAATTCCCAACAAATTCTTTGGGATAACCTACAAAGACGTGCTTATCCGACTTTGGTTGTAAACATTTTACTTATGCATAGCATACCAAAATTTAAGAAAAGATAATTCAGGTTTTATCCCAAACCATAACTCATATGGTGTCATTTCAACGGATCACGATGGTGCTCTTTTCAGTGTAAAAGCAGTAGTCTCTAAAGCTTTAATCCTTAAAACATAATGGTAGTTATATAAATGACACCTTTGATCTTACCATGTCAAACAAGGTTTGATTTGATCTCTCGAACATACCATACTCATGTGGTTTATCGGGAAATGCAAATTCATGGAACAATTCCTGAAATCTTAGGTGTTTTGCTAAACCTGTAACTCAAATATATTCCTTTATGATCAAATCATAAATCTTTTATTTTCTTGTTACAATGATTTTTCACTTCATCTTGAAAGTATTTGAACAATTTTCAAATGTTTCATACTTCTTCCTTATTAAGTAAATATATAGATATATTCACTCAAATTTCTGGAGAAAGCATATGAAGCAAAAAAAAGGTCCATCGCATATTGCTACACATAATGGACTATATACATCAACATGCATAATATCCAATAAATTAGTCACTCGTTCCTCTTTGGCCTATGGACGGAGTTTCAATTATCTCGAGGAAAGTTTCACAAGCGTCAATTGATCAAAATCAAAAGACTCCAAAAATCCATCAACATGGAGTTTCTTCATGTTTACTTTCCAATATAATTCAAACAGCAATGTCACTTCATAAGTGATCTTCTAATCATTTTTCTTATGACATTTTAGCAATAATGTTTATGGATGTGATTTCTCTAACTAGACTTGTAAAAGTTTATCCATCTTTTATGGAATACGACAATTATTTGAACAACCATTGTTCTCGTAATACTGGAACAAAATAACAATTATTAAAACAAATCTTGAAGGCTAGGTTTGACGACAACGAAAACACAATAACACTTTATTTTTTTTCGATGAACATCATCACTTATTCTCTTGCTAGTTACTTAGGCCGTTGCAGTTCATGAATTGTGTTGTTCTGTATGACAATTCACACCAACCAATTCGGTATCCAATACCTCAGAACCACATTGTTTAACAAGCAAGGAATACAGCCATAACATGTATATCTTCTATATACCTAAGTTAGACATCTCCAACCTTTTCTTTTCTGCCAATTATTTTATAGATTCTCTTTCAACAATTCCTTTTCTTTTAAAAGAATCTATCAACATCAATAGTGGTGTCATTCACATGACACATAGTACAAAGAGTATGTAGTCAAATACTAATACCTTTGGACTTGCACTTTGAAGTGGATCACCATCATCAAATGTTTGGTGTTCTTTAAAAAATCCATTCTTTAGTAATCTATTAGTGTAGTAAACATTTTGCTTACATCTTCTATTCATCCTTATCATGACAACTTTCATGATCAAGCTACTATAGCCTCTAAGGAAGAATCGCGAGTATAATGTTAGTTCCCAAAACCTTTTTGGGAGATCCGGATGCCTAGCATCTCCATCATTCACAAATTCTCATACAATATGAGAACATGTATTTTGCTAAATTATACTCTATCATAATGCAACCAAAAACATTGTTTCAGATATCACAATATCTTCCACACATGATGGTTTTTGAAACAAATTTTTAGCTCCTAGATAATCTTGATATTAAAACAACTTTTGAATATCAATAATCATGGAGGCAAACATGATACTTTAGATACTAACATTGGAATTCTTACTCTTGATTTAATACTACTTATTAAACTTCATGGAGTAAATAGAGTTTACTGAAAGTTTGCAATAGGACTTCTAAACTTTAAATTGACATTCAAAACAATATGATACCAGTTCGTAAAGTAAATATCCAGAATTCTATAGTTCTATTATCTCAATTAAAACTAAGCATAAGGTAGTGAATAGATGCCAATGGCTACAACAAATTATGCAAATTCAGTTCAATTTAGTCTATGACAAATTGAGTTCGACTAATCCAAATTAGAAATGAACTCTCACTCAAAAATGACATCCCTCGTGCCTTTTTGATGATTACATGAACCAAATCCACTACACCAAGTCCGATCATCACGTGAGTCGATGTAGCTTCAAAGGCGAGCAGCAATATGGACATCACATAAACTATATGACTCATGCTTAACCTTTCGGTCCGTGTTCCGAGGCCATGTCTGTACATGCTAGGCTCGCCAAGTAAGAACCTTAGTACTCGCGTGTGTAAAACTGTCTTACACCCATTGTATGAAAGCGTAGAGTCGAGTACACCCGATCATCACGTGATGTCTCGAAACACGATCCATAGAATGGTGCATACTTAAGGAAGAACACATTTTATCTTGATATTTAAATGAGGGATCATCTTATAATGCTACTAAAACACCAAACTAGCAATATAAGATGCAAACATCATATGTGTAAAGTGAAATGATATGGTCCATGCATTTGATCACCATCATGTGCATCGTGGTATGATCTCTATCATTCCTTTCTGTGTAAGGCCAAGGTCTATGGAACTTACACGTTAGGTGTGTTGTAAGGGTATCTACCATACATCTACTTACAACATTGCCATATCATGACACTAGCCTACCAACAATCTAAACTAGACGCCTCTAATTTATCCATTGCAAGTTTTATGTGGCTTAGGGCTTTCGAAGATAGAACCAGTCTTACCTACGAACATGGAACCACAACGATGATAACTAAGTTATTAGCAACTCACTGTAAATCAGATATTGACTATAGTAGGAGAGACAGACACCCGCTAGCCACTTATGCAAAACTAGTTGCATGTCAGTCGTGGAACCGATCTCATGTGTGAGGACATGTAAAGTTAGTTCGGGCTGCTTCATCCCACTATGCCACCAATATCCAAAATACATAGAAGATGCAATAACATGATCATCATCGCCCACATATAAACATATGTGTACTACCCGTGCAAAGCACCTACGCATAGATCAGGCCCTGATACCACTGTTGGGTTCGCATCATAGAAAACAAAAAAATTCCTACGATGGGAACTATACGCCAAGATCTATCTACTAGATACAAGCAACGGGTGGATATACATCCATAGAGAACATACCCTCGAACACAACAAAGCTTTGTTAATGAGATGGAACTCTGGATGATGTAGTCGTACACTTGCCGATCTCAATATCGTGATGAAGTCCTTCAGGTCCAGCAGTTCCAGCACCATCAGCTCCAGCACCATCAAGTCCAGCACCACAAAGTAACGGTGCATCCGTGATCGCACACACGTTCGGTCCACCGAACAACCTCCGCCTCCTCGCTCTAGCGATGCAGCGGAAGCAGCAACTCCTTTCTAGATAAAGCCACCAGGAACATGTATCTCGCTAATCCGAGACCATGGGGAATAACTAGAGGGAGAAGAGAACCTTCACGAGGAGGTGGGGCAAGAGGAGAGGAGCCATGGGGCTCCTTTTATAGGGAAGGGGTGCATCCCCAAGGCCATGGCTGGCCGGCCATGGTGGGTGCCCCCACCTCTCCCTCATTCATGTGGGTGGAGCTTCCACTAAGCCCACTCACATCAATTTCAACTCCACTCACTTTGCATTTAATGTCCACCAAATTAAATGCATTTTCTCTTTAGATAAAACACTTTTATTTATTTTATTCAGAATTTTGTTAATTACTTTAATTAACAAACATTCCCATAAAACTCCCTGCAACATTTCAATATCACATGCAGAACCAGTTTCAGCAATTTCACCCTAAACAATTTCGGTTTCCTGATTCCATCGCTTTCTTAATCTTTATCTGAAACATATTTGCTCCTAAGTGGTGTCAGTATCCCTTAAGTGTGTCACCCTACGGTTCGCGAATAATGCAGACATGATCGAGACCCCTCTCCGATCAATAATCAGCAGCGGGACCCGGAGATCCGTACTAACTCCCACATATTCAATGATGACCCTTGTGATCGTGTGAACCTTTAACGTCATAAATAAATCCCTTTGTCTCGCGATATATTACATGTCCGAGATTCGATCATCGGCATCCAAATACCTAGTTTGATCTCGTTACCAACATGCACTCTTTTCTCGTTCCCGTGATAGAACATTCTAGTGATCACATCACTTGCTTTCAAGCTATCTCAATGTGATATCACCGAGAGGGCCCAGAGTATATCTATCTGTCATCAGAATTGAAAAATTCCACTCTTGATCCATGAACCTCAACATAACACCTGCGAAGTATCTGAACCCACCTTTATAGTCACCCTTTTATGGTGTGACGTTTGATGTTATCAAGTTACTCTTCTGATGTAGCAATTAACATGATCTCATGGTCTAAGGACTAAGATTACTTCGTATGATGTTATAGCAATATAAACATAATGACTTTGATCGTAATGCTATACTTCGAATGAATGTTCATCACATCATTCCACCAATGTTGTGACCTCGTTATTAACAACATCCAATGTCCATGATCAGGAAACCTTGATCATCTTGTTAATCAACGAGCTAGTTTATATGAGAGGCATTACTAGGAACTTTGTATTTTGTTTATTAAACACACATGTATTAATGTTTCCAATTAATACAATTACAACATGCAAAATAAACATTTATCATAAACATGGAATAAGATAATAACCACTTTATTATTGCCTCTCGGGCATATTCCCTTCAAACACCACACCAATAGCAATCTAAGGATGGTGAAAACCATAAGCTTGGGGATGCCGAAGGCACCCCACTGGACCAACTCAACTCTCGGTTTGCAAACCTCTAGACTTTTTTTTGAGCAACATAGAACTATCATAGAAACTTGGAGCGTCTATTTTGTCATTTTAGTTTTTGTTTTGCATTAGAAAAACCACCACCACCATTATTATAAATGTTTATGATTAGCTACTGAAAATAAACTCTACCGTAATGAGATCAAGACTAAAAAAGAATGCCATGGAATAAAAAAAGGGAGATAAAAAAAAGCTGAAATTCGTGTTGTGTCTAGTTCTTAAGCTCAAGTGTTTTATATCAAGCATGATCTGTTTTATGCCTATTAATTTGTATCCTTTGCTTGTGCATATTTTTGTTCAACATTAAGAAGTAAGGTGAGAAAATAAATGTTGACATGATAAACTAGATGGCACACTCTTTAGATCTCTTTTTGCTAAGCCTTTTCTACGCAAGACAAGACTTGTTCCAAGCCTCTTAAAACTAGACTAGGCATATCCACCTACTTGTGGCAAAAGCTAATTTCAAGTTAGTATGTATGTTAATCCTCCAAACAGTCTTAAAAATACCATTTTCATGTATTTAAAGCTCATAAGAAAGTAAGGTTTGGGGTGATACAAGTATGGAAATTTTTGTGTTTCAGATCTTATTAGTAGTTGTTAGCTAAACCATTATTGGCATGGCACAAAGCTTTCAATGTAAAATGTTGAATATCAATCATGTTTAAGTTCTACCTATGGATTGCAACTATGTGAAATGAAGTGTGCACACTGGAGTAGGCATATTGGTAGAAAATGCTCCTGAACCGCTAGCCAAAGCCATACATTACATGGTGGAAACTTACAACATGATGATCCTTATTGATATGATTCATATGTCTATTTTTCTTGTCTTCTGGAGTAGATATACTGCCCCCACCTTCAACACAACCAAGGAATTATATTATCTTTTATGCTGAATAAATGAATAAATAAGCAAATAAATAAATGCCAAAAAAGGGGGCATATAGCTACACATGGGCAAGAGGTACTTTAGTGATGCGGTTTCATAAGACCAACATGAGTATACAATGACAAGCCTAAGTTGAGTAGCATGAGGAGCGCAAGGTCATAGGCTAGGTGCATGAAACAATCAACTTGTAAGATGTTTAGCACATAAACCATATGAATCCTTAAAACAAAGTGAAATAAAAAGACAGTGGGAACCCCAGCCTTATTAGTATTGTTAACATGAATTACATAGCTCAAAATTCTATTTTTATTCTTTATGGAGTATTAACATATGTATTCAATGCTTACTTTCGGTATGGGATGCAAAACATCTCAAGGGAAGACACAAAACTAAGAAGTGAGTCATCCAGTCAAGGGCATGAAACTAAGAAGTAGCCCAAAAATAAAGGCATGAAAACACCAATGCCAATCATGAAAAGAGTCTCTAATTCTACAGGTTCATCAAAGTGTGCTTGAAGGTTTATTTTGTTCATCATTTGTTTTATCACACCATCACTTATTGTTTAGCATATTTATAGATGTGTAAAAGATACAACTTGATAGTACACTTGCATATTATGTTTCATTGAAAGGAATTGAGCTTATGCACTCTACATGATAATGAAGTAAGCAAAGGTAACAAACTCCAAAGTCCATGTTTATCACCTTCATGCTCGAAGACGAGCATATGTTAAGCTTGGGGATGTTGATGCATGTAAAATGCATACATGAACTTTGTAGTTTGTTGACATGTTTTCCCACATATTTGCATCATATATAATGTTATATCCATGTTTTATATTGATTTTTGGGGATTTACCAATGATCCCCTTTATTTTGGTTATAACCTTGTACGGCAGAAAAACCCTGCTTTCAATGTTTTTGATGTTTCAGGACCTATACAAAGTCAAATGGACCTACACTTTTGTAAATGCCAATATTTATCCACGAGAAGCATTTGGAGCACTGGAATCTCACCATGAGGGCCAAACGAGCCCAGGTGGCATGGCCAGGCCTAGTGGGCACGCCACCCATGCTCGTTTGCTCCTCGCCCGTCCGATCGCCTTGATTCTTTTGCCCATGGAGTTCTCTTGTCCTAAAAATACCTATATAAGGACCCCTGGGGGCATCCTTGGAGAGAGGGACACGAGAAGCCACCAGAGATGAAAACACCACCAAATAGAGTCAGATCCGACAAAGATTGGAGGGGAAACTCTGTCGGAGCCATCTCCGGGTAGATTTCCACCCTCTCCAACATCTCTAGCTTCATCACCATGATGAAGAGGGAGTAGTCCACCTCCGAGATATCGGTTTGTGGTAGTAGCTTGATCTATTTCTCTCTTGTTCTTCATAGATCTAGTACCATATGAGCTATCCAACATGATTATGGTCATATTTGTAATTCCTATGTGGTGGGTCTTTGTTCTATGATTTGATATTTGAGATTGGAATCTATCTTGTGTAAGATGTTTTAATAGATGCATATCATGTATCCCGTTCTTCATTGCTTGTTTTGATCCAACTTGTATTCAAGAACTTTTATGGGGAGAATTGTGTGTTAGATGGAGTAGCATGGGGGTGGATATTGAATTGTTACACATAATATTCAAGATCTAGCTTGGTTTTTACCTTTATTTCGCTGCCTCGCTAGGGATAAAGTGAAATCATGTGCTATAGTTATCATGTGATAATGTGATGACCTTGTTAGATCAAGGTAGCATATTCGTATTTCAAACATCATATAATATTGCTTAAAGCTATACTCTGATTTGTTCTTAAATCAAGATTGCATGGAGATTTCCCTTTCTTGAGGAGTATAAGAGAGAGATATATTCTGTCTCAATATTAGAATGTGATGCCCATATTAATTCCTTTTATCAAGCACTTATAGAATTTTCATGAATCTTTATCATTGATGAATTGTTTTATGATCACTATAACCTAAAAAGAGAGTAGACAAGTGAACCCATGAACCACGATCCGAATTTTATCATAAGAAACACCTTTCCTTTGCATCTAATATCATTTATATTTTCTGTAATTTATTATTTCGAAAATACAAAAATACTTTCTCTACTTGCAATCACTCATAAAAACCCCAAAACAACTCTACTATCTTCCATATCATCTAGTTTGTATTCCTTTACTTTATTTTATATTTTATTTCATAATACTAATACGAAATCGAGGTGGAGGTCTCTGATGATGAGTCCAAGGTACTACTTTGCTAGCTTCTCTAGTGGCAGCCGCAAATTTCACTGTTCATACATAGGATTTGCTCAATCGTCTATAGATTATTTTGCTCTTGAAGTAGGGAATATATATGGTTTGAACGATCGATTGTTTTGGAGATTTGATTAGATCCGCTCATCTGCCATCTAGTAAATTTACATTTGCTTAACTTGTTGTTGTTCATACGGTTCTTCTTGTGCTGTAAATTTAATCGATATGTAACATTTGATTTAGGGGTTTTAGGGTTTGCTAGTTGAGTGTTGATTTCGATACACAACATGCATATAACATTATATTTCTATTCCTTACTAGGGCCAACGATTCAATTTCGCCCCAAAAGAGTGCAAGGGAAGACACATATGATGTTGTCAGATTTTTTTAGGGATGGTTAGTGAACCTGAGGCAATGTACAACAATATAAGTTGTGCAATTGGTACTTTGGTTCGCTAACTCCATCTCTAAAAAAATTATGAGGCTCCAAATTTATTCTACACATATGAACTATGATCTTTGAACTGTTTCTCACTCAGGCCGATGATTGAAATTTACCCCAAAAGAGTGCAATGGGAGACACATATGATAGTGTCAATTTTTTTAGGGATGGTTAGTGAATCTGAGGCAATGTACAAATATTTAAGTTGTGCAATTGGTACTTTGGTTCACTAACTCCGTCTCTAAAAAAATTATGCGGACCTAGATTTATTCTACACATCTGAATTATGATCTTTGAACTATTTCTCGTTGAGGCTAATTATTGAAATTTGCCCCAAAAGAGTGCAAGGGGAGACACATATGATGGTGTCATTTTTTAGGGATGGGTTGGTGAACCTAAGGCAGCAATGTACTCAAACAATATATGTTGTGCTATTGGTACTTTGGTTCTCCAACTCCATCCCTGACAAAATTATGAGGCCCTTGATTTATTCTCATATGGAACTATATATATGATCTTTGAATTGTTTCTGGTCTTTGAATTATTCGTATGATGCATGTATGTATATTCATAGTTTTGACCATAAGTTGTTTCTACATGTACCTGAAGATTGTTTGGTTTTTGTTATTTATAATTACAATAATTAGGCCCTCAACACAAGGGGGACACTGATTTTGATAAGTAGAGCCTTTTTGGAGATGACATGTATTTGAAGGAAGTTCATGTAGACTTCCTCTTAGACTGGTGTGAACCCGAATTTCCACCAAAAATCAAGTACTACGTCTACAGGTTGCCCTATTCATCTGTCATGAAAAAGAAGTGCAAGTTGGTAAGATGATATATTCTTGATCATGTTATCAACAAGCTACCCTATGATATTTAATTACTTCCAGTAATCACAAACATGCTAATTCTTCAATTCTATGTACTTGCCCAAACATTTGGAGTTGAGTTCACAAGAAAATACCTAAAGGTTCGCCTTGGTGAACCTATTGATGTCCATGTTTAGTAAATAAAGAGCAAAAAGCCAAAGATGATTAGGATGAAGATGGGAGCTGGGTCAAATGCAATCTTGACGACTGTATGGGAGAAGGTTGTGAGAAGCTTCAACCTAAAGCATGATAGCATTGTCCTTTTTTGCTTTGATGAAAAAGATAATGGAGAGGTACATATTCTAGTTCAGCAACTTCCACCGGGCAGCCAATTATAAATGCAATTCTGGTTTGTTAGAGAGTACTAATTATGCTAGCTGATTGATTTATGGATTGCACTTTGTATATATGTATTGCCATAATGTGTAATGGATAAATTTGTATGGATTTCCCCAACTATCTAGCTAATGTTGCCGTGATTGAGGTGCTATAAGTTCTTTAGGTAATGTGTCTACTTGTCTGCTAAATCATGATTATGTGTCTTGTCAGCTATGATCGAGTTCGAATTAGCATGCTATTATTTCAAATGGTTTACACACACTAGATATGATCACTTTAAAAGCCACTTCTAGGCACACTAGTTCTAGAGACGGTCTTTGTTAGAATCTGACTCAGGTCACCTGACTATTGGAGACTGTCCCTAGTATAGGCATTCTGAGGTTGAGGAGTTGTTGCAAGCGACCAGAATTATGGGCCATCTCGATCTAGTACATATTAGAGGCATTTTCCTTTTTGCACTATCTGAGGTCTCGTATCTTAGAGCCGCAAAAGAAAAACTAGCTCAGGTGGTGTGCTCTTAGAAGCTATGCACTTGAGCCAGAACGAGAAACCAGCTGAGGCCCATGGGAAATTGACATCTCTAAGTCACGCATTTGTACTAGTGTGTTTACTCCTTCCGTGCTTCTACAATACAAGGGTGATGCATGTTCTTCGCTAGCACGTATTCTTGGGCTTGTGCTTCTTTGGGCTGCTCGTTAGTCACGACCCGGTTCGAGGTCCTGACATTCCCCTCTGTTTTGAGTACCTGGTTCACCCCAAGTAGGCGCATTGAGGTATTCCAGCAGCAACTGATATTTGTTCTCCCAGGTGAGCCAAGAATTTGATAACCCCATCCATTGAACCTGAATCAGGGTAACTAATTTGTGACCTGATAGAATTGATTTAGTATCTAGTGCGTGAAGGGGTTGCGGTTGCTCTTCTAGCTGCACACATTGAGGAGGTAAATCTGCTTACACAATATGGTCAGCTAGCAATGTTTTTTTTCAACAATGACACATGTACCACTAGATGGATATGATTCCCAATTCCAGCAAAGCTGCAAAAGCTACTGGGGAATAAGAGAGGAAGAACACAAGAGGAGAACACAAAACTCTCCAAGATCTAGATCATAATAAGGATTCCTTCATAAAGAAGGGATTTGGTTTGGTGGGATGTAAATCTAGATCTCCTCTCTCCAATTCCTCAAAATATGAAAGAATCTTAGGAGAGGGTAGGGAGAGGACAAACTCTTCAAGGTCAACAATGGAGGAGAGAGAGAACAAAACATACCAAAAGAGCTAACCCCACGAAGGGGAAGAGGAGCCCATTTAAAGGGCTCTACAAAACTGACCATTTGGGAAATTTACGCGACTGGCCGGAAGTTCCGGTGAGCCCGGTTCCAATTGCTTGGAAGTAGTGGAGAGACCTAGTTCTATAGACCGGAAGTTCTGCCCGACCCGGGCCGGAACTTCAGGCCGGTACTATGGTCCACTACCGGCCAAGTTCCGATGGTAAAACGCGACCAAATCAAAAAATTACTGCAAGGTGCACATGGCAAAATGGTACTTCCAGTCCTTGGTCGATACTTCTGGTTAGGGAAATATCAGAACCAAAAACTGCAATAACTTTTGCATACGAACTCCAAAAAGGATGAAACAAATTTTGTTGGAAAGATAACGACGCGTATAATCCCAAGGTGTGAGATACCTCACAAATATTGGTATAACCAAGGAAGAAAATACCATGAATAAATATTTGAGATACCTTCCAAGGTGTGGAGCCGGAAAACCTGCAAGATAAAAAACACAATAAGATATTTAAGGGAAATCCGTTTTTGATGAACTAGAGATTGTTATGAAGATAATCACAAACTCTAGTTCCTCAAATGGACAAGATCCAAACAAGAAATAAGAAAGATGATGCTATGTATGCAAAGATTTGAGCTATATCCGAAAGATGCGACCGAGTTACTCACTCAAGAGGCTCTCATGATAGTACGGCTACCTATCCTAAACCCGGTCTCCCAACAAACTACAAGAGACCGGTAAAATATAAAAATATATCAAGATCATACCGTTGCCTTGAGCATGCCACTTGAGCTTGATGTAGATGATATTGTCTTCCTCAAGATGGAACATCTTTTTTGATTGCATTTATTCACGCTCGCTTGATTAAGACTTGTGAATTTCTCCCCCATACTTCATGGGGAAACCTCTTCTTTGAATTTGTATTCATCACTTTATGGTCACCGAGGATGGCAAGGTTCAAGCATGTGATCTTCTAGTGATGGCACGTCTTGAGCGTGTATTACATTTCTTCTAACTCCATTACGATGATGTCTTGAATATAACCATGAGGAACTCCATCTTCTTCTTCAAGACACTCTTGATATTCTTATTCTTATTCTTATTCAACATGATTCCAATAGGCCCAAATCCCTTGGATGTTGCCTCTTCTTCATTTCTTCATCTTTCAACTTTGGAGCCAACACATGGCCCAAGCGATGCCAATGGACAATTCCTACAAGTGCAACTCAAAACACACATTAGTCAATAGATATTGTAATTAATTGCCAAAACCACACATGGGGGCATACATGCCCTTTCACCTATTTCAAATTTTATTTCAGTTCTCTTCTTATCGGCTTGACTCTTCATGCGCAATAAGTTTTGTTGGATCAAATATTGCATCTCTTCTCTATATCTAATCCAAGTTTCCAAGTCGGGCACACTGTCAGGTTTTGCATCTTGTAACCCAAAATACTTTGGCTTATGTCCATACAGCACCTCAAAGGGATATCTTCCTAAGGCTAGATGAAAAGTTGTATTGTACCAGATTTCTGCTAACGAGAGCCATTTGGACCATTTTGATGGACATGCTTGATTCATGCATATCAAATAGGTTCCCATGCATTGATTCCGTTTTTTGTTTGACCATATATCTCTGGATGATAGTTAGACCTCATGTTGAGTGTAGTGTCTGTTAAGGTAAATAATTGTTGCCATAATTTGCTTGTGAACACCTTGTCTCTGTTAGAGATCAACACCATTGGCAACCCATGAAGTTTATAGACTTGATCCACATATAATTGAGCCACTGTCATTGTTGTGTATGGATGTACTAAGGATATGAAATGGCCATACTTATTAAATTTATCGCCAATCGCCAATATTTGTATCAAACTTTCCTGATCTGGGAAATCCTTCCAAAAAATCTAAGCTCACTACCTCCCAAGCTCTAGTAGGGATAGGTATGGGTTGAAATAGCCCTGGTTTCCCCACATGTTCTGATTTTTCTTGTTGTCATACACTACAATGAGCCACATAATTTTTGACATCTTGGTTAAGATTGGTCCAGTAAAATTGAGCCTTTAATGTATTATAAGTTCAGGTGAATCCACTAGGTCCACCAATCCTCTGTCATGCAATGATAGTAATATAGCCTGTTTAGCTTCAGTATGAGTTCCTAGCCAAATTATATCCTCATATTTTATTACTGTGTCATGCAAGGAGTAACCATGGGCATCAGGACTAGACAAACTCAATTAAATTAACAATTCCTTAGCTTGTGGGTCTATCAGATAACCCTCTGTCACAATTTCTAACCACTTGGGTTTGCTCTGGGAGATCACTTGCAACTCAGAGTTAGGATGGCATATTGACAAGGCATCATCTACTACATTGGATGTTCCTTGTTTATATGTCACTTGATGTTGTAGGACTAACAGTTTACAAAATGCCTTATGCGGAAAGGAGTTTGTCATTTGTTGATCTTCCAGATGGATCAAACTTGTGTGATCTATATAGATAGTGAATTTCTTGTGTTGCAAGTAGTGTTTCCATTTTTCTACTGCCATAATGACAGCCAAACATTCTTTTTCATAGGTTGATAAGGATGTTGACCTTGGACATAGTGCCTTACTAAGGAATGCAACAAGGTGACCTTTCTAAGATAACACATCACCAATGCCCACTCCTGATGCACCAGTGTGTATGTCAAAAGAATGTCGAAAGTTAGGTAAAGCCAAGACAGGTGCTTGGATCAAGGACTATTTCAAGGTTTGAAAAGTTGTCTCTGCTTTAGATGACCAACAAATCGAGTGTTCTTCTTTAGCAACTCAGTCAAGGGTCTGCTAATTGGTCCATATTGTGCAATAAACTTCCTGTAATAACCTTCTAAACCAAGGAATGCCCTCACTTGTTTAACACTAGTAGGTGCATGCCACTTCTTAATCGCTGCAATTTTAGTAGGATTAGTTGCCACTTCTTGGCTGCTAATAGTATGGCCCAAATACTCAAGTTGATTATGTGTAAAGGAACACTTAGAAAGCTTAACAAAGAACTAGTGCTCTATCAAAATATGGAAAATTGGGAGAAACAACTATTGGTGATGCAACAATGTATCTGTATATAACATGATATCATCCATAAAGATCAGCACACCCTTGCACAACAGTGGTGCAAAGATGATATTCATAGCTGATTGAAAGGTAGTTGGTGCATTGGTTAGGCCAAAGGGCATAACCTTGAATTCCCGATGGCCATGGTGAGTTTTGAAAGCTGTTTTGAACTCTTCACCCTTAGCAAGTCGTATTTGATGATATCCAGTACAAAGATCCAACTTGGTGAAAAATGAGATCCTGCTAATTCATTAAAAAGTTCATCAACCACATGTAAAGGATACTTCTTCTTGACTATGAGAGCATTCAAGTATCGATAGTCAAAACTCATTTGCCAGCCCCCGTCTTTATTTTTCACCAAAATGACATGAGATGCATAAGGATTATGGTTGTGCTGGATAACACCCTTTTTTAACATATCAGCAATTTGCTATTCTAGCTCATCCTTTTGTGTGGGAGCATAACAATATGGTCTTTTCTGCACTGGCATAGCTCCTGGTACAAGAAAAAAATTGGTGATCAAACTCTCTAGCAGGTGGTAAACCTTATGGTTCTTTGAATAATGCCTTATGTTGTGAGATAATTTGTTGAATAGCTATGGGAATAGTTGTGGGTGTTAGGTTTTCCTCTTGAGTAGCCAAAGTTACTAGCTATGCAACAACACGTTGTTCAATAAGTTGGTGCACTTCTGTAGTTGAAATTTGTGGATAGTAAGAGTTGTTGGTGTTAATGCCTCTAAGAGTTATTTTGTGGCCCTCATGCATCAATCGTATCTTCTTCCTTTTCTAGTCAACAAACATTTTTCCACCATTACAAGTTTCCAATAAGTCCATACCTATAATCATGTCATAACATTTGATTGGTAAAACTCTGACTGGTGTGACAATTTTTTGTCCTACACACCCAGGTCAATACTGAAACCCCTGCAGTACTCAACATATTTGTACCATTCAAACTTTTTACTTGCATGTGAGGCATTGGATTCACTAGCAGTTGATGTTTGTTGACTAAGTCAATGTTGATAAAATTGCTAGAACTGCCAGAATCAATAAGAATGAGGACCCGAGTTCTACCAATATGTCCCAGTAACCTCATAGTCTTCTTACTAATAGTAAATTTAGTGACTACAGAAGATAAAATCATCGCCTTCTCTCCTTTCGATTCACCTCTCTCCTCCTCAGACTGAATCTCATCACTATTACTATTGCTGTTGTCACTAGTTAAGCCAAGAGCAGCAAAAAAAATCCAGCACTACCAATTCCACTTGTTTTATACATTTGTGATTTGGTCCATACTTTTCTCCACATTTAAAACATTCTCCTCTTTCGCTTCTTTGTGCTATGAGATTATCAAATTTGGCAGACAACGGTACAATAGGAGGATTATCCATATCTGTCTCAATATCCATTGGCTGAGCATCCAATTTACCAGGACCGACTTTGTTATGCCACTTCTTATACTCATAAGGGATCTTCTTGTAAGAATGTGCAGTGAATGGGCTTCCTATAAGAGTGCCAGAGAAATATCAGCATCAACCGTTCTAGGTTTATGCAAAATGATAGCATTTCTAATGTCTTTTCTTGATCCCTTGACATACTTTGCTACAAAAAAGGTCTCATCTCTTGACATGGATTATGAGCCAAAAGTTGGTGTTGAAGGTATTCAATTTCTCTAGAATAACTTTCTACATCAGTTTTTTGTCTAATACTTATGGTTTTACTCATATCAGTATAATACAAATCTTTAGAAAATTTCTGTCACACAACTATACACGAATGAGCCCAGATATTAATATCATTTTGTTCCTCATACGTTTGTAACCATAGAGCAGCAGATCCATGAAAATGCAGAGTGGCATAGTCAAATTTGTACTCTTATGGGACATGGAACATGTTGTAGTACTTTTGAGCTTTCTCCTTCCACATTTTAGGATGATTACCATCAAATTTTGGAAAATTTGTTTTAGGCATTCTGAAGTCCTGCCTATGGTTTTCTCTACGCCCTCCCCCTTGATGAAATTGCACATGAGTAGAGCTACTGGGATCAAAAGGAACTCAAGAAGTTGTGAATGCACCATTTACCAGAGCATGCTTGGAAGCAGTGCCATGGGGTTCAATATCATCGTGGTGTCCGTCTAGACTGGAGGAGGTGCCAAGCGCAATTGTCATAACACTTTCAATTGAAGTGATCCTTGTTCCCATCTGAAAGTGCATGTGTGCCCCCATGTGTGGTTTTGGTAATTAATGACAATCTTTATGGACTCATATGTGTATTGAGATTTTACCTATAGGATTTGTACATAGGCAATTCTTGAACCATATGTTGGCTTCAAGGTTGGGAGAATAAGAAAGTAGAGAAGATCAAGTGTTGACCAAGGTTTCAATGAGTGATCTGGAGATTGGTCAAGTGAGAGTTGATCCTATAGCAAGTATGTCTTTAAGAATAAATTTGGAGTGACATCTCTTATGTACCTTCAAGACACCAACATAATGATCAAAGAAGAAATGATGTGCAAGTTCAAGATGAGCCATCTCGAAGAGATCATTTGCTTGAATCTTGCCATCCTCTGGTGATCATGGATATGGGAAGATGATATGCCCAAAAGAGAAGATCTACCATAGTGGAATATGCGCAAGGCAAAGGTATGGTCTTGATAGGGTTTCCTTCTTACCGGTCTCGTGGTGTTAATTGGAGAGACCGGTTTATAGGATAGATAACTGTGATATCAAGAGGGGCTCTCGAGTGAGTAACTTGATCATATCCTTCGGAGAGAGAGCTCAAACCTTTGCATTCTTGGTATCATCTTTCTTGGTTGTTATTTGGATCTTATCCATGTGAGGTTCTAGAGCTTGTGGTAATTCATAACAAGCTCTAGTTCATGAAAAACGAATTTCCTTTTACACCTTATTACGTTTTTGATCTTGGAGGCTTTTCCAGTTTCTCACCAAGAGAAGTATCTCACATCATAATAAATGAAATGTTCTCTCTTGAAATGTTTCTCACCAAGCTCTTGTCACCCCCTTTCCAACAAAATTGGTTTCAGGTCAATTGGAGTCCGGATCAAATGTTATGATCATTAAAGTTTTGTTGTTTCTATCAATTTTGCCTCTGCAGGTTTTTGGACCGGAGTCTCCGGTGTGTACAACCCGGAGTCTTCGGTGTTGTCCGGAGTTTCTTCGCAAGTCCCCGGAGTGAACGACAAGACACTGCCCAAGACAGCCAGAGAGCCTGTCCGGAGATGGACCGGAGATGGGCCGGAGTGTCCGGTGTAGACTGGAGTCTCCGGTCTGTACACCGGAGTCTCTGGTGTGGAAACTCCCCAACAGGAAGAAAACGGTCAGAAATCAGTGGGCCTATAAATAGGGGACCTTGATACGTTGCTAACATATCTATAATTTTTGATGTTCCATGCTTGTTTTATATCTACTTTCTTATGTTTTGTCCACACTTTGGAGTACTTTTACACACTTTCTTGGACTAACCTATTAACAAGATGCCACAGTGTCAGTTGCCTATTTTCTACTGTTTTTGGTTCCAAAAAGTCTGAAAATGAATATTCTCGGAATTGGACGGGACAAAAGCCAAAGTCAATATTTTACCATGGGGAACACGGAGCCAGAAGACGAGACGGAGGAGGGCCTCGAGGGGGCCATACCACCTGGCCACGTGGCCAGGCCTAGCCCGCGCCTGTGGGTGGTGCGATCGCCTTGGGCACCCTCTCGGCCTCCCTCTTCGCCTATATATTGCCTCTGATACAGAAACCCTAAATACCCGATCAAAAATTCCACGAAAGAGTCTGTACCGCCATCATCTCCATCCCTAGACTGGGAGGGATCTGAAGCTCTTCCCGACATCCTGTTAGAGGGGAAATTCACCCTGGAGGCCTTCTTCATCACCATGCCTGCCTCCGGTGTGATGCGTGAGTAGTTTATCCTTGGGCTATGGTTCCATGTAGTAGCTAGATGGTTGGTTCTCCTCCTTTGTGCTATCATGTTTAGATCTTGTGAGCTCCATTCATGATCAAGATCATCTATTTGTAATCCTACATGTTGTGTTTGCGAGGATCTGATGGATATTGAGATGCTATTTCAGATTGATTATTGATTCTATCATGTCTTTGTTATTTGTGATCTTGCATGCTCTCTGTTGTTAGTAGCTATCTTGGCCAAGTAGATGCTAGTAACTCCAAGAGGGAGTATTTATGCTCGATAGTGGGTTCATGCCTCTAGTAATCTGGGGAAGTGACAGAAATCTCTAAGGTACTAGATGTGTTGTTGCTACTAGGGAGAAAACATAAATCCTTTGTTCATAGAACAATCGTATTGTTTACTTTACACACTTTGCTTAATGCAATTATCCGTTGCTTGCAACTTAATACTGGAGGGGGTTCGGCTGATAACCTGAAGGTGGATTATTAGTCATAGATGTAGTTGGATTACGGTCTATGTATAATGTTGCAATGCCCAATCAAATCTCATAGGAGTCAAGATGATTAGTATATCCATGTATGCTTTCTCGATGTTTGTCAATTGCCCTGCTGTAATTTGTTCACCCAACATGTCATCTATCTTAAGGAGAATCACCACTAGTGAACTATGGACCCCGCTCCATTCTTTTATCATCAATCTACAACTATTTACTATTTTCTGTTTACTTTCTGCAAGAAATTACTATCTTCCACACAATACATTTAATCCTTTGTTTTCAGCAAAACCGGTGAGATTAGCAACCTCACTGTAAGTTGGGGACAAAGTTTTGTGGTTGTATTGTGCAGGATTCCAAGTTGGAAACAACAACTTGGAGGTGTTTCCTTGCTCCTACTGGTTTGATAACCTTGGTTTCATAACTGAGGGAAAACTTGTTGCTATACTCATCATACCTTCCTCTTGGGGTTCCCCAACAA
This sequence comes from Avena eriantha, assembly GCA_910589775.1. NCBI lineage: Eukaryota > Viridiplantae > Streptophyta > Magnoliopsida > Poales > Poaceae > Avena > Avena eriantha. Next base: position 378,371,298 of record OU342746.1, on the reverse strand, counting down.
GCTCAACATATTGAGTAAGCAAGACTTTTTCTAGCGCCATTGCCGGGAAGTCAAGGACATCTTCACAAGGGGAGTCCCTTAAAACCAATCTCTTTACTTTGTTTTATTTGTTTTGCTTAGTTTATTTCTACTTTGTTTGCTTGTTTCTTTATCAAAACACACACAAAAATTAGTTGTTCTAGTTTGCTTCCTTTGTCAAAAAACACAAAAAAATTAGGTCTTTCTATTAGTGTTACCTCGTTATTAGCTCACCATGTTGATCCCTAAGTTCACCCTGAAAGACCTTTCAATAGGTAGTGGCTCTATAATTGGAAAAGATAATATTGAAGAATTCTTTAATCATGTGAGTAAGCATGAGGATAGATCCCTTGCAGAACTTGCTCCAAACTATGAAATTGCTGCAACTTCTTTAGTTCACATGTTGGAAGCTAGGTTTGTCAACCTCAACCCCATAATGCAAGTAATGTTTCTTAAACTTAAAGAAATTGAGGACCCTGAAAAGAGAGATTTTATTCTGGAAACCTTGCTTAAAGAATTCTATGATGTTTCTAAGGAAGCTAGAAGGGTCTTTGAACATTTTAATATGCTAGGATCATGTGTAGATGTTATTGGTCCATGATAAAAGATGGACAAAACCAAACCTAATGGGGAGGAAATTAAGATACCAGTACCTTTTAAACTTGCAGGAATGCATGAAGCCTTAGAAAAGAATTTTGATTGGATTGTTCCTAAAAACCCGTTTGATGAAAATAGTGAACCCAAGAGCGTTGAGAGAGGCTCCTCTAGAACTTATTTGGATGAGATACTTGCCTTTTTGAAGATATTTCTGGTATCAATCTTAATACTTCTTCATTTGAGAATACTTGATTCTTTTCTTGCTTCTTATGCATAACTTAAAGGCATTAAAGAAAAGTACTTATTGGGAAATAACCGCTCCTTATCATTTTTGTGTGATTTTTGTGCCAACAGTAACCTCTAATGAGAGAGAAGTAATGCTTGGGAAAGCTGCTATCCCGAAACTGATTTTTGTGCTTCACTGTAAAAATTCTTGAAAAATCTCTGTACGTCGGTTTGAGCTGTAATTTTTTGTGTTTCTTCCCAGGTTGTTATCCAGATTTTGTTAGTTCAACACTTTTCTATTTGAGCAACAGAAGGTCTTCGAAAAAATTGGTTTTTACCTGCTGGTCTGTTTTGACAGATTTGTGCCATTATTTGCATTTGCTTCTTGTTGATTCCTTTTTTGGGTTCTTTTTGGGGAAATTGAGATTTTTGAGGGAATTGCTATAGTAGCTTGTGTTGGAACAGAACCAAAAGACTTATTATCTTGTGTACACTAATGTTGCTAATGAAGATTGTGTGAAGTTTTGTATGAAGGAATTTTTCAGGTGTAGGAAAAGAATGATGTAATGAGATGAAGAATGGACTAAAGCTCAAGCTTGGGGATGCCACGCGTGTCACTCCAAGAAATATCCAAGAAGTACAAGCGTCAAAGCTTGGGGATGCCCAAATGGGCATCCCCTTCTTCATCAATAAAAATCTCAGGTTTCTTCCAAACACTTCATTTTTATTGTTTCATGCATAGTTGTGTTGTTCTTGGAGCATCTTTTTTTTGTTTTTGGTTTTCGTTTGCTTAGTTTGCTTGAATAAATTGGTTGGACCCCCGTATTCATACATTAGTTTTCAAATAAGTTGGTTTGATTTGGAAAGAGTAGGAAAGTTCATGCTTAAGTGGTAAAAGGAGCTTCTTTTTGACTGTGGCTTATGCTTTGTCATGTCATGCTTGATATTGTTTTGGCTTTATGCTTAGTGATTTTTGCTGTAGCATGACATGTTATAAACAATTGAGATTTCTTAATGTGCCTTGAAAGAATCATGCATTGTTTTAGCATATTAAAGCATAATATTGTGGTATTCTCCTTTGATGCTTTATTTGGGTTGACTTGGCGCATGCTCACACCATGTTATGACTATCCCAAGTCACCATAGCCTCGATGATCCTTTAGTTTTCGACTTGTAATATCACTTTATGCTTTAATTAATCATGTTTTGTCGTTTTGCATGATTATGGCCATTATTGCTCTCTTAGTTGGTCGCTCCCAGTCTTTTGCTAGCCTCCATAACCAAGTATGAGTTCCACTCATGCATCCAAATCCAAATAAAACCAAGTTATTCCAAATAGTCCACCATACCTACCTATTAGCATTTGCTACTCCAAGTATATTCATGTTTTTTATCTACCTTCCAAATTAAACTTGTTATGTGAAAATTAGTGATTAAATCTCTCACAAACTTGATGGCACACTTTACTTTTTTGCACTTAATAAACTTGAACCATTGTGTCCATCTTTGTTGTGTATATGCTTGCGCTTTATAAGTTGAAGTTAGCAGAACCATGTATCATGGGGAATGTTTTCAACATTGCACTTATATTCCGTTGATATCATGATTCTTTTGCTTATGGATCCTGGCGGTGTGAAATAAAAGGGGAACTTATAAGATCATGGAGTTTGTATGTGTGTTAGAGAAACGCCTGGGCCCACTAGCCTAAGCCATGCCTAATCATGGTGGAAATTTGCAGCATAATCATAATGAGCATTCTATGAAGCATCCTCAATAAAAACCTATGCAAATAGCAAATAAAAAGATCACTGAGATGCTCATTGTGTGTTGCCTTGTCATTCTGATATGGGATAGCTCCTGTGTAATGGGGCAAGGGGTACCCCATTGGCGGTTCTCTATGATATATATGTACTTACAATGACAAGAGCTTACTTGTGACTGAAGTTGAGTAGCATGAGGTTCGGTACTCGTAAGCAAGGGCCATGAGATTTCAACTTATAACTTGTCAAGCATATCCTCTTAGTTGTGTCACTTTAACTTTAACCACTTGAAGATGCTTATGATAGGGGAAATGAGAGCTGAAAGCTAATAAGTACCATAATTTTTGGAAGCTCTTTACGAGACTTGAATCCCTACTTCCTTCTATGAAGGCCTTTTTTTACTTTTAAGTTGAGTCTTCATCTTCTATCTTTATGCACCTATTGAGAGAGCATAATGGCCATTCTTAGTTTAATGTGCATTGTCCAAAAACTTGTTTTTTTAGATTATCCCAAAACTTGTTGATTGATTTATAACTTTGATATTGCTTGTTCTTAAACTATTTGTATCTAGTCACCCTTATGAACTTTAAAGGTGTCCTATGCATTTATGTTTTGCTACACTATGAGGGACAAGCTGAATACCATTCTTATTATGTTTTCTTTATGTGAAACAACCAAACGTCTTTCAAAGCACTGTTATTCATGAATCGTTTGTTTGTACCTTTTCATGTTACAACATAGTTGCTATGTATTATTGTTAGAACTATATCTTGCATGCTATGTTAAAGTACTATGATCCAAGCTATCAAGTGATGGTGCATGTCACCTCAAAAATTATTCTTTTTATTTTTATCACTTACCTACTCGAGGACGAGTAGGAGTTAAGCTTGGGGATGTTGATACGTTGCTAACGTATCTATAATTTTTGATGTTTCATGCTTGTTTTATATATACTTTCTTATGTTTTGTCCACACTTTGGAGTATTTTTACACACTTTCTTGGACTAACCTATTAACAAGATGCCACAGTGCCAGTTGCCTATTTTCTGCTATTTTTGGTTCCGGAAAGTCAGAAAATGAATATTCTCGGAATTGGATGGGACAAAATCCAAAGTCAATATTTTACCGTGGGGAACACAGAGCCAGAAGACGAGACAGAAGAGGGCCTCGAGGGGGCCACACCACCTGGCCACGCGGCCAGGCCTGGCCCGCGCCTAGGGGTGGTGCGGCCGCCTCGGGCACCCCCTCGGCCTCCCTCTTCGCCTATATATTGCCTCCAATACAGAAACCCTAAATACCTGATAAAAAATTCCACGAAAGAGTCTGTAGCCGCCATCATATCCATCCCTAAATCGGGAGGGATCTGAAGCTCTTCCTGGCACCCTGCCGGAAGGGAGAATTCACCCTGGAGGCCTTCTTCATCACCATGCCTGCCTTCGGTGTGATGCGTGAGTAGTTCATCCCTGGACTACGGGTCCATGTAGTAGCTAGATGGTTGGTTCTCCTCCTTTGTGCTATCATGTTTAGATCTTATGAGCTCCATTCATGATCAAGATCATCTATTTGTAATCCTACATGTTGTGTTTGCGGGGATCCGATGGATATTGAGATGCTATTTCAGATTGATTATTGATTCTATCATGTCTTTGTTATTTGTGATCTTGCATGCTCTCTGTTGTTAGTAGCTATCTTGGCCAAGTAGATGCTAGCAACTCCAAGAGGGAGTATTTATGCTCGATAGTGGGTTCATGCCTCTAGTAATCTAGGGAAGTGACAGAAATCTCGAAGGTACTAGATGTGTTGTTGCTACTAGGGAGAAAACAACAATCCTTTGTTCATAGAACAATCGTATTGTTTACTTTACACACTTTTCTTAATGCAATTATCTGTTGCTTGCAACTTAATACTGGAGGGGGTTCGGATGATAACCTGAAGGTGGATTATTAGTCATAGATGCAGTTGGATTACGGTCTATGTATAATTTTGTAATGCCCAATCAAATCTCATAGGAGTCGAGATGATTAGTATATGCATGTATGCTTTCTCGATGTTTGTCAATTGCTCTGCTGTAATTTGTTCACCCAACATGTCATCTATCTTAAGGAGAAGCACCACTAGCGAACTATGGACCTCGGTCCATTCTTTTACCATCAAGCTACAACTATTTACTATTTTATGTTTACTTTATGCAAGCAATTACTATCTCCCACACAATACGTTTAATCCGTTGTTTTCAGCAAAACCGGTGAGATTGACAACCTCACTGTAAGTTGGGGACAAAGTTCTGTGGTTGTGTTGTGCAGGATTCCAAGTTGGAAACAACACCTTGGAGGTGTTTCGTTGCTCCTACTAGTTCGATAACCTTGCTTTCATAACTGAGGGAAAACTTGTTGCTATACTCATCATACCTTCCTCTTGGGGTTCCGCAATGAGCTCAACATATTGAGTAAGCAGACCTCTTCTTCCACCTGAAGCTGCTCATTCTTGAAGAAGAAGAACACCATTTGAGAGCCACCAAAACTCCAAGATCTCCCTCTGAAGAGTTCCGTAGCAAAAAACAAAAAATTCCTATGATGGAACTCCCTAACGCCCAAGATCTATCTATGTAGTAATGCGGTAACGACCGAGCGTATAGAATACATACCCTTGTAGACCGTACGCGGTTAATGTTCCGAGGGGAACGCGGTTGAAGTAGTCGAACCCGTAGCCGACCTCAAGGTCGTGAAGCTCCTCGCAGGTCACCCGTTGCTCCTTCTTCATCGTGTAGTAGCTCCGGCTCATGACATCCAAGGTGCCTCAAGTGAGGCCCCTCATGGTTTCGTACACATATGGTGCACGACGATGACCTCTGGCTCCTTGATCCCTGCCAAGAGTGCGGAAGTAGATCTCCGGCTTGGAATCCCTACAGCACAACGGCATGCTGCAGATGCGGTGTCTCTTGCTCGGACAGTCCTTACTTGGGACCGTACCAACGCATGGAGACAAGAGAGAGAGAGAGGGAAGGAGAAAGTCATCCAAAGGACTTCTCCAAATATTGGTGTGTCTATTCCCACCCATGGGCACCCCTTTATATAGGGGGAGGGGGTGTACCCTCCCCTTTGGGTTTCCCATGTGGGACTAAATAAGGGAGAGAGGGGAGGCGCCATGGGCCTCATGGGCCAGCCGGCCAGGGGTGGGCCCCACCCCACGCACAACCCTAGGCTGGGCAGGTGGGCCCCCTTGAGGTGGCTAGGCCTTGGCCCTTCCCTCCTTCGGTTTTCCCTCATGGGCCTTTTTTCCCTAGGAAGTTTGGCCCATTACTGGAATACCCCTTCAAATTAGATTTTAATATTATATTTAATATTAATTACATTAATTAATATGTAAATACATATTACAAAATCCGACTTGACCCGAAACACCTTTCGGTTCCCTTTCGATTTCCTCCGGACGACTTCGGATCTTTACCGGAACGATTCCGGTTCTCTCACGGAACTTTTCCGGTTTCGTTTCATATGGTGATTCCAACTTACAGAGGATCTCTAGATCATCATACCTTTAAGTGTATTTCCCCACGGCTCAGGAATGGCACAAACATGATCTCCATCAATGATCAATAGCGGGACCGGGATGCCCATAATGACCCCTGTGCATTCCATGATGATAATGTCGTTTGAACCGTAAATAGTCGTTTCCCATTCCCTTTGCCACTTGATACCTAGTTCACCCGAGATTTGATCTACGGTATCTCCATACCTTCGTTCGATCTCGTTACCGATGAACTTGTTTTCTCGTTCCCGTGTCGTTGCATTCCGTGACCTAGTCACACGCTTGCAAGCTTCGTTAATGCAACGTCACCGAGATGGCCACATATGTATCTATCTGTTACATGGATTGGCAAATCCTGGTCTTGATATGTACTCCTCTACGCGCTCTTTTGGGAAACCTGAGTGGCACCATTTCGACCACCTAGTCATGGAGTGATACTTGATAACCATCTAAGCTCCCTCCAGAACGGTTATTTGCATTACCTCACAGTCTAAGGATGAGGCTGCGAGGTTTCCTTAGTTTATCATTAATGGTGAACTTTGTAACTAGATCTCATTAAGATACAACTGGTTGGGTTGTTTGTCTATCACATCATTCAACTAATGACGTGACCTCATTGTCAATTGGCATAAATGCCCATGATCTCGAAACCCTAGATCATCCTCATGACCAATGAACTAGTTCGCTAGAGGTAACTAGAGACTTGGTTTGTTTACATACCACACGTGTATTAACGTTTCTTATTAATACAGTTACAACACAGTATGAAACTATTACGAACTAATTGAGATATGACAATAAAAACCTATTTATTATTTGCTTCTAGGGCATATCTCCTTCACCCTCTCCAACCACCCAAAGACCCTGATCTTTGGGGAATCGAAGGAGGAGGCCTGGATCTATAGCTTCACCAAGAGAGATCTTCATTTCCCCCTCATTCACTTGAGGGCCCCTTGCTCTAGGGTTTAATTGGAAACCCTAAGCCTTGTTTTGGTTGATTTGATTCTTTCAAGCTTGTCTTTGATTGTTGTGACAGCTTGCTTGGATTCGGGAGCCTCCAATTAAGTTGTGGATGTATGCCTCGAACTTGTTGCAAAGGTGCCAGCTACCACCTCGAAGGTTGCCGATATAGTGGAAGGGTGGATCGAGCCCATTGGGGTGAGATTCATCAGAGAATAAGGGAGGCCTTTTGTGGTGTTGGTGGTTTGATACCACCCCCTCTCCAAATGAGACGTACTCCATTGTTGGGAGGAACTCGGTAAAACATCATCGTCCCCGCATGCCTCCGTTATCTCTATACCCGAGCTCTTACTTATTCACCTTACATTGTGATAGCCTTCGTGCTTGAAGTCTATATCTTGCTATCACATAGTTGGTTGTCTTGCTTAGCATAAGTTGTTGGTGCACATAGGTGAACTCTAGTTGTTCTAGGTTTCGTGCTTGACAAAGTAAATGCTAGTTTAATTCCGCCTTTGTTAAGCCCATCTCGAAAAAGTTTTTAAACCGCCTATTCACCCCCTCTAGGCGACATTTGTATCCTTTCACCATCCACAACATCTGATTTTCAATGGCATCCACTTTATCCACCACATTGTCTTGCGATTTCAGTAAGCGCTTCGTTGCAACACGAAGGTCCTTACAGTTAGCAATATTTTAGTTCGCTATCTCTACTACCGATGCTAGGCCCATGAGCACACTGGCCGTCTGAACTATCAATTCCTCCACTAAGAGAGCCATTGTTGATAGATCCCGATCGATCGCTGTGACCCGCACCGTAAAAGTCATAGGATGTGCCGTGATGAGGATCAACTAACACCAAGTTCTACAAGCGCCTAACCAACAACCAACGAGTACTAATCAAACTTTTCCTTTACAATTGGATAATCCGCCACCAAAACCACGCCGAATCGACTGAGAGTGCAGGGATTTTACCATGATGTTTTGCGTTCACCATGAACTTCTTCTCGCTGTCAAATCCGTGGCCAAACAACACCACTGCTGATTCAATCCACCTCCAGCGCAACCAATTTTGATGCAGCCGCCATGAGCATGATCTAGGTCTAGCGATTTTAAGAGAGATTCCAACCCAAGCAAGTCATACTTGAATCGCCTCCTGGTATCGCTCAGACGTCTCACGATCTCTATAATTTGTTTTATGAAATTTTTCTGGATTTCTGGTTGATCCTCTCGATCGAGTGGCTCCTGATACCAATTGTGATGAACCTAACTAATGGAAACACACCAAATAGTTCAAATACATTGGTACAACAACAAATCCTGAGATCTAATCCAGGGTTTGAGAGTTATAAGAGAGGAAGAGAGATGTAGGTGGGGAAGAGTAGTGTGTCTGCTGTTTACAATAACGATCGTCGTGTTTAATCATTCCCTACTTCTGCAATACAAGGATGATGCATATGCTTCACTGACACGTCTTCTTGGGCGTGTGCTTCTTTGGGCCGCTGGTTGGTCATGGCCTGGTCCGAGGTCATGATAGCTCGCTGCCCCGTGACCTGAAGGGACAAGTGGTGTACAACAGAAGCAACAAAAAATACTCGATGTTCGTCATGTTCTGACGATAACCATAAGTTAATTTTAGTGGTGCAAATTTGAGAGTTGTGGATAATATCGAAGCAAGCTATGACAAAAAGCGTTGACAATAATTTCTACTATTGTTTTCAACTGAGCGCAACAACTGATTTTAACCAGTGGAGTGGCAAGAGTAATTATGCCATCACAAATTATAGTTTCTTAAGAGATATGCTTTGGTGAATAACAAAGTGAATCTATATATTTTATGAGTTTAAGAAAAACAAAAAAATGCATGCGACGCTTAAGTGGGTGGCTCTGGTGGAACCATATCCATCGATGCCCACTTCATCATCTCCCCCACCGTCACCAAAGGACATCGACAAGCAAAGACTGCTCAGTCGATGGTGGTGGCAGGGCTGGTTCTTGTGCGGGAAGCGCTCTGGACAGTGCCACACGATGGATCCAAATGACGCGCCTTTTGGTGGTGGAGCTTAGGATCTAGGGAAGTGGCCCTGGGTGGTGGTGGTGCTGCCGAGGTGGCCGTGTGGGCAGAGCTAGGCTGACCTGCTACGGCGGTAAGGTCTTCCGATGGTGGCTCGGACGTGCGACCTCGTATTTCTAGCGCGAAGGCCTGGTACGACGTTCTCGAGGTCATGAATCCTCCTTGATCTAGTCGACGACGAGTTCCGGAATTCTCCATCGGAGATCTACTTGGATTGGTGTAATGCTCCTAGATCAATGGATCGGAGGGGCTCCGGTCGTGCGTGTCACTACATCAGCCTGTGTGGCTTCAAGTGGACGCGGCGTGAAGCTTCCCTATATCTCTATACTATAGGATATGTCTACCTTTAGATTTCCATGGTAGTGACTAAGTGAGAGAATGTCATGTTGGTTGCAACTAGAGGACATGAAAAAATAGCGGAGAGGTGTCTTGGATGAGTTGGAGATTTTGCTTCATAGGATTCTGTATGGGAATGGAATCAGGATGTTTCCATCTCCGACACATGGTCCTATGAGCCTAGTGTTTGGTGACTTGTAGTAGCGCCATCGACACGTGGGGGTGGCAGGATTGGAGGACATCATTGTTGGTGGTACTCCTTGAGTATGGGGTCTCGATTTTCAGGGTGAAAGCCCCCAAGATATAACCTTTGTTGGTTGTACCTTGGAATGGACTTGTTGAAGGCATTGTGATAACTCGGACTATGTACAAGGTGAAAACATAAGATCATTTGATCATGCGACGACGATATTTATGCATTATTCCCTTCTTGGAGGCATTGCTTTTGAAAAGCCTCATTTGTAGTCCGGGTGCTATCTTTAGTGGTGGTGGTTTGTGTGTTGGTGCTATGACTAATAATCAGTATGGTGGTTTTAGGTACCTTTGGGGCACATTCAATGCTTTCTTGAAGTTTGGCAGGATCCGTAAGGGACTCATTGGCTACATGGATTTAGATTTTGCTGCAAATTTAGATAAGAGAAGGTCCCTCACAAGTTATATGTTTAATGTTGGTGGTTGTGCTGTCAGCTGGAAGGTAACGTTGTTGGATGTTGTTGTACAATCCACCACTGAAACTGAATAGATGGCTATTGATGAAGCTTGCAAAGAATCTATTTGTTTGAAATGTTTGTTTGATGAGCTTTATAGAGACGATCCTTGCATTACTTTGTTTTGTGACACTCAAAGTGTCATATACCTTATGAAGGATCATATGTTCCATGAGAGAACAAAGCACATTGATGTCAAGACATTATTGCTCAAGGTAAATTGTAAGTATGCAAGATAAGTACTCATAATAATCCAACAGATAAGATGAAAAAGCATGTTCTTTTTGCTAAGTTTGAGCTTTGCTCAAGCTTATCTGGTTACCGGATTATATCAAGTGGCAATTGGAGGCAAAAGTGTTTTTTTTTGTTCAGAGATATGTTGTTGTTCATGCTACAAGATGGAATTTGTCTGAATGTAAAGTTTGATCCAAATTTATCAAAGATGCTAACTTCTGACGAGTGGGTGAGGGGAAACGCACCCTATAGTATGGAGCGTTGATGACCCAGGGTTCCCCCCTATATATATATTCTCGTAACCTGCCGGTTGGGACAAGTATATGTGATAATCTCTGACGTTGTCTAAACACTCCCTATACAGTGAAATTTCCATAGCTAGCATCTATGGTTTTTTGTTTTTTTGTTGGAGAGATTTTTTCACATCAAAACCCTATGTCCCCTGCATGTTTACTTTGTTCTATCGCCATTATTTGCTTGTCGCGTTTATAATAATAATTGTTCCCTAAACTTGTGGGTCATCACGTACCAAAAGTGAGTTGAAAAATAGCAATGTTGCAATTTTCACACAAACATAATCTTGTGTGATGGGAAAATCCGGTCACATTGATTTTTCTTGAGTTGTACCTACATTTTTTTACTTTTGGCTGATTTTGCTCAAATTTAAACTTAGATATTGTATGTATTGGTCCTAAATTTTGGCCAAAAATGTTTTATGGTGCCCTACTATGGTGCTATTCTGGATCCCTAGACAAATTTCAAATTTTCAACACCCTCATATGAATCCTCATGCTAGTTGTTTGAAAAAGTCTTCACAAAAATGCTGTAAAAAATCCATCACAAAAAAATATCTTTCATGTCCTCGAAGATAAAGTGGAATTCTTTTTTTTTTTTGAAAATTTTAAGCATGAATGAAAAGTTATGATTGTTACAAGTTTTTAACCAGTTTCTCGAAGTAGTAAAAAAACTACAACTTACACATGGGTCATTTTGAGCCGTAACCACTTACTCATGTGACAAGAGGTCCACATCAGCATGAGAGGGGCGCACATTGGATTCGAAACCAACACACAGTCGATGCGGCTTGCCTTGCCGCAAGCCCGCAACTCGTGGAGGTGGCGTGCGGACCAAACGGTCATTGGAGTTGCGCCGATAACCAAACCAGCGGCGGCGCACAGCAGAGCACACCTGCATAGCGACACAGAGGGCGACACAGAGGGTAATGACCCTAAATCCTAAACCCTGAAAGACCTCGAGCTTGGAGGCTCAAGCGGTTATCTGGTACCGGGAGACACGAAAAGTACTACCTTGCCCCCACGTTTTGATCGTAGTTCCACAAAGGCTAAAGCCTAGCCCACAAAAGGCAATGTCCGGCCCACAATTTTATATTTGCCAAAGTTTGCCTAAAAGAAAAAATTATTATTAATTAGCTACCGAAAATTTCAAATACCTGCTATTACATACAACCTGGTCACATGTGAGCCACTGCCAACGAACTCGGTTACTAAAAGGTATAAACAGCCCCACACATCAGAGCGACTGGCATGCGGGCCCCATATCACAGGCTATATATCCACCTTGGTAATGCTAATAATCATGTCATGCTCACTGCCGAGTGACCTAGAGCTCAGAGGCCCAAGCTGTTATCTAGTCCCGGAAGCCACGAAAAGTACTCCCTTGTCGCCACGATTTCGATCGCAATCCTAGTTAATTTCGGGGGTTGCAATTCTAGAAGCTGACTATAAATAAAATAAACAGCATCAACAACAACGATTTGTTTTGTTTTAAAATGACAGCGAGAACTATTTTTAACCAACGGAGAAGCTGAAATGATAATGAAAAATAATACTCTCTCTATCGTAAAATAAGTGAATTACATTTGTCCAGAACATGATTAAATACATACGAATCTTTAAATTATTTTGGCACTAGGGAGGAGTAGTACTCTTCCATAGCTACTCGTACGAGACAGCATTCCTCCTTGTCGTTTGTAACCAGCCTCACTGTTCTTGTGAATAGTTTGACCATGGCAACGATGGATTGATTTGTCTTTCCAAGATCGGAATAAAATCTAAGACGTCGACATCTGGCGCTAGTACAACATCCCTTTCCAACCAACCAGTTTTTGTTGACCCTGCCTAAAAACCACATAAAACGTGCATGTATCAGACACAGATTGATTAGAAAACAGGATGGATTGAAGCTTCCAAGCAAGCACCACTCGACACAAGCAGGATGACACTGACACAGTGGAATGAATGAAGGAAAAATTGAAAAGGTAATTTGAAAAGGACAATCAATCACCTGCCGCCATCCAGTTCCCACGCTACATATGCCCCCACACGTTTCCACACGGGAGGGAGTCAGCGATGGCAGGCCAGCCAAAGTGAACGCACGCGCACGCCTCCTCCTCCCGTACGTTCCCGCGCCGGCGGCCGGAATTTCGGTTCACCATGGCAATGCCAGGCCACGCCTATCTCCTCCACCTCATCCTGCTCTGCCTCGTCCTCCAATTCTGCCTCCCGCGCCATGCCGCCGCGCAGCAGCAGGCCGACGAGCAGCAGGTCCTGCTCCGGATCAAGAGCGCGTGGGGCTCCCCACCGGAGCTCGCGTCATGGTCGTCGTCCGCGTCGAGCGCCTCCTCGCACTGCACGAATTGGACCTATGTGGCCTGCGATGGCGCCGGACAGGTGACCTCCCTCGCCCTCCCGAACGTCACCGTCTCCGGCCCCGTCCCGGACGCGATCGGCGAGCTGAGGAGCCTCGCCACGCTCAACCTCCAAAACACCAGCGTCAGCGGCGACTTCCCGACCTTCCTCTACAACCTCACCGCCCTCACCTACCTCGACCTCTCCGCGAACAGCCTCGCGGGCGACCTCCCCGCCGACATCGGCCGCCTCGGGGAGAACCTCACGCACCTCGCCCTCGACAACAACGCCTTCACGGGCGAGGTGCCGCCAGCGCTGTCGCAGCTCAAGAACCTGACGGTCCTCACTCTCAACAGCAACCAGCTCACCGGCACCGTCCCGCCGGAGCTCGGCGAGCTGACCGCGCTCCAGACGCTCAAGCTCGAGCTGAACCAGTTCAGCTCCGGCGAGCTCCCACCGTCGTTCAAGAACCTGACGAAGCTGGCCACCGTCTGGCTCGCCAGCTGCGGCCTCACCGGCGAGTTCCCAACCTACGTCACGGAGATGACGGAGATGGTCTGGCTCGACCTGTCCAACAATTCCTTCAACGGGAGCGTTCCCCCGGCCATCTGGAACCTCCCCAAGCTGCAGACGCTGTACCTGTACGCGAACTACCTCGACGGTGCCCTCGTCATCGATGGCGCGATCGCCGCAACAAGCTTAATCGAGATCGACTTGTCCGATAACAAGCTGACCGGTGCGATCCCGGAAAAGTTGGGAAGTCTGACCAAGCTTAGCAAACTGAATTTGCACAACAACAGCTTCTCGGGCGAGATACCGGCGAGCCTGGCGCGGATGCCATCGCTCGTGTTCCTCTGGCTGTGGGATAACAAGCTCACCGGACAGCTTCCGGCGGAGCTCGGGATGCACTCGCCGGTGCTGAGGGACATCCAGGTGGACGGCAACGACCTCTCCGGCCCGATACCGGAGGGTGTCTGCCAGAACCGCGGGCTGTTGATCATCTCCGCGTCTGACAACCGCCTCAACGGCTCGATCCCGGCCGGCCTCGCCAGCTGCCCCGCGCTCATAAGCCTCCAGCTGCAGGACAACCAGCTCTCCGGCGAGGTGCCGGCGGCGCTGTGGACGGAGACCAAGCTCCTCACTGTGCTTTTGCAGAACAATGGAGGGCTCACCGGGACCCTGCCACAGACGCTCTACTGGAACACGACGAGGCTGTATATCTGGAACAACAAGTTCACCGGGAGCCTCCCGTCGTCGGGGGCCCGGCTGCAGAAGTTCAACGCTGCGAACAACTTGTTCTCCGGGGAGATACCCGCGGGGCTCGCCGCAGGGATGCCGCTGCTGCAGGAGTTCAGTCTGTCGGCGAACCAGCTGTCGGGATCGATCCCGGCGAGCATCGCGTCGCTCGGTGACCTGGCGCAGATGAACTTCAGCAACAACCAGCTCACCGGCGAGATACCGGCAGCGCTGGGCTCCATGCCGGTGCTCACCCTCCTCGACCTCTCGTCGAACCAACTCTCCGGCAAAATCCCGCAGGAGCTTGGGTCGCTAAGGGTGAACCAGCTTAACCTGTCGTCTAACCAGCTCACCGGCGAAGTACCGGCTGCGTTCGCCATCTCAGCGTACGACCAGAGCTTCCTCGGCAACCCCGCGCTCTGCACGGGCGCGTCGTCGTCGGGGAACCTCGCGGGCGTGAGCTCCTGCGCAGCCAGGTCATCCGACAAGGTATCACCAGGCCTTCGCTCCGGCCTTCTCGCCGCGGGTGCCGTGCTCCTCGCCGTCACCGCGGCGCTCGCCTTCTTCATCGTCCGCGACATCAAGAGACGTAAGCGGCTCGCGCCGGCCGAGGAGGCATGGAAGCTGACCGCTTTCCAGCCGCTGGACTTCGGGGAGTCCGCCGTGCTGCGCGGTCTCGCGGACGAGAACCTGATCGGCAAAGGCGGGTCCGGGCGCGTGTACCGCGTGAACTGCCCCAGCCGTAGCGGCGGCGCGGGCGCCGGCACCGGCACCGTGGTGGCCGTGAAGCGCATATGGACGGGCGGGAAGGTGGAGAAGAACCTGGAGCGGGAGTTCGAGTCGGAGGTGAACGTGCTCGGCCACGTCCGGCACACCAACATCGTGAAGCTCCTCTGCTGCCTGTCCCGCGCGGAGACCAAGCTCCTGGTGTACGAGTACATGGACAACGGGAGCCTCGACCGGTGGCTCCACGGCCACAGGTGGGCCGCCGGGAGCGCGGGGGCGGTGGCGAAGGCCCCGTCGTCCGCCCGGCGAGCGCCGCTGGACTGGCCGGCGAGGGTGAGGGTGGCCGTGGGCGCGGCGGCGGGGCTGTCGTACATGCACCACGAGTGCTCCCCGCCCGTGGTGCACCGGGACGTCAAGTGCAGCAACATCCTGCTCGACTCGGAGCTCAACGCCAAGGTCGCCGACTTCGGGCTCGCCAGGATGCTCGTCCAGGCCGCCACCGGCACGACGGCCGACACCATGTCCGCCGTCGCCGGAACCTTCGGCTACATGGCTCCCGGTACGCACTAGTCGCTCACCTTGGTAAACGGTAATCCTCGACTACAATTTTCTCGGAAGCAGAGCAACTCATGTCCATGTTTGTGCAGAGTGCGCGTACACGAGGAAGGCGAACGAGAAGGTGGACGTGTACAGCTTCGGGGTGGTGCTGCTGGAGCTGGCCACCGGCAGGGAGGCCGGCAACGGCGGCGAGCACATCTCGCTCGCGGAGTGGGCGTGGCGGCACCTGCAGTCGGGGAAACCCATCGCCGAGGCCGCGGACAGGTGCATCGGCGACGCCGGGCGCAGCGACGACTTCGAGGTGGTGTTCAAGCTCGGCATCATATGCACCGGCGCGCAGCCGTCGACGCGGCCTACCATGAAGGACGTGCTGCAGATACTGCTCAGGTGCGAGCAGGCGCACCGGAAAACGGTCGCCGACGGGAACACGAAGACGGTTTCCGAGTACGATGCCGCACCGCTGCTGCCGTCGCGAGGGGGCAGCCGCAGGAAAACGCATTCGGACGACGACGACGACAAAGGCAGCTTTAACATCGTCTGATGAAATGCCATAGAGACCAAGTAAGGCACAGAAGTAATTAAGAGTTGAGCAGTGCAGTTTCTTAGGAGAGCAGGGCAGGGCAGATGATAATGGTGGATGGACACTGTGAGCCATCCCTTCAGGTGTATAGGCACTCATATTAAGTAGATCGAATATCATTTTGCAGACAAGGATGTGCATCCACACAAAAACAATACTGGAGATATCAGCCAACACGAAAATATGGTTAAATTGGACGATGTCGATCCCCATCTTTATTGGGAAAAGAAAATTACAAAAGGATTAACAGCAAAATGTTTGGATTACAACACCAGACAAGGGGAAAAAGAATCTGGCAGAACAGGAATGGCATTGTTCAAACTTCCATCTCCATTGTTCCTGCCATCGGAAACGCTTATGCATGCCATTAGATAGACCTCCAAACTCTTTGGCGCTATACTAGCTATTATCCTGCTGCAGAGGCACCAGAACCGTGTCCGCAGAATAGCCGAAGGTAAAAATTCCACCACTAGGGCAGCCCAGAATATTAGGTACGAATATTTGAAGGGGAAAAAAGAGGAGAGGCTACACTCAAGAGTTCAATCATCAGGCTTGTTATCAAGAGTAATCGACGTCCGCATACTGGGAGTGTGAGGCCGCGAGCAGAGCGGCCCCGATGCCAGAACCGTCGTTGGCCAGCTTAGCAACCAGAGATGAAGAGGCTTCATCCCCAAGGAGATCTGTAAGAGTTGCTTCTAGGCAACTGCTGAACTTCCTGTAATGTTCATAGAGACCACCATCCAAGGCGATGACAGTCCTGGGCATTGTGCTGCCGTCAGTTGGCACTTTGTCCCGGCCTAGCTTCTTGAGAATGCCATATATACCAGCAGCAGCCAAGCGTGCGCCGCGCTCAGCAACGATGTCACATATGTGACGAGTTATGTATCGTACTTCCAGGGAAGTGTCTGCAACCTGAACATGAGAGCAAGATGGTATACACGTAATCAATGGTCATTGAACATTCATTTCTGATGATATTCAGTTAGGTTCAAACAAGTCATACCCCAACAATATCCTTTAGCTTAGTTCCCAGAACTTTAAGGTCGTGTGATGCATCATGGTGCATGGCTGACATGTCCGGGGTCCTGCAATACATAAGGTTCAGAGAGTGAATTTACTCAGAATAAAGAATAGAGTGCAAAACTTAATACAAATAAATCCTCCTTTCGTGATTGAGCTCATGTGTGAAGACATTCGTTAGGAATTATCACATCTCTCTACCTTCTCAATATATTAAAATACGAGCTTTGTGTTTCATAAAAAATCTTATTTTGTGCTACTGATGGCATGGAATTTCATCTGGTGTCAACAAAGTAATCTAATCTATTAGCAACCTATTATATAATATTTGGCCCTGATAAATACTAGCCCTAACAACCACCTAGATTTTATGAGCCATTTGATAAAAGAAAAGAAAAGGAAAGGAAAACAAGTTTAAGTTCTCCTCTGATTTTGAATTAGAATAGTATAAGGTGTGCAAAAAGAAACTTTATCCAGCTAGGCATTGCGCACACCATCCAGCTAATTATTCTAATACACCAGAGAAAAAATACCAAGTTTTGAATTCCACAGTTGTGACAAATTGACATTGACCGAAAATGTATTTTTATCAGCAGTGATGATGAGCTGGCATTAAGTTTTAAATATTTGTCACCTCACACGGATTATTCAACTGAAGTACATGATAACTTAAGAAGGCACGCAACTTCCCTATTTTTCTATACTTTTGGCTTGGACGGACTAGTCAACTGATTTTGAGATGATAAATTCAGAAGAGAAACTGCTTCCTTGTGCAGTTGGACTATTATTATCACCGGCTCAATATTAGTGTGGAACCAAGGTATTTAAATAGAGGAACATATGCACTTTAATCATAGAGGTTATGAAAATTCTTGATCAGCATTTGCTAAAGCAAACATATATAGCTAAATGACCAATGGATCAGGAAAATATACCTCAGTACAAATGGCTGTTCCAGCTTAGGTGGAACAACATCCCCAAACAAAGCAGCATCATGAGCCAGTTTCAGTAAGATTCTTCGCACAATCTCCCCAAGATACATGCCCGAAATCATCTTTTCATATATCTGTCACACAGAAGATATTCACATATATTAGTTCGGTTTATTAACAAAATATAAATGGAAGTGAAAATACCACTGAGATAAACACCTGTTCCCCAGGATTCAAACTTTCAAAATCCATGGCTTTATCGTATTCCGAAAGTGGAAGCTTGTCTGATTTAAAGCTTCCCCATTCTGTGTTGATTACCTAGAGAATATCAAACAATTTTGTGGTTAGGCTGATATAATACAGAAGTAAAGATACAATGCATGTGTAAGACCATACAATGTTTCATGGAACTTCTATTCCAAGCAGGTGGAATTTCAAAAACTCACCATATTTCCAGATTTAGGAAGTAATCCAGTCCACTTAGGAATTGCGTTAGCATGCTCGACATATGCAGCATTTGTACCAGTGCCCAAAATTACAGCAGCAACCACATCATTATCCAAATATCTCCCACCAGCCAATGTGCCGACTGTGTCGTTAACCTGCAAAATATCAAGACTCAGCCTAGATGTAACAGAATATCACAGAGATAAAATGTTTTGCATGATGCAAACCATATTTGCATCCCCATCAACAGAGAAAAGATTAACAAAATACAGAAGTAGCCTCAGGATAAAGAGAAATTAGCATTTGCCTTATTTACGAGAATAAAAAATAGATGTGGTGTATTACCAATGCTGAAACTTTCATATCCAGCCCCTGCCTCTCCATGGCCTTGCTCAACTCAGACACAACATCCTCACCAACCTAGTTAAGAATAATCAAGTAACACATGAAAAAGTAACTGTCGTTATTATGTGATGATTGCTAAATTGACTCAGATACCATTAACCGAGAAACATACTATTCTTGCTGCATCTCAAAATATGCTTCCAAACCATGCTAGACATTTCATCATTGAGATAAATAAATCCGTTAACACAATAATGTAATGACTAAGGACAAAGTATCAGAGAACCAAGTGAATAAAAACAAAATAATTTTTAATAGCCACACGCCCACAAAGGGACTGGAACAGTCTAGTCTCTAGCTGCCTAAGAGCAATCCCTATTTGTGCAATCCAAAGTAAACATATTGTCCAAGACCATCCCTCAATCCCTACTGTCCTAATCTGGCTCTAGCTCTAGGACAAGGGGAAGATCTTCCTTTAGTCCTCTACGCCATGTACAAATGACTATAAAATCATCTCTATCAATTAATTAAATTAAAATTTGAAAATATATGACTAGGAGATGGCATCTAGTACAATAGAAAAATTGCCTTCTCACAAGATTTACAAGATCATCTCTTTTTAATGAGAAGGAAAATCTGTTCTTTCATTTCTCTCCTTCAAAGTAATGCATTATTCTAGATAGATGGTTTGGCTAGGAAAAGGATAATGTCACACCATTCTATGTGGCCCTTAAAAATCAGCTATACAGTTACAACAGTGATCAAGGACTGAAATTGACTTCCTTCGAGGAAAGAAGCAATTGCCTTATCAAATCAAGTGTTACCACCAGAAACGTGCTGAAGTAATTCTTGTGTTTATAAGAAATTCCAGTTGATGCCAAATAACTAATGTGCTAGGAGTTGAACGATATATTCTGCATAGTGTTCTGAACTTTACCGTGCCGTTGATCGAAAATCCCTTTGTCCACTTGATGAGCGTTCCTGATGATATTGATAACTGGTTCACTGGGAAGGAAAAGGTGAAACCCAGCTCTCTCTGCCTCCCCTCTGGGAGGTGGAACTGACCACCTTCTGTATCCACAAATTCAGCCAATGCGGCAGCAATAAAATCAAATAGTTCCTGTATCAATAATTCAAATACATTAGCAAGCATGAGTGCAAATTTTCAACTCCAGGGAATATCAAAATCAGGCAGCAGGTACTCACCATGGAAGTCCCAACCATGAGGTGTGGTGGGATAGAGACTTCCTTGGACTCTTGCTTGACAACACGTTTCTCCTTTCCTCCGAGTTGAACTCGCAGAACACGGAAGTTGGTTCCTCCAAGATCCAGTGCATAGAACAACCCATGTTCGTCTCTGCACAAAAAGCACCCAGATAATTAAACAATAAATCAACGAGTCTAGAAAAAATGTCATGTTTATGACTGAATTGCATGTAACTGGCTGAATGTGTCTGAAATTTTAGAAAAAAAAAGTTAGTTTAGAATCTATGAACCTTATTTTCAGTGAATCTATGAAACTTATATGCAATGAAGAGGGTGATCCTTTAGAGAAACTTAGCATTTAACAGAATATACCTAGAGAAAATGAGGCGACTGATGGATATAATTGGACAAACAAAATTTTGAAACAAACCACGAACACGTATGGATTATTCTACAGAATCCGCAGAATTGAGCATACGGGAGCAGACATGAGTGAACCATATTCATGTCATAAATCGTAGTGTACATCCCACTAATGGCTTGACAAATGAGCAGCCTAGCAGGAAATCATTGAAATCTCATTTCACTCTGTAACTACCATATTTAGGATCTGGAGGCATCGGAGGCGGCAGGGCGGAATAGGTCGGTTGACATGAGATGAAGGACCCATGATCCATCGAGAACGAAACGAGATTCAGATAAGAAGCGCGATTTCCGCGGCGCGATCTTACGCAATAAGATCCGGGCATTTTCATTCCTAAGCAAGGTAGGGATAGAGGGATTCCTGACGGTTACGCGATCAAGGAATCAGAATTCGTCCGCACGCGACTCTCCCATCAACAGACGGCATGTTCCGGATCACAGAGTTCATAAGTCAACCGGACACAAAAAAATACAGTATATAGGAAAGGATAAAGGAGAGATCAGATCAGATCAGACGGATCGTGGACGGGGAATGAGATGATCCCTTACCCGGTGGGGAGGTTGTCGACGTAGGAGATGAGCATCTTGAGCTGGCAGTGGATGTCTCCGCGCAGGCCGCGCTCCATCTCGGTGACGAGCGCGTCGGAGATGCCCCTGAGCAGGGCCGTGGGCGTGGAGAGCATGCGCTCCACCTCCTCGATGACGTCCCCCACCTTCCGCTTCCTCTCGGTCTCGGCGGCGCCCGCGAGCTCCGCATCCCTCCTACGCCGGCGCCGGCCCAGCACCACGGCCGTCCCCACCGCCGCGCACACCACCACCGCCGTCCCCACCGCCGCCGCCTTCCCCATCGCCGAGATCAACCAACGACCGATCGACCGGCACGAACTACACAGGAATTCCTCTCTGGATCCGAGGCTGGTGAAGGAGGAGGGATCGTTTCCCCGGGAGCGTAGGGAGAGGGAGGAGGACGGGAGCAACTGGCCGTGGGCGTTTTAACCGGTACCTTTAACTT
Source organism: Avena eriantha (assembly GCA_910589775.1). Lineage (NCBI taxonomy): Eukaryota > Viridiplantae > Streptophyta > Magnoliopsida > Poales > Poaceae > Avena > Avena eriantha. Next base: position 378,349,729 of record OU342746.1, on the reverse strand, counting down.
CCCCACAACCCCGTTGGCTTTGCGGCATTTATGGATCCACCTATAATTACACGGGCGGCTGAGACTCTTTTGAAGCCCACGTGGACGGCCCGGATCGGAGCCTTGAAGAGGTGGATCTGGATTTTTTGGATTAGCGAATTAACGCAGAAATTACCTAGCGGATTTTCTGCTGTAAAATTACTTATCGGAATTACTTCCAGATATACATTACGGTAAGTACTGCTCCCGTATTAATTACCAGTCGGATTTGGCGAGGCGATCTTCAATTAGCGCGTTGACCGATATCCCAGCCCCACATTCCAGTGTGTCTAAAAAATCTTGCGCGGAAAGTCAAAGAGGGGGTAAAAGGGTTAGGAATCCGGTGTCACGTGGATGGCTGGGCTCCACCGTAGATTCCTGGCGTCAGGATGATGCCATGGTGTGGCCACGTGGCGGGGAGGGAGAGGGCCTACGATAAGGTCAACCGCCGCCACCAGCCGTCCGGTGCTGCGGACCGGAGCAGCGACGTTCGGCTCGACCACGACGGCGACAACGCAGCCGCGGCACCGGCACCGACGACACCTCGCTGGAAAAGCCCGGCGAACTGTTGTAAAATGGCTCGTTGTAAAGCCCCACGCGTGACGCGAGGATTATAGTATGGACATGATAATCGTGTCGTATCGTATCATGTCAACCTAATTACTACCCGATTCACATGCATTTATTCCAAATGCAAACCAGCACTCCGCGCTTTTTTTATTCATCCACTACATCGAAGCACGCCGCTCTAATTGCTGATACTCCTTTTAATCGTCATACGTTTAGCGCACCTAGTAGCAATTTATTTCTTACCATTTACATTTTTTATGTTACCGATGCAACATGGTAGTAGCAAGCCTATTCGTTAGATAACCTAAGAGGTTTAGATCAATCCGTACCGTCGGTTACCTAGGGTTTACGAAACCGACCAAACCTTTCTCTAACACAAGTTGTAATCCATCAAAGTATGAATAATTGCAGCCCAATCATGTTATGCTACATGGTATCACATTGACCTTCGATCCTCGGCCTCCTCTCTCCCCAAACCCTATCCTTAGCCTTAGCCCTAGCCGCCCAACACCATGACTCCTGAAGAGATCGACGAGAAGGAGAAGAAACTTTGTGCCTGCGCCGACGCTCTTGACAAGTGCAAGGTCGAACTCTCCCAGCAAGCCGACAACAAAGGAAAAAACATCAACACACCATCTCTTCATGCCCGGCACCTAGTCCCTCCACCTATGCCACCTCCATCAAGATCCATGTACACCATCACCCACGACCTCAATGCTTCTAACTATACCAATTGGCGCGAGCTCTTCCTCGTTGCACTCGGTCGGTACGGCCTCACCTCTCATGTGCGTGCATACGCCGGCGTTTCTCCCTTAGACACTTCACCCACCTATGATTAGGGCCACGATGACTACACGGTCCTCGCTTGAATCTATGGCTCTGTCTTATCCCATCCTCTTGGCATCGTCATGTCCCCGGCTTCACGACACGCACGATCTAGGAAGCCATCGAAAACCTCTTCTGTGATTAAAAAAAGCATCGGGTAATCTAGCTGGAGGGCGGTGTTCAGGAATATTCCGCAAGGCGACATGACGATAAACGACTACTCCACCAAGCTCAAACCTCTTGCAATGCCGGTCAGTCAATCAACGACAAAGCACTCGTCCTCACCCTCCTCTGTGATCTCAATGACACCTTCGCAAACCTCCACTATGTTCTTCTGTTTTAGGTACCGTTCCGCTATGTTCCTGCATACGCGCTCAGCGTTGATCTTGGAAAAGAAAATAGACACCAAAAACACCACCTCCATGGTGCTTTGGGATCATATTCTGCTACACTATTTTGCTAATGCAAAAGGACAAAGGATAAAATAAATTCACTATCTTCTTTTTTCTTTCTATAAGGTACATCGCTAAGAGCTTCTGGAGTGGAAAAAAGAACTAGTTTTAGGGCATTTAGGGTTAAAAACATGCTCCAACAAAAGGCCTATTTTGTTTTGGTAATGCGAGAAATATTGGGCAGCCAAACATTTTGACCTCTCGTGCTGTAAATTTTGGGAACGACATGACAACCGTAAAACAAAAGTTCCACACACCCACAACACCAACTGCTCGCGCTAAATTTTTTATTCCGCACGCCCGCCGCCAGCCCTGCCTCTCACCCGACCGTCTTCGTGGCAAATCAAATTGATTCGGTCCAGACGACGGTCTATCGTTGTCACTCAGCTACGCTCCGGTTTGGTCACATTGTCTCGCTTATCCAGATGGTTGCACAAGCACCGCGGATGAGCTAAATTGGGATTCGGTGTTGTGCCACCATCGGTTCATTCTGGCCCACTTCCACCCCTTTAACAGGTTATGAAGTCCCGACATTGCCCTTCAACATCGATCTAATGTCCATGGAGGCGTCGTGCGACCCTCTCACGATCACCACGATCGAGACTTGCCGCGGTGACGAGGGTGACCTCGGCAATATCCATTGTTATGGACTTGGGTTTATGGGAAGAGAGCGCTGGCGATTTCATCGGCTTATCAAACAAACAAGGAAGACGATTTACCCAAATTCAGGCCCTCGTAGAGGAAACCCTGCTCTTGCTTGTCCGATCTTTATTGATGGGGAGTACAAAGTCTCTGAGTAGCTAGATGTGATCTAGTTGACACTGGATTGTTGTGACAGGAAAACGGTACCCTCTTCGTCGGCTCCTCCCTACTCGTATACGAGGGGCTGGTCCCAGAGTCCTCTACGAGTCGGATTACAACTCGAATACAATCTCTACGACTATGTCGGTTTATAGCTTTAGGCTTCTGCATTGGTCATCACATCTGGTTCCTAGGCTTCGGATGCTCATAGGACTCTTTGTTTTTTAATTTTACATGTTCCTAGAATAAAGTACCAAGGTTAACACATTTTGGATGAGATTAAGTTGATGAAACATATGGAGTAGCAAATTCTTGTATGAACACTATTTAGTAGAAAAATTTCTTAGGTTGTTCTGTAACTCTGATTGCTTTCATATTTGAATTGTAGTTACAACTTTTCATCCTCTATATGCACAAAAATTTGCAAAAATTCCTGACATGTTTAGGTGGTCGAAATAATTGCGCTTTGATGTTGGTGCTTTTCTGGATAGATTCTGTCTATGATTGTTTAGTGCATTTTTTTAGGTTTAAAATTGATTTTCCATGAATCTTTTGATGGTTAGGGAACGTACACTATACCTGCTGGACACTTCAAATAAAATTATGGCTAAGGATTTTATGGCAGCTAGCAATATATCTTTATGTCCATTAATATCACTCAATAGAAAAGAAATAGAAGAAAGTTTTGTGTTGAAGTCTTTTAACAGGGAATGAGGAATACCACACTAAGAGTTATCCAAGGATGGTGAAATCCATAATCTTTGGGATGCCCAAGGCACTCCACTCGATCTATTATACTCTCAGTTTGCAAACCCCTAAATTTTGTTTTTTGAGAAACATAAGATTATTGTAGAAACTTGGAGCATCTTTGTCTAATTTTATGTTTAGTTTTGCATGTTTTCTTGAGGATAAATGAGACTACCATGATAGATATTTTGCATGCCTAAGAAAAAGTTACTGAAATTAAAAAGAAATTGAGTTGAATGCTATCAAAAGAAAAAGGGAATGAAAACGGAAAGTTGAAATGTAAGTTACATTAAGTGTTACTTGTTTCAAATACTTTAGTGAATGATAATTTGTAAGTGCCTTATTTAGTGCTACATTTTATTCACATGCATAGATGGTTAATTTTAAGGAGCCTTGTTTGATAAGAAATGATTAGCACTATGTATACTTTGGTATGCTTGTAGATCTCCTTTTGCTAGCCCAAAATTCGCAAACAATATAAGACTTGTATATCGAAATACCTTAAACTCCAACAGCATACACCATACCTACATATGTGGCACTTGCTACTCTAAGTATAATATATGTGCTATGCCTTCAAGTACTTCAAAATAATCTATTTTTTGTAGTTTAGAGCTCATGAGAAAGTAAGATGTGGGATGAAACCACTAGAGCACAACTATTTGAAATAAAATAGAATATCAAATCAAAATTTGACCTATGGTAATTGGAATTATGTAAGTTACATGTTTGACAGTTTATAAGTTGTTAGCCGAACCATGCTATCATGGGGAATACTTTCAACATTGGACTACTACTTTTTGCTGATATCATGTTCTTTTGGTTATGGATTCATCGATATGAAATAAATTGGAACACTCAATAAAGCTTTCTGGAGTTTGCATATAATTAGAGGGACGCTTAGGCCGCCAATCTAAGTCATGCTATTTATCATGGTGGAAGTTTACAACATGAATATTCTATGAAGCATTTTTAATAAAAAAAACTATGAAAATAGTAAATAAAATAAAGTGTTGATAGGTTCATTTGTCTGTTCGTCTTATCATCTAAGTATGGATAGACCCTCACAAAGGGACTCCTCGTACAAAAGTTCAAGAGGTACCTCAGTTGACGCTCTTGTTTGAAACTGTATGCTTACAATGACAAAACCGCTTCAGTGATCCTAAGTTGAGTAGCATGAGGTGTGGGTACTTATGGTCAAGGGGCATGAGACATTCAACTTGTAAGGGGTCAATCACATAAACCATACCTACTTTTGTCAACAAAATATGCCTGAAACCTCACTCTTATGATTACCATTGACTTGAGATACATATCTTAAAACTTTATTTTATGCTCTCACATATCTTTCATTTTATTGAAGGACTAGCACATGTGTTCTCTGCTTACTTTCTATTGCCAAAGTATCAAAAGATCAAATGAAACAGAAGAGTCTTCCATAATTCTATAGGTTCACCGAACCATGCTTAATTTTTCATAGTACTTCCATTTGTTTCAATACAAAACAACTTATTGTTAAGCATGTATGTAGTGTATAAGAATATTACTTTATAGCTCATTTTATTTATTGCTATTCTTTAAAGATTGAACCTCGTAAACTTTGTGTGACAATGATATAATGTATGATATGAAACATAGCAACAAATTCTAAAGTCCATGTTTAGTTTTATCACCTTCATGCTCAAGGACGAGGATAGGTTAAGTTTGGGGATGTTGATGCATTTAAATGCATACATGAACTTTTTATTTTATTGTGTTAAAATCATTATTATTTTGTAACTTTGGTATATTTATTGGTATTAACCTACTAATAGTTGCAAAAGTGCACATATTCTCGTTTACACTTTTTTGTGTAGGAAATACGCAAATATGGAAAAAACGGTCATTACGGTGAAATTTGGAGTTTCGTGAAATTTGTCCCTGGAGAATAGTTTTTAAAGATTTCCATGATCGACCCTGAAGATGGCGTAAAACGGAAAAAGTCAAATATGAAAGTTGTTGGAAAATTTATGTTGATTCTGTTTGATACAAAGTTTCTTCAGATGATGAAGACTTGAGCCTACACTAGAATACAAATATTCAATTGTAGCATCGGGGGTTACTCCCATCGAAAACGCTAGCCGTGCACCAATAGAAAAAATAAAAACTCCTCCGTAGTCGACAATGAAGAAGATGAAAGATTTGAACCTACATTCGAATATAAATATTCGACTATATAGCATCAAGGGCTACTCCCATTGGTAGCGCTGGTCGCGCACCCGATATAACAAAAGCAAAAATCCTCTAACCGAGAGAATAAAAAATAAAAAACGATAAGCATTACACAAGTGTATCCTCACACGGTTACTTCGATCGGGAGTGTTAAACAACGCACCCGATAAAAATGATAAACAAGCTATAACTTCAGTAACTTGAGTAGCCAAACAAGGCAGTCGATAAAATATTAAAAACTCTCGGACCGTGTCCACCGTGATAATATGTCTAAATGTCATGTCTATCAACATGAAGGTGAGACCCTAGGATTTGTCCTATGAGGCCTAATAATCGCATCTGAATACGCTCTGCTAGTAATTTTCATATCCACGATACGATGAAAAATCTCGACGGACGCGTTGGGTACCCAAAACATAAAACTGGAATTCAGTAATCGGTAAGACCTCCACGACCCGAACTGAGTTACACCAGTATATGTCGAGTTCGAGTCTAGGGAGTTGAGCTTGAAGTAGGTTCACAATGTTTTTCCCAAGAGAAATTAACTAGTTTCCAATCCATCGTATGCACTACACTCATTATACCAAATACCCATGAATAAAATATTTATAAATACAAAAAGAAAACTTTAGGTTCAATACATAAAATGTCTTTAAGACTCAACACGAATCTACGATTCGAATGGAGTCTCGGGGACTACTGACATGGGTATGACTTATCGGGTTCCTGTAATTGGTATACATGGTAGATACTTAAACTACGGCCCACAAAGAACTAAGAGTCCTGAAAGCATCTGAATCCTAGGAACCGTACATGTTGATCAAGATAGAAGCAATAAACGACATATAATTGAATAGTTGTAATTGATCTTTTTGCTGATCCATGTTGGACTCTGAGACCTAGCCTCTCGTATAAAGGCTGGGAGGAGTCAACATAGGGGTACCATAGCTTAGAGTAACACACAACCCGTCGTGAGTTAAGATCACATCTAGCGAATCGGCGACTCTGTAACCCTTTGTTTTCATAATCAGGCAGGTCTTCGACTCTCTTGTTTGTCTAATAGGCCGATAAAATCACCAACGCTCTTTTTCCATTAAACTCAAGTCCATAATCATGGGCATTGCTGAGGTTACCCTTCGTCAGCTTGTGCCTTGGTCATCACGTCTGGTTCCTGAGCTTTAGATGCTCCTAGGACTCTTTGTTTTATGTGGGATTTATGGTCCTTAGTTCACACACGCACCAGGTATAACAATAGTGGAAACCCGATAAGTCATTCCCATGTCACGAGGTGACCACCTAAGGTCCCCACGAGCAGTCGGCCACCAATTGGGCCACCTAGCTCCCAACACATCATTTCTCGCAAAAAAATAGCCTCGTCCCTAACAAACAGCTGTGTGAGTCCCTACTCGGTGCACACAAGGTGTTCGAGAAAATGCGTCAAAGATAAGTTCCTTGTTTCTCCACTTTTTTGTTTCTAAAATTTGTTACTAAGGTGTAGCAGTAGTTTGTAACTAAAAACACCGTGGTGTAGGTGAGTTTGTTTCAACATTCCTCTTCCAATGAATAATATGACATGAATGAAGATGATGCCACTGATATAATTTTGATGTTCTAGTCTTCGATCATGAGAGGATTCGAAGGCTAAGAATTGATGAGCGCAATAGACTCATGCTAAACTACTTATGTTGAAATCTAGTGGATCTAAAGTGGTACTTTGATGCCAATTTGGGATATCAATTGATTTTTTCCAAGAAATCGTAGGAGTGTGTCAAGGTGCATGATCGGTTCTTTGAGTATATGCGGAATTGCGCCCGAGAACTTGGACATAGCACCTTCCAAGAGGTGACTGTCGCATTGCACATGATGGCATATGTTATTCTTTCAGATCCCGTTGATGATCACTTCACAATGGGTGAGAGCCAGACCATCAAGTGTGTGAAGCACTTTGCAATAGCGATGGTCAAGTATCTAGGCCTGAGTATTTGAGATCAACCAATGCTCGAGACATTTACATGTTTTTAGGATGAAGAAAGCATGTGGGTTTCCATGTACGACCGGTTCAATTGATTGCATGTATTAGAGGTGAAATAACTTCCCTATAGCATGGCAAGGACATAAGGATTCCACCTCATTATTGAAGTAGTGGACAATCACAAGACATGGATATATCATGCATTTTTTGTTTGGATGTCTCATTCTTGCAATGACATGAATGTTCTCCATGATCACCTCTCTTTTTAAAAAATAGCCAATCCTGAGTCAACACTAATGGAGTTTCAAGAAAATTGTCACACCTACAACATGGTCTACTCCCTTGCAAATGTAATATATCCTAAGTGGGATACTTATGTCAAGCCAAATCCAAACCCATGTAAAGAAAGAACTTCAATTCCATAACGATCAAGCAGCAACTAGGAAAGATATAGAAATGGCTTCTAGGATTTTGCAAGAATTTTCTTTTGTGAGAGGATCGAGTATGTTTTGGGATCAAGAGATCCTTTGGAACATCATGAACACTTTCGTGATCATGCACAACATGATCATTGAGAATGAGCATGGATTTTTGTTGGACTTGGCATCTACGACTTGATGGGAAAACCGGTGCAGACGCGTAGAACGCATGCCAAATCTGACGCTTTCTAGCAAAGTACCATGACATTCTAGATTCATATATGCATGAAGATCTTCAGAAAGATCTCATTGAGGAGTGGTGGACAGGGAAGGACAAACAAAACCACTAGTTTTATCTCTATGCCACACGATGTATATGATGAACTTTGTGTCGATTTGTATGCTAATAATTGATGAACTATTCGTATGTGATGTAAAAATTAAGTAATATTTCTGTTCTATTTGTTTTAGATTCATTTGAGCTGAGTTTCATATATGTATGTAATTGTGGAGAAGAAATAGATGTTTAAGTGCCCTATTTTGTTGGAAGTATAAATTTACTACCTAGTCTCTTCCACCAGATCGGCCTTTGGTTGCAATGGCTACAGCATGTAGTTCTACATGGTATCGGATTCAAGTGGTCTTGAGTTTAAGACTCACTTGGGGCAATATAAAATAAAATTATTGCAACTCACTTTAGGTCTACCTTTAGGCTTGAGGGAACCACACATGAGGGAAGGTGTTAAAGTATAAATGTATTTCCTAATGTCTTCCATGAGATCGACATTTTGGTTGCATTATCTGTAGAATGCAGTTCTACATATTTACATCATCTGCTACAATAGTGTGCCACCCAATTTTTGGTGGACTAAAACTTTTATAGGTCCTATGTGTTACAACATCTATTGGAGATGATCTTGCATATAGGTATATTCTATGGAACATGCCTATGCAAACAACAAAGACCATGAGAACACAATAAAAACAAAGGAAGTGGGTTTTAGGGTCTTCTTCACAACTACCATAACCACAAGTTACATCCTACCTTCCTCATGGGATAAAATGTTAGTGAAAGGGAAATGGATGTCGCCTAGAGGAGGGTGAATATGCATTTTAAAATTATTACTCCGTACGATTTAGGCTCTAATAAATACGGAATAAAACTAACATTTAATTTATTAAGCAAAAACATATATCCACTAGGTTCAACAAAGTGCACCAACAACCTATGCTAAGCAAGACAAACAACAAGATGATAGCAAGATATAATACTTCAAGTACAATGGCTATCACAATATAAATTGCATAAGTATAGGGCTTGGTTGCGAGTTAACCGATGGACGCGGAGACGATGACTTGTTATCCCGAAGTTCATTTCCAAAGAAGCTACATCTCCGTTGGAGAGGTGCGATGGCGCAATCTACTTCGAACGCCACGAATGGCTCGCCTTGAGGTGTGGTGGCTCGATGCTCACCCAACGCCACATAAGGCCTCACCCCAAGATCCGAAGGCATGCAAACCATCGACGCCACAAAAGGCTCACCCTATTCTCCTGTGAGCTCGCCACAAAGGCCTACCCACGATCCACCATGGGACACTTGAGGGCGGTCACTAAACCCATACAAGCTTGGGGAAATCTCTACAACTCAATTGAAGGGCTCCCAAGAAACGCCACAAAGACTCCACAAAGCTACAACAGGCCACAAGCTTGAGGAGTCTCCACAACTCAATTGGAGGCCTCAAGAACACAGCACAACTCCACACAACCGTCTATGGCTCCAAGAACCTAAGAGAAACAAGCCCAAGAGCTTGAACTCGCCAAATCTTTGAGGAGAACTCAAACCTATGCACCAAATACAAGAGGCAAGTCCTTCACTCTCAAATACCACCAAAACTACAAAAGATATTGGGGTAATAAGAGAGGAAGACCACAAGAGGAGAACACAAAACTCTCTAGGATCTAGATCCCAAGGGTTCCTTCACAAAGAAGGGATTTGGTTTGGTGGGGGTTGTAGATCTAGATCTCCTCTCTCAAATCCCTCAAAAATATGCAAGAATCAGAGGGGGGAGGGGAGAGGGCAAGCTCTTCAAGGTCAGCAATGGAGGAGAGAGAGAAGGGCAAGAACCAAGAAAAGAGCTTACCCCGCGAAGGGGATGAGGTGGCCCTTTTAAAGGGCTCCTAGATCTGGCCGTTATGCACAGATTTGTGCACGGGCGGTGATGAGGGGTAACCTCAGCAATGTCTATGGAAAAATACTTAGGGTTTTGCGGAAAAGAGAACGCTGAGGATTTTGTAGGATATCAGGATAACAATAGAATCAAAATCGCGTGAATATTTGGTAAATTGCACTATTACAGGTCGCTTGGGAATTGTTGGGTGTCCTCGCCTAAGCTTCTCCCGTCCTATATATAATAGGCCGGGTCTCAAAGTTGTATGCGGATAGGTTACATATACGTAATTACAATACCAACACGATGCCGATCCTTTTTCCTCTTTCCTAATACAACTACAGTCTTTGTCGGTTGCTCCTTTAGGCTATCATCTTGACTCTTTATGGGTCGTAAGCCTTGTATACAATCAGGGTAGTAGATCATAAGGACTCGAGTAGTCGTACCTATGTTAGTAGCCCTCGAGACTCTACCTGAACCGTAGGTTTTGGGTCGAGTCTCAAGGACATGCTTTAATTCTTTTCCTTTGTTTTTTTACATTTTTAGCTTTATAGGGATTTGGTACAACGACCCTGATGCCTCCGACGAATTGGGAATCAGTTAATTGCTTCTGGGAAAAACAAGGTTGTCCTACATCAAATTCAAGTCCCCATGCCTGAACTCGGAATTTATTACTGGCGTAATCCAGTTTGAGCCGCTGAGGTCTTATCGAATACTAAATCCAGTTCTTATTTTATCAGGTACCCAACACGTCCATCGGGATTTTTCATCATATAATAGATACGGATATGTTACTGGCAGAGCGCATTCTTGTGCGATTACCAGGCCACACATGACGAATCTTGGGGTCTTACCTTCATGTTTCTGAACATGACATTTGGATTTTTGTTGCGTTTGGGTGCGATCCGAGATTATTTGTTTTTGACTTTTGTTGAATGGCTGATTTAAATGCTAAAACTAATAGTTTCTTATAGACCCTCCCGATAGGAGTTTTATCTTTATCAGGTGCGCGTCAGTGCTCTTGATAGGAGTAGCCCCTGAGACTATGTTTGGATGTATGTATCAGGATATAGACTCGAAAATCTTTTATTATGGCGTTTAATGATTCCCCAAAAATTTGTCGGGTGCACGACCAGCGCCCCCGATAGGAGTAGCCCCCGAGGCTATGGTCGATTTTTTTGTTTTTGTTTTTGACTGTAGTCTCAATCCTTTTCATAGAGAAATTTACTTTGACTCCCTAATTTTCTTCGGGTGTGTATCTTTTCCACGGAACCGTTCTTGTTATGACGTCACTAATGATGAAATTTATGTTGTTGATTCTCAAAAGATATGTCTTTGACGAGACATGTTGAACGTGGGCCCGTGCTGTAGTAATGATGATGCGTGGTGGCGTATTCAGCGAAATTTTAGACTATACGTCCCCCTTTTTGCACGAAGATCGAGGCGACATGCGCTGTTCTCCCGTTTTTACCACAGTAATAACTTCTTAAGATATTTTCCTTTACAGAATCTGTTGACACGTGTCACGATCATGTATCCTTCAGACGGTTCAATTTTACATCAAACGGTCTAAGCTATGTGCCTTTGCTCTTTTATAAAGGGAAGGGGATTTCTTTTACTTCTTTTACCCCTTCCTTGCTAACTTCATCTTCTTCCTTGCGCCTTTGCCTTTTCTCTATCCTTCTCGCGAACTCCTGCTTTGCGCTAGCGTCGCTCCTTCATCGCCATGGGAAAAAGCAAGTTGGGAACTTCCTCCACGACCGCCAAGGCCACCAGGAAGAGGCTGTCAGATGGGCCCCTTCCAAGTGCACGACGCGGGAGCTGCATGAGGCGCGGAACTCCAGCCATCTTGTAGAGGGTATCTTCAAGCTTCCTAGGGACGAAGCTGCTCCAATCCCCAAATCGGGCTGGAGGGTAATGTTTCTCTCCTTTCTTTTCTGTGGCCTTTCTCTCCATGTCCACGAATTCCTTCGTGCTCTCCTTTTCGTCTATAGCGTGCAGTTGTATTAGCTCACGCCGAACTCTATCCTCCATGTTGCTTGTTTTGTTACTCTATGTGAATGATTTATCGGGATTCATCCCCACTGGGGCATGTGGAAGTATTTCTTTTACGTTCATCGTAATGCCACCGATACCATCATCCATGGCATTGGAGGCGCCATTTTTTCTGGCCGCTCCGATGTAGACTATTTTGATTTTAAGCTTACTGAATCCGTCCAAGGGTGGAAAACCAAGTGGTTTTACATCAAGGATCAGTCAATCGAAGGTCAGTCATTTGGCTTAGCCCCCTTTGACCCCAAGAAGTCTTGCCGCAAACTTGATTCTTGGGATCAACATCCCATTCGCAAAGAAATGACGGAGATCGAACCCCTACTTGCCCGTATTGCAAAATTGCATCATGAGGTTGGTAAGGAACTGTCGGGACTTCAAATTGTGGCATATTTTTTGTGGATCTTTGTGTAGCCCCTGCAGGCCAGATTTTCTGGTATGTGGGCACATACCGGCAAGAAAGACCCCATGAGGATTTCACAGGATGATCTTACACTCAAGGTGTATGAAAAAAGGGTTCGAAATTTAATGACCCTTACGAAGAAAATCGTAGTGCCCGCTAATTGTCGCGTAGATCCCTTCAGCAAGAAGAACCGCCTTCCTGAGGTAAATTCCTTGATCTTTTTGCTCTATCTTCATCGTTTCTGCAGTTGTCTTCTTTTATGATTGTTAATCTTCTATTTGCATAGGATCATGATCACCTATCCTGCCTTCTTCCACTTCCTGAGAGCGGTGAGCTTCCCACTAATCCTTCTGCATCCGATGATCTCCTTATGACTAGGACTGTCATTGATGAGGAGGTGGAGACATCTGCCGCAGAATCTTCATCAGGGATGTCGTAGCTTCCGTCAGCTCGTTCCGAAGATTTTCGCGTCGCGCCTATTGGCGAAAATTGGAAACATCCTGACACCACGGAAACCATCGAAGACTCGGATGATTCTACGGCCTCGAAACCTTCGGGTGTCATTCCATTATCATCATCTCCTCAGAAGAACCTATTACGTTTTACGCAAGACGTATCTTCGTAAGTACTTATCTCCTCTTTACTGTTTTGTTGGATGATTCAATTGTTGATGCTTCCCTATTTTTATTCTTGCTCTTGTAGTGGTGATGATGGTGAAGATCCGCCCTTGTCTCCTCCTGGCACTTCTTTTGCTCCTGCTGCCATGGACCCGAAGGATTTGGTCACATATTCTGCGGATCCACTTATCCAGAAGGATGTTGCCACTTTGTCAAAACCACCGCCACAGAAGAAAAGAAAATTGGCTAGCAAAGGCGAAATTATATCTTAGAGCCCTGTCAAGGTGGATATCCAAGATGTAAGTACATCCGTGCTTTTTAATTTCACTCTGGATCCTCCTTTGCTTGTCTTTCCTGATGTCCTTCTTCACAGCCTCTGATGCATGAGATGGTTGATATGGCCTCTCATTTCATCAACATCCATAATGAAGCCGAGGGCCTGAAAGGTATATTTTCATCTTCTCGCGACTTCTTATACTCCCTCCCATTTTACTGACTTTTCTGTACTACTTTTTGGTTTCTTCAACCGCCACCAAAGAGTCTGAGGTCATTCGGGACGAGGCATTGAAGTGTGTCGACGATCTGGAGGCCAAACTTCAGTTTGCTGAAAAAGCTTTGGGAGAGGCCAAATAGAAGGCCCGTGCTGATGCCGAAGAAAGGTCCAAACAAGTTGCCACTCGAGACGAAAATCTTCAAAAGCGCTTAGAGACCCTCAATGCTTCCCTAACTCGTAAGTATTTTGTTTGGCAAAGGAGAACTTTTTGTTCTAGTCTTCATTGCTTCTCTGTTCTTATCTTCCCCCTGTTTTTTTTGGTATGTGTAGAGTTGTCAGGCCAGAATTTGTTGCTGGATGAAGATAAGAAGGTTGATCCTTTATCGGATGTTGTTAGCATTTTGGAGGCTAATAGTGTTCGTGTGCACAACCTCCTTGTCCAATCATGTCGCGCCTTCAAGAGCTTGTATGCCGAAGTTTTTCCATCGAAGGAAGTACCTGCTGACTTGAATGACCTGATCACTATTTTTGGTGCCGACCCAAGTCCGCTTGTTGGATACAGCATGACTCAGTCGAAAAGAGGTGCTGAAACTTCAATGGCGTTAGTGATGGCGCATGGCGAGAAGGTCGACTGGGAGAAGGTTAGCTCCTCTGTCCCGGCTAATTCCAAAGGCCAACCGGTTGATTTGAAGCCTTTTGTTAAGAGGGCCAAGAAATCTTCTTCGCTGCTTCTAGGTATAAAGTTAGGTCCAGGGATCAACTGCTCCTTCTTTGGCTGGTGCTCCTTCTTTGGCTCCTACCTTTTCTATAGCTAGTGCTCCTTCTGCGATTGCAACTTTGTCCTTGGAGAAATTAGCTCTGTAGCTTTGTTTTGTAGTTTTCCGTGTTTCTTCTACTGCCATTGTAATGACTATTAACTTATCATGTTGCTGGAATGCCTCCTTTTGATGAGAAGAATATTTCTGTATATGCATATGAGTGGCTATTTTGTTTGCTGAAGGTTTTCTATCTTTTGTGTGCCTTGCCAGATTTTGAATGATTCGGCGGCTCCTCCTGCGCCTGCGCATATGTCGGATGTGACGCCGTCCTCATCTGGGATGGGTGCAACCTAGACTGCCATTGTGCGTACAGTAGACCCACCGTTATATGCTGAAAAAATTGAGCAGGTGAAGAAGCTTGAGGGGAAACTTTGGGCTATTCAATCAATGGTGGATGTTGCCCGGTCGATAATGCGCCAGGCCCTTGATCGTGAGGCGTACTTCTTGGACAAGATTTCCGGGGCGAGTGAAAAGATGCTATGTAAGTCCTTTTAATTTTTGCCTCTTGCTGATCACCTTTTTGCGGGATGCCAATGTTTTTTATCTTTTCTTTGTAGGCATTCGTTTGTGCAAGAGGAAAGAAACCCAATGTGTGCGGAACCGAATACAAGCTCTCGCATCTGCTTCTCAAAATTCCGGAATGGACTTTTGGATTGATCACCGCCATGCTTATTCCGTGGCTCTACTTCAGGATCATGTATCCGAGGTGGACCAGTTTGTCGAGTGTTGTCGTAGATCGCTAGCCATTGTTTACGATGCCATGTTTCCTCAGGATCCCTAGCCTCAGACTTTAGCTGATTTGATGGCGAAGTTTTGACAGGGTGAACAAATTTATCACTTTGTAAAGCTTCAACTTGTGGCTGGTGCCAAGCTTGCGTTGTCTTGGGTGCACGCCCATCATCAGACGCTGGATTTGGACGCCATATCATCGGGGTTGCCTCCTCCCTCTGATGGTGGTCTTGTTAATATGGCTCCTGACTATGTCGCCGCTCGTAGACCTGCGATTAGGATTGTCCGAAGGTGCCTAGAGGCAGACGAGGAGTTTTTTATGAACTTTGTTATCTGATTGTTTTTGCTTCGATTGTGTAGCTTTGTACTTTTTATAAGAGATACTATATAAAGCCATTCATAGTTGTTAAAAAGGTCATATGCTTTATACGATATTTTGATTGTATGTTACTTCTGTTTGTATAGGATCCGACGAGTTGATGTCCTTTGCATAATTATTAGGGATTTCTATTTTCGTGCCCCTGGTTCGTTAGTTGTACTCAGTTTTCCCCAACCGTTTAGTTTTTCCTCAAATTTGCCCTCCGTCCATTCTGAAACCCCCACATGCTCTCGGACGGGGGGGAGGGGTGCCATCAGGTCAAAGGCTTTGACTATTACATGCTGGCCAGTGAGAGCGCGTTGGGGCGGGTCGTACATTAAGCGTTACGTTACGTCGCCTCAACCGTTACATGCTGAGAGGTGGGGCCAGGATGCACAGCAAACCAGCCATCCATCTCTTGCTGATTATGGGGGACGTGGTGTGGGATCATGTGGGGCGCGTTTGGTGGTTACGTGCGCCCTGTCGCCTAAATTGGAAGTTTTTGTTATTTTTATGATTAGCCTTTTTAAGAGCGCTTTTTCCCTCTCTCTCGCTAACAGTTGTGTTTTTTTTGCCCAAAAAGGTAGCGAATCTAGAGTAGCTTCTCTCTTCATTCATTATTCCTTTTGCCCTCATTGTTCCCCAATCTGGTAGCAAATCTAGAGCAGCACCATAAATAAATTCAGTAAATAGAGCAGATGTAGATAAAGCAGCTAATATAGGTTATATAGTATGGTACTTAACGAGGTTCAACAATTAGGCTGCTCAGCAGCAGCGGTGGACAAGTTCAACACGGACAAGACAAAAGAAGCTGCTTTACAGCAGCAGCAGATTAGTGGCCTCTCATAACCTCTGCCATGAGGGCCTCCGCCTCCTCCCTCTGGCTCCTCCTCCACTTCTTGTTGCCTAGTCCCTTGACCTTGGGCACCTTGGGCTTGATCGGGGGCATGCGACCCTCCTCAATAGCCACCTTCTGGAGGTTGCGGGGGTGAAGACCGAGCGCCTGGTGCTTGGCTATGAAGTTGTGGACATTCACGGACTCGCCGCAGGTCCTCACGTCCTCGACATGCTTCATAAGGGAGTGGAAGTCCGTGGCGTGGAGCCTCCTGGTGGGGCAGAAGGGGCACCTGTACACGTCGCCAGCCAAGAAGTTGTTGCACTGGCCAGGCTTCAGCCTCCTCAGCACATGATGAGTCTTGGTGTCCTTGGACTCGTCATCGCTGCGGACGTCACTGCTATCCTCCTATTGGAAAAACAGTAGAGTGCAATAAGGACATGATAAGATACTTTGATTATCGGGATTGATTATTGCATAAATTAACCGATTGATATCTCCTGATTATTCCCCAAATCTCAAACCAAATCGTATACTTATCCCAACAATGAACAAGGGGTTCAGATATGAACAGGGGGATTCATGGAAATACGAGATCTAACACAAGGGGATTAGCTACTGTAAAAATACGAACAGCTTGGCCCTAATAACATATGATCTAGCATCCAACGATGGGAACAGGGAAAGAACAAGGGAAGGGGAGAAAACCCTGGTTACCTCCAACCATGGGTCGGCGATGCTGGTGTCATAGGGGTTCTCTGGCCTTATGTAAACAACCTCCTCGTAGAGGTCCCAGCCGAGCGGAATCTGCCAGAGACTGGCAGGGGCCTCCTCGCTGACGGCTACGGCAGATGCGGGGACGGGGACGGGGCCTGTATGGGGACGAGGGCCTCCTCGCTAGCGACCCTGGAGGCGTTGATGGCCACCGTGCCGTTCTTCTCGATCGCCAGCCTGGTTGGGGTTTTCTTGGGGGTTTACAGAAGGTGATGGGACAATGGAGACGGTTGAGTGAGCGAGTGAGTGATGAGTGAGAGTGGGGAGGCCTCTATTAAAGGAGAAGGGAAGCGATGTTTCGTTGCACTACTGTGCACCGCGTAACCGTGTACGCTACTACATCGTGCATGGCAACATGTGTCCGCTACCGCCCCGTGCACCACACACGCGTACGGTGAGTCACGTTTTTTCCCTCGTGTCTAACCCTGGCGATTCAGTTGTACTCAGTTTTGCCCTCGAGTGTAACACTGGCAGTTTGGTTGTAATCAGTTTTTCCCT
Organism: Avena eriantha; assembly: GCA_910589775.1. Lineage (NCBI taxonomy): Eukaryota > Viridiplantae > Streptophyta > Magnoliopsida > Poales > Poaceae > Avena > Avena eriantha. The sequence continues at coordinate 378,331,971 of OU342746.1, read as the reverse complement.
CCAGTACTAACACTGTCGTGTGCAATATACTCAGTTTGACCCTCCGATGGCTGGTCAATAGAGAGTCAACAAATAGGTTTTAGCTAATTGAGTCATTTTATGCACAACAAATTCAAAAAGAGCAAAACACAGTGGCATCTACCCAGGGAGTCTTATTATGTGATCTACCACCATAAGAAATGTATATAAACCAAGTTTTAACCTAAATCACCACTTCTCAAATCACCTACTATCTATGAAGGTTCATGGCTTTCTGCTCAAGCCTCATCCCCAAACATCCCTCCCCAAAACATAGTTTGTCTGAATGAGGCAATAATTGTCAAACTTGTGTGCACTTAAATTGCAAATAGTTTGATGTATGCCAAGATGTATTTTATTGTATAAAAGACACATTTTCCATTTTTTAAATACTTTTCTATTTTCTATTTGAATCCCTTTGTCAATCTTGTCCTTGGTTTTTAAGTTCTACTCAGTTCTGCCATTTGGTTCTTAAGTGCTACTAAGTTTTCCCCTCTCTTTGTATCCATCTCTCGCACCTATGCTCATCTTCGCTGCTATGCTCTGATTGGTCGAGACAGTTGTCACACAGATCGTGCCCACCAACCATTGATCCTCTATGATCTAGCGGACATGATAACCCCTATCTGTCGGGGGGCACCTCTATATCCATGCAAAATAACGAGTATGCCACCGGTACTTTAACTCCATAAACAAATGAACTTGAATATAATTTGAAGGGAATGTGTTTGAAGGTGTATAATCTGTGCATTACATTCCACTCTATCAAAATGATAATCTCTCAAGATTTTCTTAGCACAATATTATCACGTATTAAGTGCGATTTTAAAGAGTTCAAATGTGTATAATTTTCATATACGTAAGTTTATGCATTACATTCCACTCCATGAAAATGATAAATGATCAGGATTTTATTAGCACAACATTATCATGACCTAAGTGCGATTTCAAAGAGTCCAAAGGTGTATAATTTTCGTATATACCAGTTTATGCATTACATTCCTCTATATGAAAATGATAATCTCTCAAGATTTTCTTAGCACAACATTATCACATATTAAGTGCGATTTCAAAGAGTTTAAAGGTGTATAATTTTTGTATACGCAAGTTTATGCATTATATTTTACTCCATGGAAATGGTAATCTCTCAAGATTTTCTTAGCACAACATTATCACGTATTAAGTGCGATTTCAAAGAGTTCAAAGGTGTATAATTTTTGTATACGCAAGTTTATGCATTATATTTCACTCCATGGAAATGATAATCTCTCAAGATTTTCTTAGCACAACATTATCACGTATTAAGTGCGATTTCAAAGGGTTCAAAGGTGTATAATTTTTGTATACACAAGTTTATGCATTATATTTCACTCCATGAAAATGATAATCTCTCAAGATTTTCTTAGCACAACATTATCACATATTAAGTGAGATTTCAAAGAGTTCAAAGGTGTATAAACTTCATATATGCAAGTTTATGCATTACATTCCACTCTACGAAAATGGGGGAGAAAATAATAATCTCCCAAAATTTTGTTAGCACATCATTATCATGTATTAAGTGTGATTTAAAAGTGTTCAAAGGTTTATAATTTTCACATATGCAAGTTTGTGCATTACATTCCACTCTATGAAAATGATAATCTCTCAAGATTTTCTTAGCACAACATTATCACGTATTAAGTACGATTTCAAAGAGTTCAAAGGTGTATAATTTTTGTATACGCAAGTTTATGCATTATATTTCACTCCATGGAAATGATAAATGATCAGGATTTTATTAGCACATCATTATCATGTCCTAAGTGCGATTTAAAAGTGTTTATGTATAATTTTCATATATGCATTACATTTCATTATATGAAAATAAAGCAACGGCACAGGCGCGTGCGCGAGGCTGGCTCGGGGTCCCATCTTGCAACACCAACCTGAGTAAGCTATGGGTCCAGAGCTCACGTGGATAAGCTGTGGGTCCGACGCTCATGTGGATAAGCTGTGGGTCCGATGCTTATCTGGATAAGTTGAGAGAGGTTTCCACTACAGGAATCGACTGAACGTGGCTCCACTTGTCAGCATGTAACGACAAGGTTACACTACGAGACCCGACAGAACGCGACCCTACTCGTCAGCATGTAATGGCGAGGGCCACTATAGGACCCGACTAAACGTGGCCCCACTTGTCAGCACGTAATGGCAAGGATGACGGACGGCAAGTTTCAGACCATGTGAGAGTTTCGTACAAGGAGATGGGCAAAAGTGAGGAAAAACTAAGAGGCTAAGGAAAACTGAGTACAACTAACGAACCGAGGGCACGAAAATAGAAATCCCTAATTATTATTGCCTTCATGTACCTTGAAAACTTTATGCCGAGAAATGCTTTCTTTATTGATAAGTATAAAGGGATACATTGCATGGGTGTGTTCGCCTGGTCGTTGGCCTTATTGAATATAAAGATTCATAAAAGTAAAGAAATTTCCTAAAAAATTGCGGCTTTTGTCTTGAGATGCTCCATTATGCCCCTTTTTTTTTACTTTGAGGAGGGTCTCTTCTTTTTCGACTGGAGGCGTTGTGTCTGCACGGCAGACTAGAGAGAAAAGTAGTTGGTTTACTGGGTCGCTTGTACTTAGGAAAACCGACGAGTGCGCCTTCCTATGCGGGACCAGAGGTGGAGGCCGAATAAGTAGCTTTTGCGAGTGGGCGGTGCTCCTGAGAGTTTCTGGTGTTCGCTCGCTGCATCCTTCGTGTAGTAGTTCTTCGTCCGCTATTTTTAGCTCGCCAAACTGCATCTCCATCCCGAAAGAATATGATATTTTGTTGAATTCTCGATCACAGCTATCCGAGCAGTTGAAACTTCCTTTTACTATTATGGCCCCATTGGGGGCTAGCATTTTCAGCACCAGGTATGCATAGTGGGGTACTGCCATGAATCTAGCAAAAACTGGTCGTCCCAGGATCGCATGGTACTATGATGGCCAGTCCATGACTTTGAACTCTAGTTTTTCTCATCTGAAGTTGCTTCTTGATCTGAAGACTACATCGAGGTACACTTTGCCTAGAGGAGTTTCAGCTTTGCCTGGAACTATTCTGTGAAAAGTTGTATCTGTTGGTGCTAGATTTGTTAGGGACCAATTCATTGCATGTAGAGTTTTGGCATATATGAGGTTGATGCTTCTCCCTACATCCAAGAAAACCTTTCTCATGTTAAACCCGCCAATTTGTGCCTCCACTATTAGTGCCAATTGACCAGGTCATGGGACACGAAGTGGGTGGTCAGCTATGTTGAAGGTTATTTCTTGTTCTGACCAATGAAGATACTCCGGTGTAGGGGGGGTGTTGTTTCCGCCATGTTCACTTGTTGGGTGATCAGCTTATGTGTTCTATTGGATGGTCGTCCCTTCTGTATCATCGACATTTCTCCATTTGACCTAGGGTACTCATCTTCTTTATTTGTTGTGTTTTGAAGCTGTTCCGCTGGCGGATGCTCCGGTGGTGGTGGTGCACCAATAGCAAAAGCGCCAGGTGTAGTAATATAGCCTCGGTTTGTTGGTTCAGTTGCCCTTGTGTTGCATAGCTCTTGCATTTTTAAGAATGTTTGGCAATCCTTTAGGAGGTGGTTGGATCGCCTCTTTCCTGTCGAGTCGACGTAGAAGTGCATATTGCATGGTCCTTCCAACATTTGTCATGCTGACATAGGCGGGTCTCTATTTTTTTGGTTGGTAGCGTTGTTGCGGATGGCTTCTGCCGGTGTCATCCCTACTGCTGTGGTACCCATTGTTGTAGTCATTGCTTTGTTGGTTGTCCCCTCTAGAGAAACTGGTTGTGACATAACTGGGTGTGCTATATCCATCGTTCTTTCGTCGCCTTCTATCTTTATTGCGCCTGTCTCTATCTTCTTTGGGTGAGCGGGATCTTTTGTTGTGTAATGCATCTTCTCCATCGACCCAGCGATTGGCTATGTCCATCAGCTACAAAATTCTCTTTGGTTTGATTCGTCCTAGTTCTTCAATGAATTCTTGCCGACGAAGTCCATCATTGAAGGCATCGATTGCTCTTTCATCGGATATGGTTTTAGCCGAGTTTTTTTATAATGTTCCACCACTAGACAAAAGCCCGTATTGATTCTCCTAGCCTTTTCTTACATGCTCGCAATTGTTCCAGAGACGCGGGCCGCTTGAATGTGGATTGAAAATTTCTGATAAATTTATCCTCGAGGTCGTTCCAACTGCTGATAGAATCTTCGGGTAGTTGCTGTAGCCAAGAGTGAGCTGTGCTAGTTAAGTGCAATTATAAGCTTTGCATTGTGGTAGCCTTGGAGCCATCTGGTAGCTTGACGGTTGCCAGATAATCTGTTAACCAAGCTTCGGGCTCTTGGAGACCATCATATTTCTGACAATCATGAGGTAATTTGAAGTCTTTTGGCACTGGAGTCTTGCGAACCCGTCGGGTAAAGCAGCTGGCTCCGCATAGTTCTTGCTCTTTCTCGCTTTCACCATCATAGTATCTACGGCTGCTACGCTCTTCCGTGGATCGATTGATCCTTCGTTGTGTAATATCGTTTCTTGTGTTATTCCATGGCTCTGATCCCGAGAAGCGGACCCGATGTGGCGATCGTGATCGTTGGTGTGACCTACATGCCGAGGGCTGTTGCGATGGCGTGGGGATCTGTCGGGTTGCCGCGTGGTTCCCTGCTTTGCCTGTGCGAGAGATGCTCCTACCATGCTGAGGTTCATCAGGGCAGAGCGGTAGAGAGTTGCACAAGGATCGCCGGGTGCAGGTTGAGTTGTGATCAGGTATGCTTGTGTAGCCATAATTGTTGCTTGAGCCGTTTTTGCCTTGATATTTCCTACTTGATCTATTGACATGAAAGATATATCCAGATCTCAGATCAGTTCGCTTCTTTCTATTTCGGGGATGTTCTATAGTCAAGATGTTCCCCTTCTTCATGGTGCTCCTCCTGTTACACCCCCTGATCCTCGGGTAGAACTCAGTTGTGCCCGTCGCAGGCTGGATTCATCGGTAAGCCTTTTTCTTTCATCGAGCTGCCTCTGCATCCTTAGCAGGTCTCTTTTTTCATGATGAAGCAAATACTGGTACACCAGTAGATCTTCACGCGTGGCGTCAGCTTTCATGGGGACTGCACCCGAAATTGCCGCTCTTGCTTTTTGCCATGCTTCGGCTGGTAGCCAGAGAGTTTTCCTCTCTCCTTCGCGTGGTACTCCTCCTCCTGGGGTTACGTGATTGTTTGTTGGGTCCTCCTCGTTTCCGCGATTTCCTTAATTTCCGTGGTTTCCTACATTTTCGCTTGATAGGATATCGTCAGGGTTAAAAATAGGATTACCATTGGAGTCGTGCTGAGTCGATGCATTGATACGTCCATTTTGCATCACTGTTCTATATCATAATTTACTATTATTCATTGGTATATTTCATATTAAGAGATGATACTTATGTTATTTCATCTATTTTTGCATGGTTGATGACTTTTGGAGCATGGACCGCTGCAGTCAGGATTCTAATGGAAAAGCTGCTGTTTGGAGGCAAAATTCGCGAAGATCAGAAAATCCGGGAAAATACATGGAAAATTCTATTTTTCTAGAAGACGAAGAATGCCAGAAGGGGAAGTGGAGATGGGCCACAGGGGGCCCACACCACCCCCTGGTGCGGGCCACCCCAGGCCGCGCCACCAGGTGGTGTGGCCGCCCTGGTCCACTCCTGGCTCTCCCCTCTGGCGTATATTATCCTCCCGAAACCCTAAGACTCGGGGAGCGACCATAGAAAGATTCCACTGCCTCTACGGGACCAAAAACACCGACATAGAAAGATCTCTCTGGTAGAGAGAATTCGGCAGGGGGAATTCCTTCCTGGAGAGGGGAGATCATCGCCATCAACACCACCATCAAGCTAGACTTCATCGAGATCATCATCGTCATCATCACCACCATCATCTCCACCAGCACCATCATCACCACTTCATACCGCTGTAACAATTGGGTTGAATCTTGCATAGTTCTTAGGGGAAACCTTCCTGGTGTTGATTACTCCTTGTAGTTGATGCTATTGAGTGAACCATTGAATTATCGTTTATGTTCAGATTGTTACATATCATTATATCATCTCTGATCTTGATCCATATGATGTCTTGTGATTAGTTCGTTTTGTTCTTAAGGACATGGGAGAAATCATGTTGTTAGTAGTGGAATTGTGTTGAGAAAGGTTCAATAGTTTGATATTTAAGTTGTGGTGTACTTCTTCTAGTGGTGTCATGTGAACATCCACTACATGACACTTCACCTATATGGGCCTAGGGGAATGCATTGTGTATTTTGCTACTAATCGTAGGGGTTGCCAGAGTGACAGAAACCTGAACCCCCATTAGGAAACCATTGCACAAGGGACGTCAGGGTCTTAGAGTTTAAAGTTGTGGTTAGGTTTCTACCTTAATTACTTTCTTGTACTTGCGGATGCTTGCAAGGGGTATAATCACAAGTATGTATTAGTCCTAGGAAGGTCGATACATTAGCATAGGTTCACCCACACAACACTTAGCAAACTAAATAAGATTAATCAACTATATGAAGCGAAAGCACTTGACAATATTCCCGTGTGTCCTCGAGAACGTTTGGTCATCTTAAGTAATAAAATTGGCTTGTCCTTTGCTAAATAAAGGATTGGACCACTTGCTGCATTTATTCCTATTGTCTTTTATTTACTCGTACTTTAATTACCTGCATTATTAAAACCCCCTAAAAATCCGTTTGCTAAGTATTATAGAGAATTCCTGCTCCTAGCCATTTGCCAGCACCTTCTGCTCCTCGTTGGGTTCGACACTCTTACTTATCAAAAATACTGCGATACACCCCCTATACTTGTGGGTCATCGAGACTATTTTCTGGCGCCGTTGCCGGGGAGTGAAGCGCTATTGGAGAGTGGAACTGGTAAAGGAAACTTCTACTATGAGTATTGTTTACTTCTGTCAGTTGCTTTATTTTCAACATGGATAATTCGCTGAGTTTCTTATTTCGTAATGCTATGACCACTGCTAAGGTAGTAGATGAACCACCACCTACTGAGAATGATACTTTTAAAATACCTACAAGAATTATTGATCGTGTTATGGATAACTATTATGTTGGAGATGGAACTGTCCATCCCAGTGATCATTTACTCTTTATACACGAATTATGCGGGTTGTTCAAGTGTGCAGGTATTACTACAGATCAAGTTAAGAAGAAGTTATTCTCATTGTCACTGAAAGGAAGAGCTGAGGAATGGTATAAGCTGCTGAACAATGGTTAAGCTCTTGAATGGGAGGAAATAGTACCTCTCTTTTATTCAAAGTTTTATCCTCCTAGTGAGATTCATAAAGATCGGAATCAAATATACAACTTTTGGCCTCTTAATGGAGAGAGTACAACTCAAGCTTGGGGGAGATTGAAGTTACTAATGCTCAAATGTCCCATTCATGAGCTCCCCAACAATATTATTATCAATAACTTTTATGCAAGGCTTTCTCTTCATGATAAGGATTTATTGGATGCTTCTTGTGCTGGATCATTCACTCGCATGGAAGAAGAAGCTAAATGGGATCTTCTGGACCGTATTCAAGACAATGCTGAATCCTTGGAGAATGACAAAGGTAGACAGTCAGGTATAAAATATGATTATGAATGCATTGAATCTTTTATGGGAACTGATGACTTTCAAAATATTAAAAATTCTGATGGTCTAGACTCTCAAGCTATTGCAACTTATTTCAAGGCTTTTGCTTCCTACATTGAAGTACCTAAAAAGAAGTGGAATAAGTATCATGAACCTTATAAAGATATTGCTAAGAGTGTTCCTACAAGAAACACTGAAGTTTATACTGCTAATCATGTCTTATCTGAACCTTACATTGAGGAAATGCCTTTCCTAGTTAAGATAAAGGAACATTCTATGGTAGCTAGTATGGTTAATGAAAGTACAAATAAAGCTGTTGAACCTGATAAACAAATGGATGATGAACCTATAATAGCAAATGTGAAAGACTTTGTCACTAAATATGTAGAAGAGGGACACACTATCCTTGGTAAGGATACCTCTAATATTATTTCACAAAGTAGTGTTATGAGTGCTAGTGTTCCTATGTTTTCTGTTAGAATAAGTGATCATCGTTACGGTGGTCCTTGTGATAGTTATATTGTTAAGTTTATGCATGATACTGAAAGTTACTATGCGAGAGGGAAAAGTGTTCTTATGTATCTCAATAATGTCAAGTTTCCTCGTTTTATGCTGAAAGTTTTTATGTTGCACTTCTTTTGCCTTCCTATGCTAGTAGTCTCTGGTTTCAACAACTTGTTTGTTTACAAAATTCCCTTGCATAGGAAGTGGGTTAGACTTAAAACGTGTGTATTTTTGCTTCTTAATGCTCTCTTTCACTTCAATTCATATTCCTAAGTGAGCATCATCAAAATTATCATGCCCATCTTAATGGCTATAAAGAAAGAGCTTCTTGGGAGACAACCCAATTCATTTGTGCTTTCAGTTTGGTTTTGTTTTTATTTGAGTCTTGGAAGTTATTACTTCGGTAATAACCGCTACTTATCCTTTTTGTTTGGTTTTTGTGTCAAGATCAACCTCTAATGAGAGAGAAGTAAGATTTGGGGAAGTTGTTGTCCCGAAGCAGATTTTTGTGCTTCACCGTAAAAATTCGTGAGAGATCTCTGTACATCGGATTGAGCTGTAATTTTTTGTGCTTATGCCCCAGGTTGTTATTTAACTTTAGTTAGTTTTGAACGTTTTGATTTGAGCAACATAAGATTTTCTAAAAAAATGATCTTTACCTGCTTGTCTGTTTTGACAGATTTTGTCACTCTTGCATTTGCTTCTTTAATCGATTTCCTTTTTGAATTATTTTTGGGTTTTCGGAAGGAGTTGCTACAGTAGCTTATGTTTTGATGGTTTTCATTTGAACCTGGACTCAAAAGGTTTTATCACTTCACTTATACTAATGTTGCTAATGAGAACCGTGTGAAGTTTTGTGTGAAAGAAATTTCCAGGTTAGTGGAGGAAATGGTGTAATAAGGAAGTGCAAGGTTTATGACTCAAGCAATAAGTGTATGAAGATGAAGATATTGATGTTATTCAAGTGGTGACTCCAAAAGAATCTGCTAAATACCAAATTCAGAGACTTGCAGAGTTTGTTTTCAAATAGGTAACAGTTCTGATAAGAAAAGTTCCGCGAAAGATCTATCCAATTATATTTTTATAGTTTTTAGCCAACAAGGAAAGCTACGAAGCGAAAGAGGGACGGAAACGGAGCCAGTGTGGCTCACACCACCCTGTGGGACGGGCCCACCCCTGGCCGTGCCACTAGGTGGTGTGGCCACCTCGGACTCCGTCTCCGACCCGTTTTCTCCCAGTACCTTCCTTTTGCTGTGAAACTTCGTAATATATAATCCCCCGGATCCCCCGAGGTTCGTATATCGTGTTCTCGTCGTGTTTTTGTTTCGATCTGTTTCTGACAGGTAGAGTCCTAGAGTTGGAGCCACAATGCCTTCCTCTGGGTCATACAAGGAAGACTCCTCTACGAATATCATCAACCCCTACATGAGAGAGTTGAAGATTCATCCCAAGGAGTTGTTGCTTGAAGATGGAGAGGTACAGATAAAGGAGGTTCAATGCCCTATAGGTGAAGGAAGTCTAGAAGACAGGATGGAAGCACTGGAGCAAGAAGTCTTTAGGTACAAGAAGATGGCGGAGCGCGAAGTGGATATCATCCATAAGATTTGTTCTGAACTCATCACCGAGCACCAAAAGGAGACTGCTGAGCTCAAGGATGAAGTCCTCTCACTCCGCCAAACAACCAACCAACTGCAAGCACAACTCTACGACATTCAAAATCAAAACTGTGAGTACGAGGTTAGGTTTAAACGCATAAGTGCTACTGCAAGTTTCAGGATGCTAGAGACCACGATGTCCTTTGTTGATGGGGAGCCCTTACCTTGGAAGTCGGACGATGACGAGAGGATACCACCACCACCGAGGGAGTAATTCGTCATCAGGTTTGGCACCCCCTTGGTTTGTTCCAAGCTTGGGGGAGTGCCGCGGTATCACATCATTATCTTCTATCTTTTTACCTTTTTAGTAGAGTCGTATCATGAATAGAGAAGTTATCATGTAGGATGGTTTGCATTATGGAAGTGTCCCCTCTCTCGTTAGATATGTATCCCTTGGTGTGAGTTGCCGTTATGGATTATTAGTGAGAAGTTCTATCATTTACTCTTTTGCATATCTTATATTAGTTTTCAATTCGTGGTTATATGATTGATCTTGTTGTTAGTATTGGTATCACTTTGGGATCATTGAGTTAATTTAGTTGGTTTTGGCAAACCTGGCTCGATCAGTAGCAATACTATTTTGAGGATTGAATGAAAAAGATAAAAGTACTCTTCAAAAAATATATATATATATAATTTCATCATATTTCTTTTTTGATTTGCTCATCAGTTTAGTATTCTCTAGTTAAGATCTTTTGTGCTTCCAAGGAAGATTGCATGTTTGTTTTTATCAGTTGCATGTTTGTTTGTTTCCTTCAACTCTTATACTTGCTTCCTAGCCTTGCTAGCCAAAAACCTGTACTGAGAGGGAATTCTTCTCGTGCATCCATTCCATAAACCAAAACCTATGCCATTTGTGTCCACCATACCTACCTATTAGCACTATTGCTATTCCAAGTAAATTCTTGTTTTTATCTACCTTCCAAATTAAACTTGTTATGTGAAAATTAGTGATTAAAGCTCTCACGAACTTGATGGCACACTTTACTTTCTTGCATTTAATAAACTTGAACCATTGTGCCCATCTATGTTGCGTATATGCTTGCGCTTCGTGAGTTGTGAATTAGCAGAACCATGCTGTCATGGGGAACACATTCAACATTGCACTAGTACTTTGTACCTAGTTGATATCATGTTCTTTTGTCTATGGATGTCGTCGGTGTGAAATGAAAGGGGAGCTTGTAAGTCCATGGAGTTATGCATGTGTGTTAGAGAAACACCTAGGCCGCCGGTCTAATCCATGCTGTCATGGTGGACACCTGCAACGTAACCATAACAAGCATCTATGAAGCCTTCTTCTTATAAAAAAGAGATAGAGATTGAGAAAAAGAAAAAAAAAGATGAGAAAAGAGGAAAGAGAGAAAAAAGCACCATATTCCCATGGTAAATAAGAAGATTGCTGAGATGCTTGTTGTCTGCTTGCCTTGTCATTTTGATATTAGGATTCTTCTGTATCATCGGGAAAGGGGTACCCCATTGGCGGTTCTCCATGATACACATGTGCTTACTATGACAAGAACTTACCGGTGACTAAACTTGAGTAGCATGAGGAGCAGCCCTCGTATTCAAGGGACATGAGATTTTCAACTTACAATTTGTCAAGCATATCCTCGTATTTGATCACTTTAACCTTAATCACCTAAAGATGCCTATGATAGGGGCAATGAGAGCTGAAAACTAATAAGTACCATAATTTTTGGGAGCTCTTTATGAAACTTGAAATCCCTGCTTCCCTCTGCGAAAGGCCTTTCTTTTACTTTTTAGTTGAGTTAGTAAACCTATTCCCTTCTATCTGAGCAAGTATTTTGATTTGTTGTGTTTCATTCATTCATATGATGATTTATTCAATCATGTTTCTTATATTCCTTGTTTTGCACATTGCTCTTATCTTGGTGTTTAGTACTTTGGAAGCTATCATTGAAAATCAGTTATTTGTGAACTCCAGCAAATTGTTAACTATTCTTCGACCAAGAGCTAAGTTTGCCATTACCAATTATGATTTACTTTATGTATCTTTACTGTGTTTCCTTTACTTATTGCAAGTTAAGTTATATAATAGTGAGTTGTCTTCTATTATGACTTATGTATTGCTGAATGTGATGTTGCTTGTCTGTATTCTTTTTATCGACTCTTCACTCCATAAACCCGAGGCCATGTTTATTGAGCTCAGTTTCGCTTGGGGACAAGTGAAGACTAAACTTGGGGGAGTTGATACGTCCATTTTGCATCACTGTTCTATATCATAATTTACTGTTATTCATTGATATATTTCATATTAAGGGATGATATTTATGTAATTTCATATGTTTTTGCATGGTTGATGACTTTCAGAGCATGGACCGCTGCAGTCAGGATTCTGATGGAAAAGGTGATGTTTGGAGGCAAAATTTGCGAAGATCAGAAGATCCAGGAAAATATATGGAAAATTCTATTTTTCCAAAAGACGAAGATTGCCAGAAGGAGGAGTGGAGATGGGCCACAGGGGGCCCACACCACCCCCTGGCGCGGGCCAGCCTAGGCCGCGCCACCAGGTGGTGTGGCCGCCCTGGCCCACCTCCAGCTCTCCCCTCTGGCGTATATTATCTCCACGGAACCCTAATACCTGGAGGGTGACCACGAAAAGATTCTGCCGCTTCTGCGGGGCCAAAAACACCGAGAGAGAAAGATCTCTCTGGCAGACAGATTTCTACCGGGGGAATTCCTTCCCGGAGAGGGGAGATCGTTGCCATCAACACCACCATGAAGCTGGACTTCATCGGGATCATCATCACCATCATCATCACCATCAGCACCCTGATACATTGCAAATATATCTATAATTTTTGATGCTCCATGCTTGGTTTTATCCACTTTCTTGTGTTTTGTCCACACTTTGGAGTACTTTTCATATGATTTCTTGGACTAACCTATTAACAAGAGCCACAGTGCCAGCTGATACATCCAAAACGTATCTACTTTCCCGAACACTTTTGCTATTGTTTCTCCTCTAAACTTGTGTGATTTGGATGCAACTAATGTGGACTGACGCTGTTTTCAGCAGAATTGCCTTGGTGTCCACTTTTTGTGCAGAAAACCAACTATCAGGAAAAATCCCGGAAAATATGCCAAAAACCCTATTTCACCCAAAGACTCTAGGGCCAGAATACGAGACGGAGAAGAGCCCTGGGGTGGCCGCACCACCTGGTGGCGCGGGCCAGGCCAGGCCGCTCCAAGGGGTGGTGTGGCCCCCCCAGGCACCCCCTCGGCCTCTCTCTTCGCCTATAAGGAGCCTTCTGACCTAAAAACTTCGGGGGGTTCGACGTTTTTCCAGAAGGAGTTCCGCTCCTCCGCTACCACCAGATTCCACGAAACAGCACCAGAAACTCCGTTCTGGCACCCTGCCGGGACGGGGAATTGGAGGAGATCATCGCCATCATCATCACCATCGCTTCTCCATCGACCATCCATGTTTCCCCCATCTATGAGTGAGTAATCCCCCGCTGTAGGCTATGGGGATGGTAGGGATTTGATGAGATCGTTCATGTAATGGCATCAGATTGTTAGGGCATGGTGCCTAGTATCTTTTATTAGTGCTTTATGACTTTGTTGCGACTTGTTGTGATTAATGCTTGTCACTAGGGCCCGAGTGCCATCATTTCAGATTTGAACTTATTATTGATTCATGATGATAGTATTGTTTCTGGTCTTATCTACAAGTTGTATACACACGACGTTGTCCGGAACCTATGGCCCCGAAGTGACAAAAATCGGGATAACCGGAAGGGAAAGGCTTTGATGTGAGGATCACATGTGTTCACAGAGTGTTAATGCTTTTCTCCGGTGCTCTATTAAAAGGAGCACCTTAATTGCCAGTAGTTCCCTAGAGGCCCTACTGCAAACGGGCTGATAGGACAAAAGATGTTGTGCAAGTTCTCATTGCGAGCACGTATGACTATATATGGAACACATGCCTAGGATTGTCTAGTACTTGGATGCTTTATCTTATTTATCTGCAATTGCCCTATGTTTTGATTGCTATGTGAATTGTCTTGTCCATGCAACGCCCGTCCATCCATTCCTATGCCTACCACACTCAAATCCCACTGTTTACTGCTTTTGTTACTACTGTCTTTGCTTTACTACAACTGTTACTTTACTATTCCTACTACAAAACTGTTGCTACTGATAAACTGCCGTGAGCAAGATTGTTTCTAGGTGCAGCTGAATTGACAACTCAGTTGTTAAGGCTTATAAATATTCTTTGGCTCCCCTTGTGTCGAATCAATAAATTGGGTTTCACTTCCCTCGAAAATACTGCGATACACCCCCTATACTTGTGGGTCATCAAGACTATTTTATGGCGCCGTTGTCGGGGAGCATAGCTTTATTTATCAAGTTCACTTGGAATCACTATTGTTCAAGCTAAGTTTATCTTTCTCCTTGTTTGCTTGTTTCTTTATCAAAAATACAATAAAAATTAGTTCCTACTCTAGTTGTTATTTTCGTTGGTCTGTTATTGTCTTGCTTTATCATGCTTGTTGGCAATGGTTGGTTTCTTTGAAACTGAAGCTTATTGGCAAGGTGGGTTCACGGAAGATCAAAAATATTATTATAAGGAACACCTCTTGTCACAAAAAGGGAAACACTTATGCGAACAAATTGATAGATTGTATACCATTGCTAGGAACATGTGCTCTACTTATAATGTTACTTATTGCTGTGATGAGTCTTGTTGCAGAAAGAGGTATAAACACCTCCCTTTTCAATGTGAGTATAGTGATAATGATACCATATCTTCGTATGCTAAAGGAATTTATGACTTTTATGATGCGGAACAAATTGAAGAATTTATTGCTTGGAAGGGTGCTTTTGAACTTGCTAGTTTGCTTGAAGATATTGATGATTCACCTTACAAATATGAGGTGTATGGTATACTTAAATTTTGCTTTGATAATTACAAGGATGAAAATGGCTATATTCTTGAATATTTTAATAGATGCTTTCCACAAATGGAAGAGACTAATGCCTTGCAGGATCCTATGGAAGAAGAAATTGATGAACCTGAAATCTCATTAGATGAAAAAGAGGAGGAGAGTGATGAACAAAAGGAGGAAGAATGGATTAGCTACCCATGCCTACCTTCTAATGAGAGTAACTCTTTATCCCTTACATTATTTGATTGTCCCCCTTGCTTACTAAAGGAGAATGAATGTTATGTTCCTGAGGTTTCTCTTGAAAATGTTTATAATAAAGCT
The DNA here is from genome assembly GCA_910589775.1 of Avena eriantha. Classification (NCBI taxonomy): domain Eukaryota; kingdom Viridiplantae; phylum Streptophyta; class Magnoliopsida; order Poales; family Poaceae; genus Avena; species Avena eriantha. Next base: position 378,316,901 of record OU342746.1, on the reverse strand, counting down.
CTAGTGCTTGTAGATCATGAAGAGCATGCTTTATGTGATAGTTATATTGTTGAATTTCTTCATGAGTCTACTGAAAATTATTATGAGAGAGTAAAATATGGTTGTGGAAGTTTTCATGGTATTGAAACACCTCTCTATGTGCTGAAAGTTTTGAAATTACACTTGTTTCTTTGTGAATTTATTTGCATACACGATTCCTATGCATAGGAAGTGGGTTAGACTTAAATGTGTTTTGAATTTGCTTCTTGATGCTCTCTTTTACTTCAACTCATAGTTCTTATGGGAGCATCCTCTCAAACTATTATGCTTGAAGGTGATATTATGTCTATTATTCTTGGGAGACCTTTTCTTAATACTGCAGGAGCTGTTATTAATTGTAATCAAGGAAAGGTGACTTTCAATGTTAATGAAAAGGAACATACTGTCTATTTCCCCAAGAAGATTGAAAGGACTTATGGTTTGAATTCAATTGAACATGTTGAGGGCATTCAAGTTGGAGAAATATATTGTCCCATACCAAGAGAAAAATTTGAAACTATTATGATTGGGACCATTGCTATCAAGGTTGAGGTAACATAATCATTAGTGGAATACAAAGTTTTGTCTCATATGAAATTGTTTTGGTAACAAGACCTGCTCAACCTTGTTAACAAAAGGATTTCATTGAACAAAACAATGTTTTCACCGTGATTATCTCCGCATACTTCTATTCTATCCATTTTAGTTTTTGCTTATGCCTAACTTAAAGGCATTAAAGAAAAGTACTTATTGGGAGATAACCCAAAAGTTTTAGATGAGTCTTGAAAGTTATTACTTCTGTAATACCCGCTCCTTATCCTTTTTATTTGCGTTTTGTGCCAAGAGTAACCTCTAATGAGAGAGAAGTAATGATTGGGAAAGTTGTTGTCCCGAAACAGATTTCTGTGCTTCACCGTAAAAATTCGTTTAAAATCTCGGAACGTCTTTTTGAGGCGTGAATTTTTCGTTAGTTCAACACTTTTTGATTTGAGCAACATAAGGTCTTCGAAAAAATTCGTCTTTACTTGCTGGTCTATTTTGACAGATTTCTGCCATTTTCTGCATTTGCTTCTTGTTGGTTCCTTTTTGAGTTCTTTTGGGTAATTGAGCTTTTTGAGGGAAGTGCTACAGTAGCTTGTGTTTTAATGGAAGTTTATTTGGTGTTATAACTGAACCTTAAGACTTATTTATCTTGAGTGCACTAATGTTGCTAATAAAGATTGTGTGAAGTTCTGTATGAAGGAAATTTTTTAGGTGTATAGAAGGAATGAGTAATGAGATGAAGGATGGACTAAAGCTCAAGCTTGGGGATGCCACGCGTGTCACCCCAAGAAATATCCAAGAAGTACAAGCGTCAAAGCTTGGGGATGCCCAAGGCATCCCCTTCTTCATCAATAAAAATCCCAGGTTTCTTCCAAACACTTCATTTTTATTGTTTCATGCACAGTTGTGTTGTTCTTGGAGCGTCTTCTTTTTCGTTTTCATTTTGGTTTTTAGTTTGCGTGGTTTGCTTAGTTTGCTAAATAAATTGGTTGGACCTCCTCTTTAATACTTTGGTGTTCAAATAGTTTGGTTTGGTTTGGAAAAGAGTAGGAAAGCTCATGTTTAAGTGGTGAAGAGAGCTTGTTTTTGACTGTGGCCTATGCTTTGTCATGCCATGCTTGATATTGTTTTGGCTTTATGCTTAGTATTCTTTGTTGTAGCATGACTTGTTATAAACATTTGAGATTGCTTAATGTGCCTTGGATGAATCATGCGTTGTTTTAGCATATTAAAGCATAGTATAGTGGTATTCTCCTTTGATGCTTTATTTGGGTTGACTTGGCACATGCTCACACCATGTTATGACTATCCCAAGTCACCATAAGCCTATGATCCTTTAGTTTTCAACTTGTAGTATCACTTTATGCTTTGATTAATGATGTTTTGTCGCTCTGCATGATTATGGCCATTATTGCTCTCTCGTTTGTCGCTCCCTTACTATTGCTAGCCTTCACTTTCACTGAGTATGTTTTACTCATGTTTCCAACTCCCTAAAACCAAATATTGCCAAAGTGTCCACCATACCTACCTATTAGCATCATTTGCTACTTCCGTGCATATTCAATATGCCTTGTTTTCTTCCGAATAAAATGTTTGCTTGTTTTGAGAAAGTTAGTTAGTAAAGCTATCATGAACTTGATGGCACGCTTTATTTCATGCACTTAATAAACCTAAACCATTGTGAACTCTCCATGAAATTTATATGCTTGCTAATTATAGGCTGGGGATTAGCAGAACCGTGCTCTCACGGGGAACGCTTTCAACACTTGTAAATATATACCCAGTTGATACCTTGCTCTTTTGTTTGCGGATGTCGTCGCTGTGAAATAAAAGGGGAGCTTGTAAGTCCATGGAGTTATGTTTGTGTGTTAGAGAAACGCCTGGGCCGCTGGTCTAATCCATGCCGACATGGTGGAAACCTGCAACATCACCATAATGATATCTATGAAGCATTCTTATTATAAAAAAAGAGAGAAAGATAGCTATTGAGAAAAAAAAAGAGATTTATGAAAAGAGGAAAGAGAGAAAAAAGCACCATTTTCCCATGGTAAATAAGAAGATTGCTGAGATACTGATTGTCTGCTTGCCTTGTCATTATGATATGGGGATTCTTCCGTATAATCGGGCAAGGGGTACCCCGTTGGCGGTTCTCAATGATACGCACATACTTACGATGAAAAGAACTTACTGGTAACTAAAGTTGAGTAGCATGAGGAGCGGCCCTCGTACTCAAGGGACTTGGGATTTTCAGTTTATAGTCTGTCAAACATATAACTAAAATTGGACCTCACTTTCACCTTAACCACATTAAAGATGCTTATGATAGGGGCAATGAGAGCTCAAAGCTAATGAGTACCATACTTTCAACATTTGGAAGCCTTTCAAACTATTCAAAACCTTTTCATTTCCTTGTTGAGTCTCCACACATTCTATGAGCATTTTCTTGAGAGCATAGTGGCCATTCTTAGTTCTATGTGCATTGTCCCAAGACTTGTTGATTGATGCATACCTTGATATTGCTTGTTTTGAACTATTTGTATATAGTCACTCTTGTAAACTTTGAAGGTGTCCTATGCATTTATGTTTGCTACTCTATGAGGGACAAGATGAATGCCACTATGCTATGTTTTCTTTATGTGAAACAAACAAACGTCTTGCAAAGCATTGTTATTCATGAATCTTTTGTTTGTGCCTTTTCATGTTGCATCATAGTTTCTTTGTCTTATTGCTAGAACTTTGTCTTTCATGTTATGATTGAAGTACTATGATCCCAGCTTTGAATGTTTTACAAATACTTTGATCAAGTCTTTGATGGTGCATGTCACCTCAAAAATTATTCTTTCTTTTTATCACTTACTTACTCGAGGACGAGCAGGAGTTAAGCTTGGGGATGTTGATACATTGCAAATGTATCTATAATTTTTGATGATCCATGCTTGGTTTTATCCACTTTCCTGTGTTTTGTCCACACTTTGGAGTACTTTTCATATGATTTCTTGGACTAACCTATTAACAAGAGCAACAGTGCCAGCTGCCTGTTTTCTGCTGTTTTTGGTTCTAGGAAAGTTAGAAAATGAATATTCTCGAAATTGGACGGGACAAAAGCCAAAGTGCCTATTTTTCCAGAAGACTCCAGGAGCCAGAATACGAGACGGAGGAGGGACAGGGGCTGGCCACACCCCCCCAGGCGCGGGCTGGGCCTGGCCGCGCTAGGGCATGGTGTGGTGGCCCCAGGCACCCCCTCGGTCTCCCTCTTCGCCTATAAGAAGCCTTCTGACCTAAAAACTTCGGGGGGTTCGACGTTTTTCCAGAAGGAGTTCCGCTCCGCCGCCACCACCAGATTCCATGAAACAGCACCAAAAACTCCGTTCTGGCACCCTGCCGGGACGAGGAATTGGAGGAGATCATCGCCATCATCATCACCATCGCTTCTCGATCGACCATCCATGTTTCCCCATCTATGAGTGAGTAATCCCCTGCTGTAGGCTATGGGGATGGTAGGGATTGGATGAGATTGTTCATGTAATGGCATCAGATTGTTAGGGCATGGTGCCTAGTATCTTTTATTAGTGCTTTATGACTTTGTTGCGACTTGTTGTGCTTAATGCTTGTCACTAGGGCCCGAGTGCCATGATTTCAGATCTGAACATGTTATTGATTCATTATGATAGTATTGTTCTTGGTCTTATCTGCAAGTTGTATACACACGTTGTTGTCCGGAACCTATGGCCCCGAAGTGAGAGAAATCGGGATAACCGGAAGGGAATGGCTTTGATGTGAGGATCACATGTGTTCACAGAGTGTTAATGCTTTGCTCCGGTGCTCTATTAAAATGAGCACCTTAATTGCCAGTAGTTCCCTAGAGGAGAATATCTTTTTGCAGCCTAAAAGTTGGGGTGTCCAGGCAACGCGGTACCCGAGTTCCCTGATATTATCCGCGATGACTATAGTTGGCGTGCCAAATACTCAGAGGGTCTTTTTCGGCATGAATTCAACTTTATGTTTCAAAAAATCAGGCTAACGGTCGTCAAGTTGGGCCCCCCTGTTAGTTCTCGCCGTTATGTCACTCCTGTCGCTCCCGTCGCTTAGGTGTCAATTAAGCTTGCAGCGTTGGCGCCTACATCCATTACGCGTCTTCTTCTTCCCCGGAGCGGCAATCTGTGGGGCGTCGCAGCCATGGTACGGAGCTGGGACGTGGTCGAACCTGCTCGGCCCAGCTCTCCTCCCTGTAGGCTTGCAGCGTTGGCGCCTCCATTACTCGTCTTCTTCCCTAGAGCGGCAATCTGTGGTCACGGCCATGGCGTAGAGCTAGGAAGTGACGAAGCTGCTCGGTCCCGCTCTCCTCCCCATCCTGAGTCGGAGCTCGCCCTCACCATGGACGCACCCATGGCACGGTCGGGGATGAGAATTGGTTCCCGCTGAGATCTATCACCTTGTCAACCATGCTCGGTTCTGTTTTCCTCCTCTAGAATCCGAGCTCGCCGTCGCCGTGGTTGCACCCGCACCAATTCTGCCACCTCTGCCGAGGTCTCTGTGGTAGCTCAAGTTCTGGGGCTCTCCAAGTTCTGCCATGTTGGGCCTGGAAGTGTTCTTGTATGTTAAACTAGCAAATCTCGTTTGTTCAAATCTCTTGGGCTGTACCAACTTCATTGTGTATAATTATGAAAGACAAAATATAAATGACTTCTCTCAATTTCTCGCATAGAAAAATGCACAGCTAATTTCATATTCTTGTAGGAACTAGCCCCACTTGTTGAACCGGCGACACTGCCACGATCTCCATGTAACCACGGTGAGTTCTCGAACCGAAAGTTGCAGTTACCATGTTTCTTTTGCAGTCATTCCTCTTGCTCAGTCATTCCTCTACAGTTTTTCCTGGGCGCTTCTTCTTCCTCTGTTCTGGAACCGTCGGTTCATCTTCTTCTTCCTCTCGAAGGCAGTTCCTTGCAGGCAGTTCCTTGCAGGCAGTTCCTTTCACCCATTTCCTTGCAGGCATGGACGATGGGAAACGCACAACAGAGACCCACTTGGTCCCTGCCCATGGCACCACGACTGAAGGGGAAGCAAGTCAAGGACGACAACAAGTGGTGGTGATACATTATGTGTTTGAACTATATTTTAGTTTCTAGTTTATTATGTGTGATACATTTAGTTACTTCAATACAAAATTTGAACCAATTTAACTTGTTGATGTATTTCTTGACAATTATAATATAATCGAGCACTAGAAATATTGTGTAGTGTGCATGAGCATGATCAGTAAATATAACTTAACACTAGAAACTTTAAGGCACTCCATATAAAGGAGTAGATTAATATATAAGGTTCATTAGAGACACCACAGATATATTGTCTTACATGCCATACGCAGGTAATAATTAACTAGAACAAAATAAAAGTAGGGGCTGCAGCAGGAGGCCGGGACACAGAAACGCCTAGCAGGGCAGGGGTTTATCATCAGGAGGCAGCGACAACCTAGTCGATGAGATACAGGCCAGTCCTGACATACTCCTGGAGGAATTTGCCGTAGGCTGCGTGTCGCGCCAAGGTAATCGCCTTATGCCTGCCTCCGCCTCTGCCAACATCCTCCGCGTGCTGGATCATGATGTCGAGGTCCACGTTGATTACTCTGCCACAGAATGGGTAAAACAGTCTCCCCCTACGGTGGAAACGGATTAGCCCACACAGTAACCGCCTCAGCACGTAGCGGCTCTTGTTTTCCCTGGATTCCTTGTTGTCGTCCACTTCATCATCATCCTCCTGTTGATTTTTAAGAACATAACTTAGAACTCATACATATGATTGAATTGTATTACAACTCAAGAATTGACAACATGTATATGTAAGACAATATATCCGTGGATATCAAAGATAAGGCATCTCAGCAATAGTTTGATCGGTTTATATCATTTCATCTCAACACAATGACAAATAATTGCATTAGATTGCGGCCTCATAAGTTTATTCAGGGACGGCGTGAGTGAACCAAGTAACAATTGCACAGCCTGTATTGTTGTTGTATATCGCCCCAGGTTCACTAACTCGTCCCTGAAAAAATCTAACACCAATGTGTCTACCTCTCTTTTGGGACAAATTTGAATCATTGGCCACAATAAGAAATTGAAATGTAATCGTACAAAACATTATTCAGGGATATACATAGTCAGGTACAAAAACAAGCCTAAATATTGTAATTATAAATAAAAAACCAAACAATTAATCCTCAGGCACATGTTAAAAATACTTATGATCAAAACCATTCATATACATATGCATCATACCAATCATTAAAAGATCAGAAACAATTCAAGGATCATATATGTAGTTCCACATGAGAATAAATCTAGGGCCTCATAATTTGTTTTAGAGATGGAGTAGGCGAACCAAAGTACCAACATCACAACCTATATTGTTTGTGTGCATTGCTGCCTCAGGTTCACCAACCCATCCCTAAAACACGACACCATCATATGTGTCTCCCCTTGAACTCTTTTGGGGCAAATTTCAATCATCGGCCTCTGATACATTGCAAATGTATCTATAATTTTTGATGTTCCATGCTTAGTTTTATCCACTTTCTTGTGTTTTGTTCCAACTTTGGAGTACTTTTATTATGATTTCTTGGACTAACCTATTAACAAGAGCCACAGTGCCAGCTGCCTGTTTTCTGCTGTTTTTGGTTCCAGGAAAGTCAGAAAATGAATATTCTCGGAATTGGACGGGACACAAGCCAAAGTGCCTATTTTTCCGGAAGGGATCAAGTGCTAGAATACGAGACGGAGAGGGGCCAGGGGCCGGCCACACCACCTGGCTGCGCGGCCAGGCTTGGCCCGCGCCAGGGGGTGGTCTGGCCGACCCCAGCACCCCCTCGGCCTCTCCTTCCGCCTATAAGTTGCCCTCGGGACGAAAACCCTAGGTACCCGATCAAAAATCCACGAAAGAGTCTGTAGCCACCGTCGTCTCTGTCCCTAGATCGGGGGGATATGAAGCTCTTCCCGGCACCCTGCCGGAGAGAGGAATTCACCCTGGAGGCCTTCTTCATCACCATGCAAGCCTCTGGTGTGATGCGTGAGTAGTTCATCCTTGGACTACAGATCCATGTAGTAGCTAGATGGCTGGTTTCTCCTCCTTTGTGCTTTCATGTTTAGATCTTGTGAGCTCCGTTCATGATCAAGATCATCTATTTGTAATCCATACATGTTGTGTTTGTGGGGATCCGATGGATATTGACATGCTATTTCAGATTGATTATTGATTATATCATGTCTTTGTTATTTGAGATCTTGCATGCTTTCCGTTGTTAGTAGCTATCTTGGCCAAGTAGATGCTAGCAACTCCAAGAGTTAGTATTTATGCTCGATAGTGGGTTCATGCCTCTGGTAATTTGGGGAAGTGACAGAAATCTCTAAGGTACTAGATGTGTTGTTGCTATTAGGGAGAAAACAACGATCCTTTGTTCATAGAACAATTGTATTGTTTACTTGACACGCAGTTCGTAAAGCAATAATCTGTTGCTTGCAAATTAATACTGGAGGGGGTTCGGATGATAACCTGAAGGTGGATTATTAGTCATAGATGCAGTTGGATGGCAGTCTATATATTATGTTGTAATGCCCAATCAAGTCTCAAAGGAGTCAAGATGATTAGTATATGCATGTATTGCTTTCTTGGTGTTTGTCAATTGCCCCGCTGTAATTTGTTCGCCCAACATGTTATCTATCTAAGGAGAGCCACCTCTAGTGAACTATGGATCCCGGTCCTTTTTCTTTACATACAATCTACAACTATTTACTGCTTTGTGTTTACTTTCTGCAAACTTTTACTTCTTTCCATTCGATACGTTTAATCCTTTGTTTTCCGCAAAACACGGTGAGATTGATAACCTCATCGCAAGTTGGAGACAAAGTTCTGTGGTTGTGTTGTGCAGGTCTCCACGTTGCTACTAGCACCGGTAGTGCGCCCTACCAAAGCTCAGCTAGTAACACCTTTGGGGTGTTTCCTTACTCCTACTGGTTCGATTAAACCTTGGTTTCATAACTGAGGGAAGACTTGCTGCTATATTCATCGTACCTTCCTCTTGGGGTTCCCAACGAGCTCTACGTCGAAAGTCGAGCGCATCAAGATTTTCTGGCACCGTTGCTGGGGAGTCAAGGACATCTTCACAAGGGGAGTCCCTCATAACCAATCTCTTTACTTTGTTGTTTTTGTTTTGCTTAGTTTCTTTTTTGCTTTGTTTGCTTGTTTTCTTTATTCAAAAACCCAAAAAATTAGTTTTGCTTGTTTTGCTTTCTTATTTGAAAACCCCAAAAATGACTACTCTTGAAAATACTAAGTTGTGTGACTTCACTAGCACCAACAACAATAATTTTATGAGCACACCCATTGCTCCACCTGTGGCTGAAAATACTTTCTTTGATATAAAACCTGCTTTGCTCAATCTGGTTATGAGAGAACAATTTTCTGGTATTGGTAATGAAGATGCTGCTTCCCATCTAAATAACTTTGTTGAACTTTGTGAGATGCAAAAGCATAGGGATATAGATGGTGATATTATTAAGCTTAAATTGTTTCCTTTCTCTTGAGAGGAAAAGCTAAAGAATGGTTGAATTCCTTAACTAGGAATAGTATTGATTCTTGGACTAAGTGCAAAGATGCTTTTATTGGAAAATACTACCCTCCTGCTAAGATTATATCCATGAGAAGTGAAATAATGAAGTTTAAACAACTTGATAATGAGCATGTTGCTCAAGCTTGGGAAAGAATGAAATCTTTGGTAAAGAATTGTCCCACTCATGGACTGACTGCTTGGATGATCATCCAAACCTTTTATGCAGGATTGAATTATTCTTCAAGGAACCTATTGGATTCAGCTGCTGGAGGTACCTTTATGACCATCACTTTGGGTGCTGCAACAAAACTTTTGGACAATATGATGGTTAATTATTCTAAATGGCATACTGAGAGAGCTCCACAAGGTAAGAAGGTAAATTCTGTTGAGGAAACCTCCTCGTTGAGTGATAAGATTGATATTATTATGTCTATGCTTGTTAATAGGAAAGCCCATATTGATCCAAACAATGTTCCTTTAGCCTCTTTGGTTGCTCAAGAAGAGCAAGTTGATGTGAACTTCATAAGAAATAATAATTTTGGCAACAATGCTTACGGGAATAATGCTTATAGGAACAATTTTGGTAGCAACAATTATAAGCCATATCCTCCCAACAATGGTAATGCTTATGGAAATTCTTACAACAATAATAAGAGTGCTCCCTCTGAACTTGAAGTTATGCTTAAAGAGTTTATTAGTAAACAAACTGCTTTCAATAAAACTATTGAGGAAAAACTCTCTAATGCTGAAAGAAACATAGCATCTTTGGCTGAAGCTCAATCTACTTTGAATAAAATGGCTGCTAAACCCGAAACTAATGAGAATCCCTTTGCAGCTACTAATGCTATACAAGTAAGAATTGATGAAAATGTTAGACTATTAGCTGAATTACATGCTAAGTGGGAAAGAGAAGATGAAATTGCTAGAAACATTAGTGTTTCTACTATTACCACCACTAGTGTTGAGGCTAATAATAGTTTTACTACTTTAGATGATAAAGTTGATTTTGATCTTGATGGTTGCAACATCTCTGAAGTTATTAAGTTCCTACAAAAGCTTGCTAAAAGTCCTAATGCTAGTGCTATGAACATGGCTTTTACAAAACACATTACCGATGCTCTCATAAAGATTAAAGAAGAAAAGATGAAACATAAAGCTTCTATTCCTATAAAGCAAGAGGATGGTTGGGAACCCATCATTAATATGAAAGTGAATGACTTTGATTTCAAAGCTTTGTGTGATCTTGATAGTAGTGTTTCTATTATGCCTAGAAGGATTTATGATATGCTTGATTTGCCTCCTCTTGAAGATTGTTATTTGAATGTCCCACTTGATGCTAATGCTAAAAAGAAACTCATGGGGAGTCTTAATAATGTTCTTATTATGGTTAATGATTCCTATGTCCCCGTTGATTTCTATGTTTTGGATGTTGAATACAATGCTTCTTGTCCTATTACTTTGGGAAGACCCTTTCTTAGAACTGTTGGTGCCATCATTGATATGAAAGAAGGCACCATTAAATATCAACTCCCACTCAAGAAATGTATAGAACACTTCCCTAAAAACAGAGAAAAGATTTCTTTTGCTTCTCCTATGAAAAAAAAGTTTGGTCTTAATGCTTCTTCATTTGAGAACACTTGATTCTTTCTTTGCTTCTTATGCCTAACTTAAAGGCGTTAAAGAAAAGTACTTGTTGGGAGATAACCCAAGAGTTTTAGTTGAGTCTTGGAAGTTATTACCTCTGTAATAACCTCTCCTTATCCTTTTTATTTGCTTTTTGTGCCAAGAGTAACCTCTAATGAGAGTGAAGTAATGATTGGGAAAGTTGCTGTCCCGAAACAGATTTTTGTGCTTCACCGTAAAAATTCCTGAGAGAGTTCTGTACATAGGATTGAGCTGTAATGTTTTCTGCTTCTGCCCCAGGTTGTTATCTAACTTTCGTTAGTTCAACACTTTTTGATTTGAGTAACAGAAGGTCTTTGAAAAAATTCGTCTTTACCTGCTGGTCTGTTTTGACAGATTTCTGCCATTTTCTGCATTTGCTTCTTGTTAGTTCCTTCTTGAGTTCCTTTGGGAATTGAGCTTTTTGAGGGAAGTGCTACAGTATCTAGTGTTCTAATGGAAGTTTATTTGGTGTTAGAACTGAACCTTGAGACTTATTTATCTTAAGTGCACTAATGTTGCTAATGAGATTGTGTGAAGTTTTGTATGAAGGAAAAATTTCAGGTGTATGGAAGGAATGAGTAATGAGATGAAGGATGGACTAAAGCTCAAGCTTGGGTATGCCACGCGTGTCACCCCAATAAATATCCAAGAAGTACAAGCGTCAAAGCTTGGGGATGCCCAAGGGATCCCCCTTCTTCATCAAATAAAATCCCAGGTTTCTTCCAAACGCTTCATTTTTATTGTTTCATGCACAGTTGTGTTTTTCTTGGAGCGTCTTCTTTTTCGTTTTCGTTTTGGTTTTTAGTTTGATTTGGTTTTCTTAGTTTTCTGAATAAGTTGGTTGGACCCCCTCTTTCACACTTTGGTTTGCGAATAGTTTGGTTTGGTTTGGAAAAGAGTAGGAAAGTTCATACTTATGTGGTAAAAAGAGCTCATTTTTGACTGTGGCCTATGCTTTGTCATGCCATGCTTGATATTGTTTTGGCTTTATGCTTAGTATTCTTTGCTGGAGCATGACTTGTTATAAACAATTGATATTGCTTAATGTGCCTTGGATGAATCATGCGTTGTTTTAGCATATTAAAGCATAGTATAGTGGTATTCTCCTCTAATGCTTTTTTTGGGTTGACTTGGCATGTGCTCACACCATTTTTTGACTATCCAAAGTCACCATAGCCTTTATGATCCTTTAGTTTTCAACTTGTAGTATCACTTTATGCTTTGATCAATGATGTTTTGTCGCTCTGCATGATTATGACCATTATTGCTCTCTTAGTTTGTCGCTCCCAGTCTTTTGCTAGCCTCCACAACAAAGTATGAGTTCCACTCATGCATCCAACTCCATAAACCAAGTTTTTCCAAAGAGTCCACCATACCTACCTATTAGCTTATGCTATTCCAAGTATATTCATGCTTTTGTTTACCTTCCACTTGTTATGAAAAACTAGTGATTAAAGCTCTCACGAACTTGATGGCACACTTTACTTTATTGCCTCTAATAAACTTGAACCATTGGGTCCTTCTTTATTGCGTATATGCTTTCGCTTTATAAGTTGAAATTAGTAGAACCATGTTTCATGGGGAACGCTTTCAACATTGCACTTGTACTTTGTACCCCGTTGATATCATGTTCTTTTGCTTACGGATCTCGGCGGTGTGAAATAAAAGTGGAACTTGTAAGATCATGGAGTTTGTATGTTTGTTAGAGAAATGCCTGGGCCGCTAGCCTAAGCCATGCCTAATCATGGTGGAAACTTGCAGCATCACCATAATGAGCACTCTATGAAGCATCCTCAATAAAAACCTATGCAAATAGCAAATAAAAAGATCGCTGAGATGCTCATTGTCTGCTTGCCTTGTCATTTTGATTATGGGAAAACTCCCGTATCATGTGCAAGGGGTACCCCGTTGGCGGTTCTTAATGATACACACATACTTACAATGACAAGAGCTTACTCGTGACTGAAGTTGAGTAGCATGAGGATCGGTCTTCGTAAGTAAGGGGCATGAGATTTGGTTTATAACTTGTCAAGCATATCCTCTTAGTTGTGTCACTTTAACCTTAACCACCTTCAAGATACTTATGATAGGGTCAATGAGAGCTGAAAGCTATAAGTACCATAATTTTTGGAAGCTCTTTATGAGACTTGAATCCCTACTTCCTTTTACAAAAGGCTTTTCTTCCACCATTATATTGAGTCTCCACCTTCTAACTTTATGCACCTACTTTGAGAGCATAGTGGCCATTCTTAGTTCTATGTGCATTGTCCCAAGACTAGTTGATTGATGCATAACTTGTTATTGCTTGTTTGAAACTATTGTATCTAGTCACTCTTATGAACTTTGAAGGTGTCCTATGCACTTATATTTGCTACTCTATTGAGGGACAAGCTGAATACTTTTATGCTATGTTTTCTTTATGTGAAACAAAGAAACATCTTGCAAAGCATTCTTATTCATGAATCTTTTGTTTGTGCCTTTTCATGTTGCATCATAGTTTCTTTGCTTATTGCTAGAACTTTGTCTTTCATGTTATGATTGAAGTATTATGATCCTAGCTTTGAGTTTTGCAAAAACTTTGATCAAGTCTTTGATGGTGCATGTCACCTCAAAAATTCTTTCTTTTTATCACTTACCTACTCGAGGACGAGCAGGAGTTAAGCTTGGGGATGTTGATACATTGCAATGTATCTATAATTTTTGATGTTCCATGCTTAGTTTTATCCACTTTCTTGTGTTTTGTTCCAACTTTGGACTACTTTTATTATGATTTCTTGGACTAACCTATTAACAAGAGCCACAGTGCCAGCTGCCTGTTTTCTGCTGTTTTTGGTTCTAGGAAAGTCAGAAAATGAATATTCTCGGAATTGGACGGGACAAAAGCCAAAGTGCCTATTTTTCCGGAAGGGATCAAGTGCCAGAATACGAGACGGAGAGGGGCCAGGGGCCGGCCACACCACCTGGCCGCGCGGCCAGGCTTGGCCGCGCCAGGGGGTGGTCTGGCCGACCCCAGCACCCCCTCGGCCTCTCCTTCCGCCTATAAGTTGCCCTCGGGACGAAAACCCTAGGTACCCGATCAAAAATCCACGAAAGAGTCTGTAGCCACCGTCATCTCTGTCCCTAGATCGGGGGATATGAAGCTCTTCCCGACACCCTGCCGGAGAGGGGAATTCACCCTGGAGGCCTTCTGCATCACCATGCAAGCCTCTAGTGTGATGCGTGAGTAGTTCATCCTTGGACTACGGATCCATGTAGTAGCTAGATGGCTGGTTTCTCCTCCTTTGTGCTTTCATGTTTAGATCTTGTGAGCTCCGTTCATGATCAAGATCATCTATTTGTAATCCATACATGTTGTGTTTGTGGGGATCCGATGGATATTGACATGCTATTTCAGATTGATTATTGATTATATCATGTCTTTGTTATTTGAGATCTTGCATGCTTTCCGTTGTTAGTAGCTATCTTGGCCAAGTAGATGCTAGCAACTCCAAGAGTTAGTATTTATGCTCGATAGTGGGTTCATGCCTCTGGTAATTTGGGGAAGTGACAGAAATCTCTAAGGTACTAGATGTGTTGTTGCTATTAGGGAGAAAAACAACGATCCTTTGTTCATAGAACAATTGTATTGTTTACTTGACACGCAGTTCGTAAAGCAATAATCTGTTGCTTGCAAATTAATACTGGAGGGGGTTCGGATGATAACCTGAAGGTGGATTATTAGTCATAGATGCAGTTGGATGGCAGTCTATATATTATGTTGTAATGCCCAATCAAGTCTCAAAGGAGTCAAGATGATTAGTATATGCATGTATTGCTTTCTTGGTGTTTGTCAATTGCCCCGCTGTAATTTGTTCGCCCAACATGTTATCTATCTAAGGAGAGCCACCTCTAGTGAACTATGGATCCCGGTCCTTTTCTTTACATACAATCTACAACTATTTACTGCTTTGTGTTTACTTTCTGCAAACTTTTACTTCTTTCCATTCGATACGTTTAATCCTTTGTTTTCCGCAAAACACGGTGAGATTGATAACCTCATCGCAAGTTGGAGACAAAGTTCTGTGGTTGTGTTTGTGCAGGTCTCCACGTTGCTACTAGCACCGGTAGTGCGCCCTACCAAAGCTCAGCTAGTAACACCTTTGGGGTGTTTCTTACTCCTACTGGTTCGATTAAACCTTGTTTCATAACTGAGGGAAGACTTGCTGGCTATATTCATCGTACCTTCCTCTTGGGGTTCCCAACGAGCTCTACGTCGAAAGTCGAGCGCATCAAGATTTCTGGC